>QRDG01000802.1:0-188177 GCA_012064385.1 Puccinellia tenuiflora | reverse complement strand
TAACGCTTACGGACGGGTATAGACGCCTAGGTGACGCGACAGACTCGGTTATCTAGACCAAAATAAAACCCTAGGTACATTCATGAGAGCCGACGATTTCTTACCCTCGAAGCGTGTTCAACGGCGAAGAAGATGCTCACCGCTCCCGCAAACCGCCCTCCGTCGACAGCCCCACTGTCACCCTCCAACCATACTCCTGTACGAGCAGCAGCCCCCAAGTCTGGGAACCAGGATGTCAAAGAAGATCTCGAACGCTCCTTCAAGAAGCCCTGCGATGCCGGTCCCAATGTCCACCTTAAATCATAGCATGCACAAAAGAGAAAATTAGGGTATAGCTAAACAAAATGGTAATGATCTAATTGCATAGAAATGTATATGATAATTCCATAAACTCTGGCCCCAATTTGCACTATCATTTTTGTCGCTTGAAAAGACACCAAAAGCACACTTGCAAGCCGGACATATTTGCACATTTGCACTATCATTTTTGTCGCTTTAATAGTAACCTGTATTACAAATCTGCACCTACATATTAGCCAAGTTGTGCATCTTTGCAAAGCCGGACATGTGGATCGGTGGCTCTATCCACCACACAAACCGACACTAACCCACCCACAACTACAACTACAAACGACGCCAAACAACACCAGATCATTTATCTTGTTTGTTTGTTTCTTTTACAACATTATTGGTACAACATATTTCCTGTAGGGATTTATTAAAAAAAAGCAAGAAAATACCTGCAGGGAAGGGGAGAGCCGATCCGTAGCTGCTGAAGGCGAGATCGGGCCGGTGCGGTGAAGGGCGGCCGTCGGGTCGAGCGCCGGAGATGCGGCCAGCAGAGGAGCGCCGGAGATGCGGCGAGCAGAGGAGCACCGGTGGCGGCTTGTCCTGGACCGGTCTGAGGGAGGAGGAAAGGGAGGCCACGGGGAGGCGATGGGGAGCGACGGGGAGGCGAAGGGAGCGACGGGGCTCACCCTGGACCGGCCGGCGAGTGGGGGTCCGGAGTGTCGGAATCACACCAAAACTTGCATGGGTTCCTCATATATGTATAAGAGTGTGTTGGTAGGTTGTGGGAACCAAGATATAGCTCCGAGGTGCGACCCCCTTCATCGACCTCGCTTACTCCGTAGTAAGTTCCGACACTTAGAGGTGAAAACTCCCGTGTCGGGTGCCGGGCACGGAATTATGCGACGGAACACATGAAATGTTGGTTCCCCATGGTCCTATGTACCAACCTAACACAACCAAGCAAAAATTTTCATGCGTCTACCCCCTCTCGGCGCCGGTCAAAGGGGTAGATCGACAGGTTTGACTTTTTTCCAGCGGGTGTAGGGTTTCGCCGTAGTGGGGTCCGGAGCGTCGGAATCCCACCAAAACTTGCATGGGTCCCTAATATATGTATAAGAGTGTGTTGGTAGGTTGTGGGAACCAAGATAGAGCTCCGAGGTGCGACCCCCTTCATCGACCCCGCTTACTCCGTAGTAAGTTCCGACACTTAGAGGTGAAAACTCCCGTGTCGGGTGCCGGGCACGGAATCATGCGTCGGAACACATGAAATGTTGGTTCCCCATGGTCCTATGTACCAACCTAACACAACCAAGCAAAAAAGTTCATGCGTCTACCCACTCTCGGCACCGGTCAATGGGGTAGATCGACAGGTTTGAATATTTTCCAGCGGGTGTAGGGTTTCGCCGTAGCGGGGTCCGGAGCGTCGGAATCCCACCAAAACTTGCATGGGTCCCTAATATATGTATAAGAGTGTGTTGGTAGGTTGTGGGAACCAAGATACACCTCCGAGGTGCGACCCGCTTCACCAACCCCGCTTACTCCGTAGTAAGTTCCGACACTTAGAGGTGAAAACCCCCGTTTCGGGTGCCGGGCATGGAATCATGCGACGGACCACATGAAATGTTGGTTCCCCATGGTCCTATATACCAAACTAACACAACCAAGAAAAAAAGTTCATGCGTCTACCCCCTCTCGGCGCCGGTCAAAGGGGTAGATCGACAGGTTGGACTTTTTTCCAACGGGTGTAGGGTTTCGCCGTAGCGGGGGTCTGGAGTGTCGGAATCACACCAAAACTTGCATGGGTCCCTAATATATGTATAAGAGTGTGTTGGTAGGTTGTGGGAACCAAGATACACCTCCGAGGTGCGACCCGCTTCACCAACCCCGCTTACTCCGTAGTAAGTTCCGACACTTAGAGGTGAAAACCCCCGTTTCGGGTGCCGGGCATGGAATCATGCGACGGACCACATGGAATGTTGGTTCCCCTTGGTTCTATGTACCAAACTAACACAACTAAGCAAAAAAGTTCATGCGTCTACCCCCTCTCGGCGCCGGTCAAAGGGGCAGATCGACAGGTTTGCCTTTTTTCCAGCGGGTGTAGGGTTTCGCCGTAGCGGGGGTCCGGAGCGTCGGAATCCCACCAAAACTTGCATTGGTCCCTAATATATGTATAAGAGTGTGTTGGTAGGTTGTGGGAACCAAGATACAACTCCGAGGTGCGACCCGCTTCACCAACCCCGCTTACTCCGTAGTAAGTTCCGACACTTAGAGGTGAAAACCCCCGTTTCGGGTGCCGGGCATGGAATCATGCGATGGACCACATGGAATGTTGGTTCCCCTTGGTTCTATGTACCTAAATAACACAACCAAGCAAAAAAGTTCATGCGTCTACCCCCTCTCGGCGCCGGTCAAAGGGGCAGATCGACAGGTTTGACTTTTTTCCAGCGGGTGTAGGGTTTCGCCGTAGCGGGGGTCCGGAGCGGCGGAATCCCACCAAAACTTGCATGGGACCCTAATATATGTATAAGAGTGTGTTGGTAGGTTGCGGGAACCAACATACAACTCTGAGGTGCGACCCGCTTCACCAACCCCGCTTACTCCGTAGTAAGTTCCGACACTTAGAGGTGAAAACTCCCATTTCGTGTGCCGGGCATGGAATCATGCGACGGACCACATGGAATGTTGGTTCCCCTTGGTTCTATGTACCTAAATAACACAACCAAGCAAAAAAGTTCATGCGTCTACCCCCTCTCGGCGCCGGTCAAAGGGGTAGATCGACAGGTTGGACTTTTTTCCAGCGGGTGTAGGGTTTCGCCGTAGCCAGGGTCCGGAGCGTCGGAATCCCACCAAAACTTGCAGTGGTCCCTAATATATGTATAAGAGTGTGTTGGTAGGTTGTGGGAACCAAGATACAGCTCCGAGGTGCGACCCGCTTCACCAACCCCGCTTACTCCGTAGTAAGTTCCGACACTTAGAGGTGAAAACCCCCGTTTCGGGTGCCGGGCATGGAATCATGCGACGGACCACATGGAATGTTGGTTCCCCTTGGTTCTATGTACCTAAATAACACAACCAAGCAAAAAAGTTCATGCGTCTACCCCCTCTCGGCGCCGGTCAAAGGGGTAGATCGACAGGTTGGACTTTTTTCCAGCGGGTGTAGGGTTTCGCCGTAGCCAGGGTCCGGAGCGTCGGAATCCCACCAAAACTTGCAGTGGTCCCTAATATATGTATAAGAGTGTGTTGGTAGGTTGTGGGAACCAAGATACAGCTCCGAGGTGCGACCCGCTTCACCAACCCCGCTTACTCCGTAGTAAGTTCCGACACTTAGAGGTGAAAACCCCCGTTTCGGGTGCCGGGCATGGAATCATGCGACGGACCACATGGAATGTTGGTTCCCCTTGGTTCTATGTACCTAAATAACACAACCAAGCAAAAAAGTTCATGCGTCTACCCCCTCTCGGCGCCGGTCAAAGAGGGTAGATCGACAGGTTGGACTTTTTTCCAGCGGGTGTAGGGTTTCGCCGTAGTCAGGGTCCGGAGCGTCGGAATCCCACCAAAACTTGCATTGGTCCCTAATATATGTATAAGAGTGTGTTGGTAGGTTGCGGGAACCAACATACAGCTCCGAGGTGCGACCCGCTTCACCAACCACGCTTACTCCGTAGTAAGTTGCGACACTTAGAGGTGTAAACCCCCGTTTCGGGTGCCGGGCATGGAATCATGCGACGGACCACATGGAATGTTGGTTCCCCTTGGTTATATGTACCAAACTAACACAACCAAGCAAAAAGTTCATGCGTCTACCCTTTCTCGGCGCCGGTCAAAGGGGTAGATCGACAGGTTGGACTTTTTATAGCGGGTGTAGGGTTTCGCCGTAGTCAGGGTTCGGAGCGTCGGAATCCCACCAAAACTTGCATGGGACCCTCATATATGTATAAGAGTGTGTTGGTAGGTTGTGTGAACCAACATACAGCTCCGAGGTGCGACCCGCTTCACCGACCCCGCTTACTCCGTAGTAAGTTCCGACATTTAGAGGTGGAAACTCCCCTTTCGGGTGACGGGCATGGAATCATGCGACGGACCAAATGAAATGTTGGTTCCCCATGGTCCTATGTACCAACCTAACACAACCAAGCAAAAAAGTTCATGCGTCTACCCCCTCTCGGCGCCGGTTAAAGGGGTAGATCGACAGGTTGGACTTTTTTCCAGCGGGTGTAGGGTTTCGCCGTAGCGGGGGTCCGGAGCGTCGGAATCCCACCAAAGCTTGCATGGGACCCTAATATATATATAAGAGTGTGTTGGTAGGTTGTGGGAACCAAAATACAGCTCCGAGGTGCGACCCGCTTCACCGACCCCGCTTACTCCGTAGTAAGTTCCGACACTTAGAGGTGAAAACTCCCGTTTCGGGAGACGGGCAGGGAATCATGCGACGGACCACATGGAATCTTGGACATTTACAACACCCACCACACTTGTACACACATGGCATGGCAAAATCTAGGTTTGGGTGGGTTTCCGACGCTCTGGGCCCCCGATTCGGCGAAAATCTAGATCCGCTGGAAAAGAGTCAAAGTTCCCATCTACCCCCTTGACCCAAGTCGAAAGGGGGTAGGCAAGTGAACTTTTTTCCTTGGTTGTGTTAGGTTATGACATACGAACATGGAAAACCAACTATTATCACAAATTCTCACAAGATTGCCCCCAGTTCCCCGAAACGGGAGTTTTCACCTATAAGTCAAGAAACTTACTAGAAAGAGAGTACAGTCGGTGAAGACGGTCACACACCGGAGCAAAATCTTGGGCATTTACAACACCCAACACACTTGTACATACATGTTATGGCAAAACCTAGGTTTGGGTGGGTTTTCGACGCTCCGGGGCCCCGATTCGGCGAAACCCTAGATCCGCTGGAAAAACCCTAACGTTTTCGTCTGCCACCTTGAACGGCGTCGAAAGGGGGTAGGCCAGTGTAATTTTTTCCTTGGTTGTGTCAGGTGAAGTAAATAAACGTAGTACAAGCCTTAACAAAGGAAGCATGTCGAAATAAAACAACCAAAGCGGTAAGTGCAAACATGGTTTGCCGTGTGACAGCATAAAAGGCACACGGCAAAGATGTTCTGTGCCGTGCGGGGCACTTGTAGGCACACGGCAAAGAATAAATGTGCCGTGTGCTTTTTCTCTGCACACGGTATAGCTTTTCCCGCCAATTTATTTATAGCGCGGGAATTTTATTTAGATACTTCCCGCGAAATATTGGGGAGGGCGGCAAACTTGCGGATCCTAGTCAACTATTTTGCCGTGATAATACATAAAGGATCACGGCAAAGATATCTTTGCCGAGATGCCTGTATTTGCCGTGTGTTTTGGCTCCATTTTGCCGTGTCGTATTCTTTGCCGTGTGCTCGCGGGCTTCTGTGCCGTGCGTCGTTTATTTGCCGTGATCTTCCTGTTTCCTGCACGGCAAAGGTTTCTTTGCCGTGTTCCGAGAATCTGCGGCACACGGCAGAGACTCGTCCGCACGGCAAATTCAATTTTTCCGGTAGTGATAGCGGCAGGCAAACCACGTTACTACTCCCTCCATTCCAAAATAGATGACTTTCATTTGTCTATATATGGATGTATTTAGACATCTTTTAGTATATAGATACATTCACATATAGACAAGTGGAAGTCAAGTATTTTGGAACGGAGGGAGTACAAACACATTTGGTGATATATACTAAACTCCATGCTGCTTTGTCCCATACTACAAACAGGCAAGCCTCCGTGAAATTTCATGTAAATAACCTTTTTTATCAACTTTTTCACAAAATGACCTCTAATTTGAAATATTTCACGAAATAACCTGTTTTCATAACGCCCGCCCCTACGGCGTCACACCCCACTGTCTAACGCCTTGGTGTAGGGCGTTACGGTCCCTGCCACGTCGGCCGACCGGGACCCGTGGGACGGTAGTCTGACGCCCCGGTAAAGGGCGTTGTAGTAGAGACCTCAACGCCCCAGATGGAGGCGTTATGCTGCACTGTAACGCCACGGTCCAGGGCGTTATACCGTTTCGAAACGTTATTAAAACGTAGAGCTTATAACTAGGAGGAAGTATAGCTTGGTCCAGCGGCTCTGGACTGCCTCCTTCACCAGGACGCCCCAGGTTCGAATCCTACTTGTAGCAAAAAGCAAAGTAAATATTTTTTCTTTCCTTTTACATTCTAGAATTTTTTTTTTTAAATGTGTTTAACTTGTTTATATCATATCTTTTATTTTATGATGTGTTAGCTTCATGGGAAGCACAAATAAAGCAACACCTCTTACTTGTACTCCGAGCTAGCTAGATTCCACCCATAATTCTAGAATGAAAATCTACTGAAAAAAGCCGTTGGAAATGCTAGAACGAAGTTGACAGAGTAGGTCATATGCATCATCCGAGGCCATTTCATGCTAGATAGTACGCATATTCGCGGTGCGTGTATCACAAGAGATTTCATTTCATTTACTTAACATGAACTCACAGTATTCTTTTCCGTATATAGGCCATGATCTAGTGGAACCTACGTGATTTGGTAACACGCAAAGTGTTACTTACTCCTGCCTTTTCGTTGTAATGCGGAGGCTTTGATAATTGTCAACGGTAAGAAATTTTCCTCTGTAGTAGACTCACACCTTTCTAAAGTCGGTCCGAGAAAACCGAGCGAAGCCTAGATCAACGACGGAGCCGCCGTCTGTTTTTGTACGGGCAAACTTCCATTGCACGAAAAACTACAAAACAGTGGGGTTGGCTTTCATCCTCCTCTCTCAACTCAATATGATAGCAATTTCGCAAAAAAAGAAAAAGAAAAAACTCAATATGATAGCAGAAAAGAACAAAACCGGTAGCTCTACTACTAAGAATTGCCTCCGTTCATGTTAGGCAGATGCAATTGACCCGTTACGTTAGCCCAATGCGCTGCTAAAACTACGTGTGGCTTATAAAAAGGAAAAGATCGTATATAAATAATGAGCGAACCTACATATCCATGGCAGCGTGCCCTTTATCGGTACTAGAATAACCTCCATGGCCAGCTGCTAGGCTTTGCTCTTTATACACACGCAAGTAGATCCTAGTGCAATTTGCTTTCTGTCTCGCATTGTTCCGCTTGAGAGTAAACTAGTTCCATGAAAGCAGGCATGCGTATCTCCTGTGTTTGTTTGATCGACCTCTTAACTTATGATAAAATAAAAGATATGATTTAAACAAGCTAAACACATTTTTTGAAAAATTTTGGAATGTAAAAGGAAAGAAAAAATTTATTTTGCTTTTGCTACAAGTAGGATTCGAACCTGGGACGTCCTGGTGGAGGAGGCAGTCCGGAACCACTAGACTAGGCTATAGTTCCTGCTTGGTATAATTTCCGACCGTTTAATAACGTTTCGAAACGGTATAACGCCCCGGACCATGGCGTTACAGTGCAGCATAACGCCTCCGTCTGGGGCGTTGAGGTCTCTAGTACGACGCCCTATACCGGGGCGTCAGACTACCGTTCCACGGGTCCCGGTCAGCCGACGTGGCACGGACTGTAACGCCCTACACCAGGGCGTTAGACAGTGGGGTGTGACGTCGTAGGGGCGGGCGTTATGAAAACAGGTTATTTCGTGAAATATTTCAAATCAGAGGTCATTTTGTGAAAAAGTTGACCAAAAAGGTTATTTTCATGAAATTTCACCAAGCCTCCTACCGATTTAATGTACTTTGTCCCATCGTCATGCATGCTGCGTACGTCCATGCATAGTTTGTAGCTCTCGATCGTCGTCGATCGACTCAGTCTGATCTCGACCACATCGGTTTCCATTCGTCCCGCATGCAGATCGTAGATATTTTTCGGTAAGTGCTATATATAGCGTCACCCCTCTATCGCGCATATATAAGTAGGAAACGGGGACTCATAACGCCGATACTGGTTCGGTCGTGTCTATTACTGCCCTCTCTAACTGAGGTGTTGGTCGTGCACAAGTGAAGAAAAGAACGACGATGGAACAACACGATCAACGGACCGGATTAGACTACTTGAGATCAACGACACGCTACTCGAAAGCGTGTAGATGCTTCACTAGTGTCGTGGCACATGGAAAGGCACACATGTGCCGCTCCAGGGGCGGCACCGGGGCGTCCCCCCACCTCCACCGCTACCTGACCCTCCTCCGGCGCCTCCCCCAGCCGCCGCTGCCGCTGGTGTCTGCCGCGGTGGCGGCGGGCCCCTGCCCCCGAAGGTGGGGGGGGGGGGGGGGGTCTTGGCCGTCCGCTGCTCGAGCGGGCTGCGTGGTGGCGTCCTGGCGGCATTTCAGATCCGGCGAGGTCCGTTCTGCCGCCTCTCAGTCCCTCTCCTCGCCGTTGGTGGCCACAGCGGGTGGTTCTCTCTGTGCTCCCGCCACCCTCATTCCCGACCTGCTCTGGTGCGTGGCACGGCGGGTCTGGCGCAGCGGTTTTGCTGCCCAGATCTGGCGGGTCCGGCGGCTCGCTCCGCCCTGGGCCTGGTGCACGTGAGCGTGTTCTGGTTGGTGGCGGTCGCTCTGGGGCGGCCCGTTTCGCTGGGCAGCATGGTGCTGCTGTCGGCGGTGGGCTGGCCCTTCGTGGCCGGCGGTGTTCTCTCTGCAGCGGCGGCTGTTGTCAGCCCCCTCTCCTGTCTATCGGCCCGCGGCCGGCGTTCCTTGGCTTGCAGATGGCAGTCCTGGAAGCGGTCTGCTTCCTACGGGGGGAGCAACCATGGATGCGGGTAGGGCCACCCCAAGTCTTGCCGCCAGTAGCGACGAGCGCTGTTTCATCGGGCTCGCGGGCTCCATGGTCTTGCAGATGGCAGCCATGGATGTGGTTTCCTCTCATCAGGGAGTGCCATGGCTTGTGGATGACTGATTCTTGCCTCTTTGCAGGTTGTCGACTGCAGCTGTTGCCCTGTCATGCGGATTCTAAGCAGACCTGGTGTGATTTCCTAGTGCAGCCTCGGCCAGTGTAGCTCTTCGGCAGTGTCAGTGATGGTGCTGCCTCGGCTATGTTGTGCCCTTCGGCTGCACTTGTTGTTTGTCTCTCCGCGGTGCGCGTGCGTGCTCCGTGAAGCTATCCGGGTGTGTACTCGGCTCCATGAAGCCCTTCTTCGATCTCGCCAATGGCTGTCGCGTCGAGGTCTCGACGGCACGCGACCCTTCGTCTACTTGCAGTGTGGACTCGGCTGTGCGTCGCCCTTCGACCCCGCCGACATCGTCGGTTTTGATCTCGGTTGCTCGGTGCTTTTCGTCCATGGTGGTGGTGCTCCTCGGACAATGTACCGACCGTATGGTTTATGTCTCTTTCCCGGTGGTGGTCTCGTCCGCTGTGGTGAGGTTTGTACCTTGGTGCTGTCTGGGCTATGTTTTGCCCTTCGATGGCGTTGTTGCGTTGTCTCGGCGAGACGGCTGCATTGGAGTCCTCCTCACCGGGTAACTTGTAGGAGTTTCTCAGAGTTTCGGGTTTGTGTTTTTGTTTATCTCTCCTCTCATGTAACCCCTATGTTCTCTGGTTCATTTGAACCCATCTTGTAGAGGCTGCAAAGCCTCGAGGCAACAATGAATGAAAAATATTCAGGTGGGGATTAACTCTCCCCGATGACCATTCAAAAAAAAGGCACACGTGTCAGTCTAGCATCGTCATCTTAAGGAAGAATTGAGAACTGTTGCAATAGCTTTTGAGCCAGCTGTGAACCGGTGTCAGGGAAGATGAGCGGATGTTTATGCATCAGGATTGTATAGTGGGTTGTGACCTCAGAGTACGTGCCGAACGTGTTGTACCTAGGCTTGTTGGTCTCGGAGAAAAAAAAAACAAAATCAGTGTTAAATAAGGCAGCGCACCGGATAAGGGCACGCCACCCTATTTGATTTAGATTTTTCACTTGGGTACGAAGGCGCCACGTTATCGGAGGCACAGCGTCCCAGCCAAGGGCGCTACCATCTGGAAGGTAGAACCCCACAGTAAGACGCTATTAAAAATAATCAGATTCAAAATTATTTTCGAAATAGGTTCATTATATGCTGAAATTTCCTCACATGATCAATTTTAGCGGTTTTCACAAGGGTCACGATCGATCGAGCTAGCTACGTCACCTTGTACACGTGTTGTTATGCTGCGCATGGCCTGCATGGCCAGTGTTTCATGATTAGCTCTGTCCATGCTGTCGCCGACACGTACTGCAAGCTGCTCACTTCGCAGAGTGATGATAACGTGAAGCTCATTATCCTTGACCGCCTCCACGAGCTGTGCACCTCACACCGTTATGTGATGGTCAATTTTATCATGGACGTAAATATCAATGTGGATATCGGAAGGAAGGTGCTTGATTTGCTGCTCAGTTTTGTTGAGATGCAGGGAAGTGAGCTTGAGAAAGCCGGTGAGTACCACCAGATGCTGGTGCAGGCGATCCATGCCTGTACCGTCGGCGCTTGATGGGGACTGTGGGTTTACAACTGCCAATCTTTACGCCAAGAGTGTGTTTGGCGAGGGTGTTTTGATGAACATCTGTGTTGAGAAGCAGGCCGATGGTAAACCACTAGTGGAAAAAGGGGCTTCCATTCTGCCCTTTTGTCCCGGCACATTAAATAACCGGGACCAATGCCCCCATTGGTCCCGGTTCCATCGGCCGGGGCGCCGGGGACCTTTGGTCCCGGTTTAATTGGGACCTTTGGTCCCGGTTCGTGTCTGGAACCGGGACCAAAGGATCTGCACATGCGGCAGCAGCCGTGGGACCCCTGGCAGACACCCTTTGGTCCCGGTTCCAGCTACGAACCGGGACCAAAGGTCTTCCCTGCTCATATATCATATCTTCCACCCGAGGCCACCACCATTTTGAGCTTGAGTTCATCAACATTTTCTCCTCCTTTTCCTCTCACTCACTCAAGTTAATCACCATTTTTTTGCACCACTTGTGAGGATTAAAGGTACCCCATCTATTCAAGGGTTAGCAACATCATCCTTTTCTCCGAAGTTGCAACTTTAGCTCATTTCATTGCTAGTTTAGCTCATTTTATGGTTTGTAGTGCAAGCAAGGTGTTTGATGAAATGCCTAGCTAGAGAGTTTAATTTTTTATATGCATTTTGAGCTCAAATTAATTTATTATTTGTGGATTTTAGTGTCGTCCCGTCCTCACCGCCGTCGATAGCCCGCGTCGTCCCGTCACCGGCACCACCTCGGTGAGCTTTTTTTCTTTATCTTCTATTTTAAGAAAAATGACATGTATGATTTAAAAGCATATTTATTTCTTGTATATTTTTCTTATGTTTTTTTTATATGTATAGTGTCATGGTTTTGATATCCGCCCTCGTCGGCCCTTGTCCGGTTTATGATTCGGATGTGGTATATTTTTATAACTATTTGTTTCATTTCGTGTTTAAAACAACTATACCTACCAACTTGACATAGAAACTTTTATCTAGGAGGTAGTTGAACCGGAAATTCCAACCGACCCTATTGTCGAGTTTTTTGTAAAAGAAAACAATGATTTGAAAGCAAAATTGGAAAGAAGTGAAGATCTTCGTCTGCAATGCCTAGAAGAGAAGATGAAATTGGAGTTGAAGCTTGCCGACATCATCGATGAACACGAGTTCAAGCTTGCCGACGTCGCACATGCCCATGAGATCAAGATGGATGCAATGCGCTTGAAGATTAAAAAGATTAGAAAATATTCCATTAGTCAGGAGGCTTGGTACCATTATGTTGTTGGTTCAGCAGTTACCTTAGTTGCGATTTTGATCGCATTTGGTTTTGGATTTAAATTATTTAGATAGTTGTATGTTAGTTTCAATTAATGTATGTTTTATGAGGACTATGCATTGCAATTACTTTAGTTTGGTTTTAATGTGATGAACTTGTATTAACTAATTTGGTCACTATTATATACTCTTGATGTAGTGCAATAGTTT
Organism: Puccinellia tenuiflora; assembly: GCA_012064385.1. Lineage (NCBI taxonomy): Eukaryota > Viridiplantae > Streptophyta > Magnoliopsida > Poales > Poaceae > Puccinellia > Puccinellia tenuiflora. Next base: position 175,972 of record QRDG01000802.1, on the reverse strand, counting down.
TTGATATATTTATATAATGCAGATGAGCCGGTAATGGATGTAAAGTGACCGACGATTTCCCGACTATATTAATGGCATGCATTATTTTCTCCGTGTGGCTGAGAAAAACAAGCCGTCGAATGGTTTTATTTCTTGTCCATGTAGCGTCTGCAAGAATACGCAGGATTACTCTACCTCAAAAACCATTCACGTCCACCTGTTGCAGCATGGTTTCATGTCCGGTTATAATTGTTGGACCAAGCACGGAGAAAGAGGGGTTATAATGGAAGAAAATGAAGAAGAAGAGGATAATGACAACTATCCTACGTTCACCGAAGACGGTGATACTGCAATGGGGGAAGACGAAGCTGAAGAAGAGCCCATTGTTGATCAGCACGATGATGATTTTGGTCGGGCCATTCTTGATGCACAGATAAACAGCAGAAGTGAAAACGAGAGGTTGAAGTTGGAGAGCATGTTAGAGGATCACAAGAAATTGTTGTACCCAACTTGCGAAGATGGCTAGAAAAAGCTTGGTACCACGCTGGAATTGCTGCAATGGAAGGCAGAGAATGGTATATCTGACAAGGGATTTGAAAAATTGCTGAAAATAATAAAGAAGATGCTTCCAAGGGATAACGTATTACCCCCCAGTACGTACGAAGCAAAGAAGATTGTCTGCCCTCTAGGATTAGAGGTGCAGAAGATACATGCATGCATCAATGACTGCATCCTCTACCATGGTGAGGAGTACGAGAATTTGAATGCATGCCCGGTATGCGGTGCATTGCGGTATAAAATAAGGCGAGATGACCCTGGTGATGTTGAGGGTGAGCCGTGCCCTAGGAAGAGGGTTCCTGCCAAGGTGATGTGGTATGCTCCTATAATACCACGATTGAAATGTTTGTTCCAAAACAAAGAGAATGCAAAGTTGTTACGATGGCACAAAGAAGATCGTTTGAAAGACCTGATGTTAAGACACCCCGCCGATGGGTCGCAGTGGAGAAAAATCGACAGGGAGTTCCCGGAATTTGCAGCTGACGCAAGGAACTTAAGATTTGGGCTAAGTACAGATGGCTTTAATCCTTTCGGGGAGCAGTGCTCTAGTCATAGCACCTGGCCTGTGACTCTGTGTATTTATAACCTTCCTCCATGGTTGTGCATGAAGCGGAAGTTCATTATGATGCCAGTGCTCATCCAAGGCCCGAAGCAACCGGGCAACGACATTTATGTGTATCTGAGGCCATTGGTTGAAGAACTTTTACAGTTGTGGCGTGACGACGGTGTACCTATGTGGGATGAGCACGAACAAAAGGAATTTGACCTACGAGCGTTGCTGTTTGTAACCATCAATGATTGGCCTGCACTTAGTAACATTTCAGGACAGTCAAACAAGGGATACAATGCATGCACGCACTGTTTAGGTGAGACTGAAAGTATACATATGGGAAACAAGAATCTGTACCTGGGGCATCGGCGATTTCTTACAAAAGGGCATGCCGTAAGAAAGAAAGGCAAGCATTTCAATGGTGAGCCAAATCATCAGACGAATCCTAAATTACCTAATGGTGATGTTATATATGACATGGTCAAGGACTTAAAAGTAATCTTTGGAAAGGGTCCTGGCAAGTCTATCTGTTTCGAATGACGCTGATGGACACGTACCCATGTGGAAGAAGTGCTCTATATTTTGGGAGCTACCCTATTGGAAAATACTGGAGGTTCGCTCTGCAATCGACGTGATGCACGTGACGAAAAATCTGTACGTGAACCTACTAAGCTTCTTGGGCGTGTATGGGAAAACAAAAGATACACCGAAATCACGACAGGACCACCAACGTATGCACGAACGAGACGACCACCTGAATCCAGATAAGTATCAAGGTCTTGCCAGCTACGCTCTTACCAAAGAAGAGAAGGAGATCTTTTTTGAAGTCCTGAGCAGTATCAAGGTCCCGTCTGGTTTCTCGTCGAATATAAAGTGAATAATAAACATGGCAGAGAAAAAGTTCCAGAACCTAAAGTCTCATGACTGCCTCGTGATTATGACACAATTACTTCCGATTGCATTGAGGGGGCTTCTACCGAAAAATATTCGAGTACCCATTGTGAAGCTATGTGCATTTCTGAATGCAATTTCTCAGAAGGTGATCAATCCATTAACTCTACCAGGTTTACAGAGGGAGGTGGTCCAATGTCTTGTCAGCTTCGAGTTGGTGTTCCCACCTTCCTTCTTCAATATTATGACGCACCTCATAGTTCACCTAGTCGAAGAGATTAATGTTCTCGGTCCTGTATTTCTACACAACATGTTCCCCTTTGAGAGGTTCATGGGAGTCTTAAAGAAATACGTTCATAACCGTGCTAGACCCGAAGGAAGCATCTCCAAGGGCTATGGAACAGAGGAGGTAATTGAGTTTTGTGTTGACTTTATTCCTGACCTTAAGCCGATCGGTGTTCCTCAATCGCGCCATGAGGGGAGACTGCGTGGAATAGGCACGCTAGGAAAGAAAGCAATAATGTGTAAGGACTGGGATTCTTTCAATCAAGCACACTACACAGTTCTACATAATTCCATCTTGGTGGCTCCGTATATCCAGGAACACATGAATATTTTACGCTCTAAATACCCGGAGCAGCCTGGAGAATTGATTGAAAGAGAACACATGAAGACTTTCAGCGGATGGTTGCAAACACGTCTCATTAATGACAACACTGTTGAAGAACAATTATACTTGTTGGCCAAAACACCATCGTCGACTATATTGACTTTTCAAGGATACGAGATAAATGGGAATACATTTTACACGACCGACCAAGATAAAAAAGCACCAACCAAAACAGTGGTGTCCGCTTTGATGCAACAAACAACAATGGGAAAAAGGACACATATTATAGTTACATAGAGCAGATATGGGAACTTGACTATGGACCTTCTTTCAAGATACCTTTGTTCAGGTGCAAATGGTTCAACCTGCAAGGCGGGGTAAATGTAGACCCGAAGTACGGAATGACTACGGTGGATGTAAAAAATCTTGGGTACGACACCGAACCATTCGTCCTAGCCAATGACGTGGCTCAGGTTTTCTATGTGAAGGACATGTCTTCCAGACCGAAAAAAAGAAAAGATAAGCAAGCGAATACATCATACGATGAGCCAAAGCAACACATAGTTCTTTCAGGAAAAAGAAACATCGTAGGAGTGGAGGACAAGACGGACATGTCGGAAGATTACAATAATTTTCATGAAATTCCCCCCTTCACGGTTAAAACTGACCCAACCATCACGTTGAATGATGAAGATTGTCCATGGTTGTGGCGCAATCAGAAGAAAGGGGCACACACGAACAAGAAAGGGACACACACACTAGATAGGGATGTTGGTGGTGATGTGTAATAATGTATTAAACCTTTTATCAAATGCACACGGTTTCACCTGACTTGTGATTACCTGCATATCAAATGACTTGTATGACTTGTATTCGGTCGATGAACTGAAGGATTCCTAGATATAGAACAAAACATACGGTTTCACCTGCATACAGCCCAACAGTGGCTCGTGAGTGCCTGCATATAAAATGCACTGTTGGACGTATGCAGGCGAATCCGAATGATTTGTATTCGGTCTTTGCCTTCCGGACTAGTTTGACTAGCTTCTTCTCCGCTGTTGCCGTACTCTTGTTCTTCATCTCCTCCTCGATCATGTTTGGTATTTATAGCTAATAGATCAGGGATCTTTAGTCCCGGTTGGTAGATTGAACCGGGACTAAAGGAGCGTTGATATGTGAGCCGTTGGATCAGAAGCACACGGATCGTGTGTTTCGTTCGAGCTCTTGTGAGCCGTTTGATCGGAAGCACACGGATCGTGTGTTTCTTTAGAGCGCTTGTGGGCCGTTGGATCAGGGTGTGTTTCTTTCGAGCGCTTCTGAGCCGTTGGATCTCAAGCAGAAGATATGGCACACATATCAACGCTCCTTTAGTCCCGGTTCAATCTACCAACCGGGACTAAAGATGAAGTGTTGCCCTGATCTTTTAGCTATAAATACCAAACATGATGAATTGTCGAGGAGGTGGGAGTGGTGGTGGTGGAAGTCGTAGCCGTGCCCCTCGGTCGGATCCAAGCAGCTGCAAGGCTCTCTAATGATCTACAACATTCCCAACACTTTTTTGGGACGGTCGTTAGATCATTAGATAAGTCTTGCGGCTGCTTGGATCGAAGGTCGATTTGCTGCTCACGACAACGCAAGATGGATGCGCAAGCTTCCGGATGGGCAAAACCAGTGTTGGATCAGCCACATGACAACCGGTAGTAATGGGCTTTTGTTTTTTTCTCTCTTATTTTTCTTTGCCGTAATGACCACATGGGCAATTAAGTGCAAGTATGCTTTAAAAATATACAGATCATTATTACAATTTTTAGATAATTAAATCAATAGGTATTGGAACATTTTAAAAGAAACTAGAAAAAAATATGATTTTCAAATAATAAAAAGAAACTAGAAAAATAAATAATAAAAAGATAATGATTATATGACTTTTTAAATAATAAAAATAAACTATAAAAGAAAATAGGAAAAGAAACAAAAAAGAAACCAGAAAAAGAAAATAGAAAAAGAAACAAAAAAGAAAACAGAAAAAGAAAAAAAAGGCCTTTGGTCGCGGTTGGTAACACCAACCGGGACCAAAGGCCCGCTGGGCTTCGCGCGCATATTTTCGCGGCCCGGAGGGACCTTTGGTCCCGGTTGGTGTTACCAACCGCGACCAAAGGGTCTTTGGTCCCGGTTCGTGGCTGGAACCGGGACCAAAGGTCTTCTTTTGGTCGATTTGGGCGGTTCCTTTTCCCCTTTCTCCTCATTCTTCTCCCAATCGACGCCGCCCTCTCCCCTACCGCCAGGCTACGCCGCTCGCCTCCCGCCGTGCTCCACCTTCGGCGCCGTCCTCCCTCTCCGCCGCCGCGCCTCTCCCCTGCCGCCAGGCTGCGCCGCTCGCCTCCCTCTGTGCTCCGCGCGCCTCGCCTCCCACCGTGCTCCGCCGCCGCGCGCCTTGTCTCCCGCGCGCCATGCTCCGCCGTCCTCTCCCTCTCCGCCAGCTGTGTTCCGGCGCCGTCCTCCCTCTCCGCGCCCGATCTCCTCCGCGCCCGGCCGGTAAGCGCCCCCCCTCCTCCACTCATGTTTCAAGTTATGAATAAATGATTATGTGGTCAAAAATTATGTTTCAAGTTTCTGGTGATAGATAATTTCAAAACCTAGCATTAGGAGCAAGTTTTATAATTTTCTAGTTCATAGAAGTAAAGATATTGACTTATAACTAAAGATGTGATTTCTAAGGTGTTGTTTCTATGATAAATTAACTTCATCATTTTGGTTAAGACTAAAATTATGGGACCAGTGGCATTTGAACTGTATTTGAATTATTGAACCAGCAGAAGTGGTTTGAGATTATTTGAACTTGTATTATTAGAGATATTTATGTTTGATCATTAAATGGGCAGAATACTAAATACTTTTCCAAATATTCTGAGTTAATATAAATGATATGAGACTAGTGTCACGGGATAGATATTTAAATTTGTGAGCTAATGGTGTTGGTCTCATATCGTTTGAATCTATAGATTTAAAGATATGAATTTTCTATGTTTTGAATGAATTTCTGAAAAAAAAAGTGCAGGTTTGCATTTAGTCCAGAACCAATTTGTATTGTGGCATCTAAATAAGTACTCATGTCCCTTTTTATAAGATGTTTTGGAAAGCTTAATTGGCTTGCCAAAACCTTTTATAAAAAGGGACAGAGGGAGTACTACTTTTCAGAGGCCGATTCTTTTGTAATTTCCTTCTTGTATTTATGTATTTGTAAAACTCCAGTGTAAGACAGTTTGTAACAAACAATTCGTATCATAAATGACTATGTATATTTGATTCCTAGTTTTGTTGTATTTTTCATGATTTTTTCCCTTATGTAATATGATTTGGGATTTTCCCTTCAAAATAAAGGAAATGAACGGAACTTATCTATTTATGTTTGATATAATATTTTTGAATAAATTTTAAATGTGTAAGTGGTGAGTACTTCACCTATAGATCGATGACTTTCAAACATATATGATGAATTTCTCAAGTGTATTAACTTTGAGTGTTTGCAACGACGATTCCCACTTGTTCGTTGATAAAGTTCCTGTCAAAACATATGCTAAATGCTTTTTCAATCATGAAGGACAATGGTAATTCCAATGGTGTAGCTGCTTTATATTTTTATGACTAATATCATATGTCAACGGAGCTAGTAAAGGAAGATTATGAACATGTGAATAGAGAAGAAAATCCCATAACTCGTGAACTAGCTCGCATGAAAAAAAAACTCTAACCCCGAAATCAAGTTAATTTAGTCTTTAGAGTACACTTGTTGGCTGTCCAAGACATATATGGATGATATTGATGCTAGGTTAAATTAATTAATCTTGATTTGTTTTTATTTTCCAGGTTAGCAAGCGACAGACTTGGAAAGGTTTGTGCAGAAGATGGATCCAAATTTTCCGGACATCGACAGAGATGAGGACGCCGAACTGCGAATCATGGAAGTTATAGCAGGACGTGCGGCCGCGCCTGTCGGTGAAGAAGATGCCTTCACCGGTGAAGATTACGGCTCCCAATTTCTGAACGATTCCTGTGAGGGGGTTCAGGAAAAAGAAAATGATAGAGAGGGGGAAGAAGTGCCCATTACAAACTCTGGCGAGGTATAATAAGCCTATGTACATCGATCACACTAGATGTATTATTTGAGTTGTATATTGTTGTTATTAATGAACCATTTTTTTTCTTTTAGCCCTCCGGATCATCCTCATCTATAGCATTGCCGAAACGAGGCCCGACGAAGCCGTTGAAGGAGGGTCGTAGGATAGTGATCAACCAAGTTAGTGCTAGTGGGGAACCTTTGGAACCCATCGACAACCGCCGCAAATACATTAATCAATGCGGGGTTATTGTAAGGGACATTGTCCCGATCAACCTTGAAGAGTGGATTAAGCCGAAGGATGTAAACAACCCAGCTACTTATGTTGAGTAGAGGCTAAAAACATCGTGTTGGGACACGCTCTTAACAAAGGTCAGCCTACCGCCAGATCTGCCGGTTCCCCTGATGGACAAAGTGAAGGAGTGGTCGCTTAGTAAGATGGCCGAACAATTCCGGACGTGGAAGAAAAACTTATGGAAAGCTTATATAAAGGCCGGGGAGACGGATCCAGATTTCACTGGAGCACTAGTGAAGATTAAACAGCAGTGGCCCACATTTGTGGAGCAAAGAAAATCGGAGGGCGCTCTGGCCCGATCGGTTCAAAATAAGTTAAATGCTGCGAAGAAGGAATATCACCACCATTTGGGGGCAGGTGGCTACAGGGCTGCCGTGCCTAAGTGGGAAGCCTTTGAAGCACGACTGCTTGATAACGGGATCATTCCACAGACAGCGGATTGGCCCCCGAGGTCCAAGTTTTGGTTGTTCGCGCATGGGGCAGGGTTGGACCCACAGACAGGAAAGATTATTGCTCAGGGAAAATGGAAGGCAAAAATTGAGTATATAACCAAACAACTTGAGGACGCAATAGATAAAGTTCGCAGGGGAGAGTACGTCCCTGACAGAGAGAATGACGAGCTGACACTAGCACTCGGGAATCCTGAACACGTTGGACGATTACGAGGCTATGGAGGCGGTGTCACCTTGAAGCAAGGTTTTCCGGAAGACGCTGATACTTATAGAAGCCGTCAGAGAAGTAAGAAGCAGGAGTCTGACCGGTTATCAACACTGGAACGCAAGGTGCAGGAGCAGCAGGAGCGACTCGACTCAATTAGTAAGCAAATGAATCTCAGCTGCAGGTACAAGCCGCCCCATCTGATCAGCGGAAAAGCAGCGTGGGTTCCACTCATTTGGAAAATTCTCAATTTCAACCGGCGGCTCACTACCCCGTGGATGATATCACGGAGAAGACAGACTGTGAGCTACACATGTCAATGAAGAACATGTCTTTCAAGGTGGCGGTCGGCTATGCTTTACCTAATCCAGCTGGAGCAAGCTACCATCTCGAAGGGATTCCACAGGGCTATGCTCGTGTCGGGGTGGATCAAGTTGTGCCGTTATATGCTAATCTGGAACTTGACATTCCCGGAGGTGACGGCGAGAAGACACTGGGAGAAGTCGAGAAGGGTATGGCTCTCTGGAACAAGGAAAACATCGTGTTTCCAAACTTCACTCCTCGATCCAGCAGCAGACCCCCACCTCAAGATCCATCCCCCCCACCTAATGATCCATCCGCCCCACGTCAAGATCCATCCCTCCCACCGCAAGATCCATCCCCCCCACCTAAGGATTCATCCCCCCACCTAAGGATCCATCCCCCCACCTAAGGATCCATCTCCCCGCCTAAAGATCCATCTCCCCCACCTAAAAATTCACCCCCCCAAGATATATCCTCCTCACATGAAGATCCATCCCTCGATGCCCCATCCGTCGCGAGTCCATCGCGCGCGATGTCCCGTCCTTCGATTCCGCCCCGGGAAAAGACCTTCTCGTCAAAGCGGAAACTATCCTTCACGTCGAAGCGTGCAGATAAGTTATCTCGAGCGGAACGCGAGTTGCTAAAGCCTCTTCCAAAGAGACCTTACGACTTGACTCCAGAGGAGCTCGAGGAATCGGTGCGTGCCCATATTATAGAACAGTTAGCTCCGAAACGGCCCCCGCCTAGAGAGAAACTGGATCCAGAAAAAGTTGAGACATTTCTGAAAAATTTCAGCAATCCCCGGCCAAAGTCACCTCCATTGGCAGATGACTATGATCGTGTCATGCTGAAGACAATTAGTCAAGAGGCCGAGGAAAAGAAGGCTGCCTATCTCCTAAAGAAGCAGAAGATGAAGGAGGACAAGGAGGCGGCAGATCGACTAAAGAAGGAGCAGTTCTATGCTGCAAAATGCGGGAAACAAGTGGCCCAGCTCGGAGAACAGGCAAAAAAGTCGATATCCCCGCTGAAGGTGATCTCAACTAAAACAGTTTCCCAGCTCGTACAACCACAGCAACAGTATCAGTATGCATGGACATATAAACCCGGGAAGTCCCTGGTCAGACCTGAGGAGATCAGTTCTCTATCATACCAATTGCGTCGATTGCATCACTGGTACGAGAAAGCTGCAGCGGCCGGGCATGAAGCTTTCTGGGTGAGTTATAAGAAAAAGCATTACTTCATGGATGACTTGTTATATATTCCGTTTTCGGAAGTATTTCAGTTATTCAATCAAGATGCCCTCGACAAAGTCATCGTCAGTTCCTATTGTGTGTAAGTGATTTATTTCTGCAATTTAATTAAGTCTTCAGCTCTGCATGTTCATTGCCTTTAATTATCTCACTATATTCTTTTGTATTGTAGAATGATGATTGTCGAATGCAGAAAAAAGGGCATCTATGACACTGGGTTCATTGACCCAAATTATATTCATGAAGTGACCATACAATACAATTGGAAGACCACCGAGGATAGCTTGGTCAATTGGTTAGTGAACCAAAATACTTGCGGAGAAATACTTTTTCCTTACGTCAACAAGTGAGTGTTACCTTCTACCCATTCTATTTTGCTTTGCATATCTTTAGTGTAACCGATGAGTCATTGACATATAAACGTGCGCAGTTTCCACTGGATTCTGCTAATCATTAGAGTTGACCAAGGAGTCGTTCAAGTCATGGACTCGCTAAGGAAACCAATGGAAAAGTACCAACGCATTCAAGATATGCTCCAGATGTAATTTCAATCATTATCGCTCTATATCGACCTCTGTCATTCATTTTCAGATATCAACTAATCAATAACTTCTTTAATCATTTTTCTATTGGCGGGCAGCGTTTGGAAACGGTTCATCAAGATCGTTCCAGGGGAGTGGAAACCGGAGCTGTATTTTTATACCACCAACGTAAGTAGTACTATATATATTGCTCCATTATGAAGCAACTCTTTAATTCTAGTTTCAATACCATTATGAAGCTTCACTATTATTTGATTAAATTCTATTTTTTTGTAAAGTGGTGTCTGAGGCAGGATACTGGGACAAATTTATGTGGATTCTATGTTTGCGAGTACATACGCTCTTTGTCTTAGAGCGGAATAGAGAACAAAGAACGCGTGATGTATGTATACACTCTTCTCACTTTTTATTACCATGCATATTGTGTTGACTTCCATCTATAAATTATTTTATTATGATTTCATATATATATATAGTTATAAACAACTCACATATTCATATTGATCTAGATGGAGAGAATGCGGGACCAACTCATACCATCGAAGCGCCTAAAAGCACTTCAAGAGGAAATTGCGGGATTTTTTAACTCCGCGGTCCTGAAGAGAGATGGAGAATTTTTTCACTCGGCAAATTTGTTTTTCCCGAGGACATGTAATTGACATCATCTCGACGTGTGAGAAACATTATGTCGGCGTGTGACGTTATGTATGTATATATGAAACATGATCTCGACGTGTGAGAAACGTTATGTATGTATATATGAATCAAATATTAATGCATGGTAGTACCACTTACACGGCACGGCACGACACGACACGGCACAACACGGCACGGCACGGCGACACGGCACCTATTGATTTAAACCCCCCCCCCCCCCCCCCAAAAAAGAAAGCATTTGGTTAAAACAAAAAAAGCATTCGGTTAAAACAAAAAAAAAGCATTCGGTTTCAAAAAAAAACTCTCGGTCCCGGTTGGTAATACCAACCGGGACCAAAGGGTTCCCGCCCGGAGCCCCCCCGCCCCGCCCACGTGGAGGACCATTGGTCCCGGTTCTTAAGGTACCGGGACGAAAGGCCCCCCCCCCCCCCCCTTTTGTCCCGACCCTTTAGTCCCGGTTAGAAACCGGGACCAAAGGCCCTTTGGAACCGGGACCAATGCCCCTGTTTTCTACTAGTGAACTCACTGGCTGGATCAGAATTAAGAGCAAGATCGAGGGAATCGTGACAGGTCTGTCACAAGTAATACTGTTACTCATGTAAACGACAAGTTATTTTAGCAGCTGATGTGTGTATGAAGTGATTTGTCTAGGTGGTTTAATGACAAAGCTAATTTCATCAAAAAAAAAAAAAGTCGCAGATTGACTAAGACGAAACCCTTGATATATACCTTAGACTTATTTTTTGTCAGAATATATTCCGTAGCCCTTTTTCCGTTAATGATCGATGGTGGAACCATGTACTCCCTCCGTCTAGGTTTATTGGGCTCCTAATGAGCTGCATCGCGACCAAGGCAAACATCTATAGGTGGAAGAGGGACCTCTAAAATCACTCTTTTTCTCTCATTAATTGTGGCAATTAATTAGAGAAGGTCAAACACATCACATGCAAGAGCATGCATAGGCTATATTTTGAGGAGGGAGTACATGCATTGCTTTAATCGCTCATTAATTATGATATAATTAATATTTACAAGCCTTAATTCATCGGAGTTTTGGGACAAATAGATTTTCACAGTGAGCCCAATAAACCTAGACGCGAGGGAGTAGCATCCTCACGTAGACTGGGCCCCTATCGGGCCTTTCCTTTGCTTCTTCTGCATGGTCAGGAGGGCGAACACGGGGAACCCTAGCCATAATTAAGGAGCAAGAACTCCCAGATCCCAAAGGTAGGCACCGAAATTTCTCGTCTAATTTCAAACCTATATGATCGCAATCCAATAGCGTTCGATCGTAGGGGAGGAGGAGGAGCGGCCGGCGGTGGGGATTCCCCTATTCCGTATCTATTTGGTGGCCGTCAACAATGGCGGCAATTCTTCGACAGGGGGCGAGAAGGATCGGTGGCTCCGTGCTCCAGCGAACCCAGGCGGCGGTCACATCACCGGCAGTTGCGGAGGGGCGGCGCCGGCTCTTGCCAAGGCGCATGTACAGTTCCGAGGAGCTATCAAAATCAACATCTTTTATCTCGCACGATTCCCCTGCCTCTAGTTGTGTTGCTGTGCACGAGTTCAGGAATCTAGCGAGCGGTAACCAAATTATTTGCTAAGCACGCCGATTCTCCTTTCTGCAATTCGTTGTATTAGTCAATGACTTTTCCTGAGCACGCCACCCGACCGACCAGCACACACAATGAAATCTTTCCTGTGTCTTGAGTATTAGCTGCAGGAAGCTTCTTCTGTTGGAAATAATCCAATGTTGAGTTAATTAGGTAAATGCATATGTAAGTCTGAGTCCGGTTAGGACTAGTGCTTGTCACATGAATTTAGTCCTAACCATACTAGTTTGATATGTGTTAGAGTAGAAGTACGTGTGTCCTAGTCCGGTTTGGAGTCTGTTCGCTGTTCTTGTGGGATATTAAGAGAAAATAAAGAAAAATAGAAGCCACGACATGTGCCCCTGGCCATAAGATTCTGAGTGTTCGTCCAATTTTATGTGATCGGTAATGTGTGCGAATCCTAACAATTGGTATCAGAGCGAGGTCGAAAATTTGAAACTACGCTTGCCCCGGGGGAGGCTACCGTACTAGCGCCTCTGGGTGGGCGATTGTCATTCGGCGGAGCGACACAGAGGAGACGGCGGGGAGCTGTCGTGGGCAAGCCGGTGGAAGTGGATGGGCGTTGATGGAGTGGTGGTGCCGAGGTACGGTGCTGGGAGTCTCGTCAAGCTCATCATCGGGAGAGTTAGAATAGTCCAAGAGTCAAAGTACGTGCGAGTTGGCACGTTGAGTCAACATCATCTATGTGAGTCGTTGTTTTGTCCAAGTGCTCGTCTATGTGAGGATTTATCTACCGCAGTTGAAGCGCATCACAGTCGAGAGAATCTAGTAAAATAAATCTCCAAAGGGGCGAAGACGTGAGAAGTCACATTTGAGGGACTCACTGAGGTGTATCTCTTAGGGGCGAATACGTGTGCGAACACAAGTATGTCTCCACGAGAGGATGCAACTCAAATGTATAGTGGGACAAGGACCAGTGAAGGTGAGCTTCTTCAATGAGGACATGTCTCTATGTGAGGCGGTGTGTGATCCGTCGGCATGTATTGCGCTAGGTGTGACCAAAGGTGTCCGCATGGCAGCGTGACTGGAAGTCTGGATCATAGGTTGAGTTGAGTATTCAAGTCGGCAAGTCGAAATTAGGGGAAGATTGTGAGGAACAATCTGGCATGTCAATTAGACTTATCATGGTGTGAGACCTACACAAGAAACATATTTGCAAGGGTTCAAAATCAGGGGAAACACAAGGATACAACAAATTTGGATTAAAAGGAGTGTTGAAAATAATTCAATGTTGAGTTAATTAGGTAAATGCATGTAATTCATTAGAAAATAACAGCACACAAGATGTTTAATTTAGCCCTTCTGCTCTATCCGGTTCATACTACAAGACAATGATTTATTTCCTAAGCACGATAGAACAACCAATGAAATCTTTCCTGTGTTTATTGTAATTGCAGGAAGCTTCTACCAAGTAACTAGCGATCAAACATACGTAGGTGCTATTCTGTATCAGACCACAATTGGCAGTATTCTTATATTTATTCATCTTTGTGTATCAGGGTGATGGTAAAGATGCGATATCTAAATGGGATGAAGGATGGCAAGCCTCTAGACAGTACAGTACCAAACACACACAGAGATATATGCAGATATTAAATCATTTATCTATTTCTTCTTGCTTGTCTGTTTCCCATGATCTCATTACTATCACCTACCTGCAGGATCGATTCTGCTTTTACAAAAGTCCTAAACAGTGTGGTAGGGATATATTGTATTTATGCAATACTCGCCGTCGGTGATGATCCTCCTTGGCCTATCCGCAAATACGTTCCTGAGTATGACGAGGAGGAACCTGAGACTTACAAGAAGAAGCGAGAAGAGTGAAGACAACACCTTGTTATGTCGGGTGCTAGCTCTTGACCGCAACCAACTTGTTATCCAGCGCTATATTATTGTGTTCATTCATGTCTAGAAAAATATCACGTGGATGCAATAATTTGTTCACATAATACAAGTTAATATGGTTAGCTCTTATAGTAAGTTACCTGTAGCTTGGTGTAGCATAATACAAGTGACCAAAGTAAAGATAACCTTCATGACCACTTAATATGGTTGTTACATATTTACAACCATACAAGTACATGATCATAGTTCCAGGGGAGCCGGATATATATCTAGCGAGAGATGGACACTCGTATATGAGCATAGAGAACAATAGGAATCGGAAAACTTGGATAGTGTGTCAACGGTGAGACAGTTTTGACACCTAAATTGGTTTGACAAAAACTAGAACATATGGGCTTGGGATGCTTCAGGAATCCACACAATTCAAAGTGTGTCAACGGTGAGACAGTTTTGACACCTAAATTGGTTTGACAAAAACTAGAACATATGGGCTTGGGATGCTTCAGGAATCCGCACAATTCAAGGGGTCCAAATACTTATTTAAGTAAATTCCTCTCTTGAATTTTATATTTTCACCACCATCAAGGGAGGCACGCAATGGGAACTGTGGTTCGGCTTTTTCGTCATGTTCAATCACATAGTCAGCCGAAGCTATAGCATCTGGCATTAAATTGTTTGCTAAGACCGCCACAATGGAATGTGCTCAAAGCCATATCGGCCCTTACCTTGACTGTGGAGTTTGTTGATTGTACCAACGAAAACTGGAGCTTCGTGGGGTGCCGTGATGTGTGTACTTGATCACCATTAGGACATCATAATATCCTGATTTGGGAAACCCTACAATCAAGTCCATACACACCACTCACTATATATGTGTGCTTAGGGATGGGAAGAGGTTGAAGGAGCCCTGGAAAATGACGATGCTTTGTATTCGCTTGCTGAAAACTGCATATTCTTGCACAAAGCGAGTCACTAACGCCTACATACCGGGCTAAGCAAACAAGGCCTTCATGCACTGATATGCACGTTGTATGCTACGATGGTCGCATGCGTCACTAACATTGAGATATTTCATCATATGATCTTGATTTATTTTTTGGCTAGCCTCCCATATGCTCCATACCGGGCCAAGCAAATAAGACCTGTCACACTTGGACCTCTTGACGTGGACACATACATTTGGACCTCTTGATGTGGAAGCAAATAAGGTATTGGAGTGACTATTGTGCAAACATACATTTGGACCTCTTGATGTCGAAATTTTGATGTCGATGAATCAGAAGAACTTGACTCAGATGCTCGATGTGCTTTTCCACGGTTGGAATGAACACCAGGATGTCATCCGTGAAGACTAGAACTGAGTGGCGCGGTGGTTGAACGAATATCTAGATCATTGTGCTCCGAAGGTTGCCGATTCGTTGGTCAAGCCGAAGGGCGTTACCAAATTTTCGTAAAGACCATAATGTGAGTTGAAGGACGGGTCTTGTGCTCATCCCCTGCCAGTTGGTCAAGCCGAAGGACACTAATTACACGAATTTGATGGTACCTAGACCTAAGGCCCAATCTCGAAAACCGTAGAGCCCCTGCCAGTTGATCCATCATCGAGCTCATCAACAGTTGGTAGGTGATGCTTGTTCTTGACAGTCGTAAGGGTGTTAAAGTGTCGTGATGATCGATCCCGTCCGTCCGTTCTAGGGAATGTTCGTATGGGCTATGGGCAACTCTAACAGGGAGACACACTTGGTCCGCGCCCCGCCCACACAACCAAATCGGCACACACCGCTTGCTCCTCACCATTCGCCACGCCAGGGAGACGGGCATCCGCGTACGGACCCTAGCTAGCTTCCTCGATTGGTCAGCTGGTATATGTATGCATCGATACATGATGTCTGGTCAATCTTCGTTTGTTCTGCCTCGATCTGGCCATTTGGTGACCAGCCGGCCGGTAGTGAAGATAATCCGTCATATTCGAAACTCCTCACCCAAACCAATCATCGTGATTTGAGGAAGACACTCAACATGAATCACATCGGCTAGCAATTCTAGCAAGTTACTTGTAGAAAGACGTAGCATGATGACTATGGCCCAAGTAAATATAGGCTTGATGACCACTTAATATGGTTGTTGCACATTTACAACCATACGAGTACACGAACATAGTTCCTAAGAGCTGGATATATATCTAGCAAGAGATGTAGACTTGTATATGAGCATCGAAAAAGTATGTAGAGGTGCTATATATACATGTGAAATTACTGGAGAGTAGTGTAGTTAGTGAAATTACTTCCGAACATATTGGAACATATGTGATTGGGATGCATCAGGAATACATATCCAACTCAGTCTTTGAAGGTTAGTCTTTTTGTAAATTCTTCTCATGAATTTTATTTCATCACCGCCATCATGAGAGGGCGCGCAATGGAACCCCGCATAGTGGTCTCTGCTCCTAACACGGGCGAAGATGTAAATGTAACCTCTATGGTTAAATAGTTACCTGATACCGCACAAAGAATGCGCTCATCGTACCTTTTTTTTTTGGGTCCGTCTAACTCTCAGCTAAATGAGAATTAAGCTAATTCTCATTCAGGTGACGTCAGCATGCGCACCATACGTTTTTCTTACCGAAAGCTCCGTCATTTCGTTACTTCCTGTGATTCCAACCGTAGCTAGCTAAAATAGTACGGATCGATCCATCTAGCTACAATAGTACTACTCGATCCATCCATCCGAATTAATGCATGCATGCAGCTTTGTTTTCTTGTTTATATGCATGACGTCTTTTTTCAGCCACCACTTTATACTAGCGACCATCATACGGAAGTAGTTGATCGGCTTATCATTGTTTTGTGGGAAAAATATCTCGGTCATAACTCTATTAAAAAATCTTAGTTACCCGCAACGGTTAAAATCTAGTGACAGTCACACTCGCAACTAGAAAAATAACTAAGTTGCAACTCGATATGCAACTTGGAAAAACTCAGTTGCAACCTGATCTGCTACTCAGAAAATTTAGTTGCGGCTCCATTTGCAACTGAAAAAAATCTCAGTTGCAACCCGATTTGCAACTAGAAAAAAAAACTCATTTACGACCCCATATGCAACTAGAAAAAAATTCAGTTGCATGCATTTAGAAAAAATTCAGTTACGACTCTACTTGCAACTGAAAAAATCTCAGTTACAACCCGACTTGCAACTTGAAAAAACTCAGTTACAACTCCATATGCAACTAGAAAAAAAAACTCAGTTGCAACTCCATATGCAACTAGAAAATATCTCTGTTGCAACCCGACTTACAACTGAAAAAAACTCAGTTGCGTCTCCATATGCAACTAGAATCTCAGTTGCAACCCGACTTGCAACTGAAAAAAATTCAGTTGCGACTCCACATGTAACTGGAAAAAATCTCAGTTGCAACCGGGTTACTGGAAAAAATCAGTTGCATCTCCATTTGCAACCGAAAAAACTTCAGTTAAAACTTACAACCTCACGCGCAACTAACCAAATCCCTACTAAAGCCGCAAAAACAAGCCAACAACATAAAGATAATAAATCATCTTTAAAAAAACAAATTCTATACTTGGGTCATGCACAAAATGAAACGAATAGAATACAAACCAAAAACAAGTGCAAAAAGCAAATAAAATGTGTGAAGTAATATGGTATATAAAATCATGATAATATAATAACACAAATATCTCGTTTGCTTGGTGGTAAATGGCCTTCACTCTGTAGGTGCAGAGTTCGATCCCCGCGAGGCACCCCGACTTGCAACTGTAAAATTCTCAGTTGTACCCTCACTTACAAGTTACAACTGAAAAAATACTCAGTTGCGACCCGACTCGCAACTGAGAAAAAGCCAGTTACGACACGACTTGCAACTGAAAAAATACTCAGTTGCGACCCGACTTGCAACTGAGAAAAAGTTAGTTGCGACAAGACTTGCAACTGAAAAAAAATACGCAGTTACGACCTGACTTGCAACTAAGAAAATGTCAGTTACGACATGACTTACAACTGAAAAAAAAAGTCAAATGCGACACGACTTGCAACTGTATTTGAAACCAGAAAAAAATCTCAGTTACAAGTCGACTTGCAACTAAAAAAATCTCATTTGCAAACCGGCTTGCAACTGGAAAAAATATCAGTTGCAACCTGACTTGTAACTGACAAAAAACTCTAAAACAAAAATAAAAAATATATTTTCTTCTAAGAATCAATAAAAACAGGTAAAAAACCGTGGGCTCTTGCCCCTCCAACAACAAAACAATATAAAAAAAAGCCCACACCGGTGCAAAAGGACCGGAAAAATCCCATAATGAAAACAAAAGGCCCAGCTAAACATATACATCTGCGCATACAGGTCGGTCACGGCCGCGCTCGCGCCTAGCCACGGGACAAGCGACAAAAATCTACACGAATCATAGCGCTGAAATCAGATGGTTAGAATATTGACTGAGCACTACGCTAGCAAAACCGAAGGAAAAAAATCATAAGAAAGGCCTACCCAACCCCTATATACATATACAAACCGCTCAACAAAGTCCGCCACAACACTTGCAACTACAAGAAACCTATGCGTCTGAGAAAATAAAAAGACAAAAGGGATAAAAAAAATCAACTTGAACTACTAAAAAAACAAAAATACCGAAACACACAAAATCTACAAAGCTTAGGTCGGACCAGTACAAGTACCTAGACAGGTCTTCATGTAACTTGATAATGAAAAACAAAGCAACAATGCGAACAGGTGCTAGGCCTTACGGGACCAGCCTGACAAAAAGAGGAAGATAGCAAAATAGCTACGGGCCTACAGCTCATCTACCCCGTAGACCCTCGCCCTGACAAATGAAACAACAGGAAAAAACGCCAATTTGTGCCACACAGCATATACGGTTGAACAGTTGACTGAGAATTAAGTTAATTCTCAGTCAGCTGAGAATTAGCAAAACCGTTTTTTTCTTTCCCATACGGACACCTCCACGAGGGCTGGGTTTCATTTCATATAGAAACAGAACAAGGTTTTCTGATGTTCCAAAAGAAAAACCAAAATAAAGAAAAACAACTACGGCATACGACAGGATGTATATGGCAAATTCTGCTACGAATTCGCAGTTTCAGCGACCGGCCGCTAGCTGGAACGACGGCAGCTGCACCTGCACCTGCCTTTGACGGAAAGAAAGTACTCCGCCGGACCATAAACACACCATACAAACATGCCATGCCTAGCGTGGAATGCATCCTGCAGCTGCATAAGGAGCCGTGGTATGTGGTTGGGTGGAGATTTCCCCTGAGTTTTCTAAGGCGCGACATGTCGGTGGAGCTGCCGCGCAGAGTACTGAGAAATGCCTAGCGGCATGCAGCGCGAGTGGAGCTACGGCAGGAGTCGAAAAGAACCAATACACTGCTAGGTCTTAGCTAAGTTGTGACATGATTACGGTTGCAGGCGGGGCGGGCTGCGGCCGTCCGCTACATGCACAAGCAGGACGGTGCGCTCCTGCCGGACCTTTGCTGCGGGTCGCCACTCGCCACGCTCCGCTTGAATAAGTACAGGATAGTGCGGCAGCCCGCATCATCCCGCATCGTCCCGCAAAAACCAGCTAGATAGTAGTGCAGCGAGTGTGCTAGCTGAACAAGTCAGCACCCCGCCATGCTAGCTGAACAAGCTAAACCAGTGTTCTTCCAGATCAATTTCATGCACACATGAGTTGCAGATTTACTGGAAAAAAAATATAGGATACTTTTATAGTCATAGGTAGGGCTACCTATCTAGTTTCGTGCTTCGGGCGTACCAGATTCAATAGGCTAGTTTATAGCGGAAAGATTGATCATGAGAAAATTACGCACATAGCAGCTCAGATCAATTCTTTTTTCGTTTCAAAAAAAAATTACAACAGTACAGTACATCAAATTCACTGCTATTGTTAAGACAACATTGCAGTACACAGTTCTAAAACAGTACTAAACTTGTCCCGTTTTGTTAGAGCAACCCACATGAATTACAGGTGCAAACAAGTACTACTTGAAGTTTTCTTGCTCCGGTATCTTTAACAAACATCTCAGAACTTTCCTAAATCCCAGAACTTTCTTGAATTCCCCCCAGTTGCTGATGCGGACCTTGCATCACCGGCTGCGGGAGCCATATTAGGGTCTTGTACGTGGTGGCCATGTGGTGCTAGGCCGTGCTGCCGGCTGCTGATGGCAACCTCGCCCCACACCCTATCGGCCCTGGCCAACTCCTCGAGCTCCTATCGTCTTCACCGCCTCCGTGAAGGGCTACACCCCTACAAGATCTAAAACAAGATTGTCAGTCTACCCTCTAGGCAAGCTTTTCAACCGCATATGTTCGTCACACAAGAATTACAATATAATACAAAGAATATGACATGACATAGAACTGATGGTAAGTTAAGGTGACCTGTTGTTTTTGAGACAACTATGAAAAGAAATAATTATTGGCTTGAAGAAAAATTATTAAAACTTATATTTATAGTCATTGGTATAACTATTTTTAGAGTCATTACAAAACAAACTATCCTATAATCTAGAAATTCTGCATCTTCAAAATGCCCCAAATAAACTGAATAGGAGGGTGTAATTGGCCTAGACTGTGTTAACACATGAACCTCGGGTACGTTTTCAGTCGATTTTGTTTGCGCCAATAGCCAACACATGTGTTCGTTTGTTATAATAATGAGGACATAAATCAAATATAGTACTTGATGAACCCATCAAAGTAGCTTCTTTGCTTTTCTGGAGATTATGTTAGGGATGCCGGATCAAATGTATTAGAGGAGACAACTTGCTTCAATCCTAGACATATTGTTTAAAAAATAATTACATGTTGTCGCAAACATAACTTTTCCTATACCAAACTCTTCTCCTAATCCATTCGCTGTGATTTTAGGAAGGCACCCAACATGAATCACATCGGCTAGCTATTCTAGCAAGTTACTGGTAGCTAGCTAGATATAGCATGATGCAAGTGCCCAAAGTGAAGATATCCTTCATGACCACCTAATATGGTTGTTGCGTATTCACGAGCATACAAGTACATTATCATAATTACAGGGGAGTTGGATATATATCTAGCAAGAGATGAGCATAGAGACTTAGAGAGTAGTACGTTGATGTGGTATATTTGCAAAAAAGTTAAACCGTAGGAATATAACACTTGGAAAGTATTGTCAATAGTGAGATAATTGTGAGACCTAAATTGCTTCTACAAAACAAGAAAATATGGGCTTGGGATGCATCAGGAATCCGTCCCATTCACAGAGTCCCAATGTTTTTTTACGTAAACCATTGTTGTGAATTTTAGTTCTTCACCACAATCAAAGGAGGCGCGCAATGGGAACCGGAATTTCAGTTCTGCTAGAGTAAGCCAACGTCGTTACCTCCGTTTGCAGCATTGCTTCCAGTTATGCTAGAGTCAGCTAACGTTGTTACCTCCGTTTGCAGCATTGCTTCCAGTTTGCAGAATCGTCGAATACTATTTAATTAGCATGATCTAGTTTAATCCACAAAATGTAGTATGAACTATCTTTTTTTGTATGTTTGTAGTTTGAACTATTTAGTGCATGCATCGTTCGTAGTTTGAAATATATAAATTATAATAAAGTTTCTAAATTTTATAACACGTTTTCATGCCCTCTTTTAGGGCATCTGCTATGACATAAGTTTTTTGCCGTGTCCCAAATTGCTCAAAACTCAGTTTTCTCGTGCCCTAGAACCATGTTTTCATAAGAACTTGTAAAACCATCCTCAACTATAAATAGGAACCTAAATTCGCGTCCGTTTTTGGGAAGTGAGCCTAACTCAACTGGTTGGGGGAGTGGATGTACAAACCCAACACCCAAGTTCAAGTCCTCACGGACGCGAATTTAGGTTCCTATTTATACTTGAGGATTAGGCCTTCCTGATACTCATGCAATTTATCCTGAGTACCAGGCTTGATTATTAATCAAGATAAAAATCCTGGTACTCATGCTTAATGGCTGTGTGCATCCCTAGTTGGTGCAGAGGCTGGGGAAGTGAAATTCTCCCCCAAAAAGTTTTAGTGTCAGTGGATAAATATGAGAAACTTTGGAAGATGAAAATACCTTTAAAAATTAAAATTTTCTCATGGTATGCTCATCGAGGAGTTATTCTCAGCAAAGATAACCTTGTTAAGCGTAATTGGAAAGGAAGTACGAAGTGTGTTTTCTGTCTACACAATGAGACGATAAAACACCTTTTCTTCGAATGTAAAGTTGCGCGTTCTATATGGTCAACCATCCAAATTGCTTCTAATTTGTATCCTCCAAAATCGGTTGTAAATATTTTCGGTAACTGGTTGCATGGAATTGATCACAAATATAGAACCATTATAAGGGTGGGAGCGATAGCCGTTATTTGGTCGCTTTGGCTTTGTAGAAATGACAAGGTTTTTAGCGATAAAAATGTTTCTCACTTACAAGTAATATACCGGTGCACAAGTTTGCTCCCTTCGTGGTCCATATTACAACGTGTGGAGTTTCGAGACCTTTTTACGGAGGTGTCTACGCGACTGGAGACTACGGCGAGGGACATTTTTATTCCACATGGGGGATAGCGTGATCTACGTATTGGTCCACCATCATAGGCGGAGTGCAGGATCATATGATTTGTAAGTAGCCCTATGTTATTCTTTTTTGTTCGCTTTGGATTTGTCGGCTGTGTGCATCTTGTTATGCAGAGGCCGTGTGTAATGCTTAAACTTTTTAAGTAATAAAACCCTTTATCAAAAAGGTCAGTCTTGGGATTGGGTGTCGCGAGGCTCAGTTTCCTTCGGGTTGCTCTATTCATCGCTTCAAGCAGTATGTCATATAAAACATAATTTTTTTGTTTATTGTTTTTCACTCAACCTAATGCCCATCCCATCGATCCATCGGGTCCAGCTCTAGCCTGACCGATCGACCATGCCTGCCTGCAGCCGCAAGAATGGCATGCGAGGGAAATTAAGAAATTTATATGGATCGGATCCGACATATAAGGCAACAACATTGGCTTGGCTGACTCCGTGTATGCTACAAACTCAGTTTCCTTCGTCCTCTTGATCTAAAGCAGGACGAAGGAACAAACAAAACCTGACGCCGCCCGGGCCCTAGGTCGAAGGACTCATATATGCACCATGTCAGCTCAGTGCCGCACATTGTTGTCACCGTGCATCAAATGCAAAAGAACTGGTCCATACGTGCGTGCTCCGTAGGAGCATACATGCACTCTATGATTGATTACTCCGGCTAACATTACAACACGTTTGGTGATACTGCCTTCCAATTTGAATGAAGTGCGTCTCCTGACAATGCGTCTCTAATTTGCACTAGCTCGTAGTCAACTTCTTCATGCTGCATGGATCGGCTCAGTGTGGTCGCCATCATTTTATCTATCGGTTTCCGGCACGTACATTTTCCTATATGCAAATCATGGATCTTTTCGAAGTGATAAACGTACAATGACTCAACTGATCTTTTGGATGGAGCTAACTATTTAATTAACTACTCTCTCCGTATCAAAATATAAGATGATTTAGCTATTTGCATAGTGACTATATACGGAATAAAATGAGTGAATCTATACACTAGTTACATCTAGATACGTCCGTATGTAGCCCGCATGTAAATAACTAAAACATCTTATATTAAGATACGGAGAGAGTATTTAATTACGGGTTACAGGGCAACACGGCCGTTCCATCACTAGTGGAAAACAGGCCTTTAGTCGCGGGTCCAGAGGGCCTTTCGTCCCGGTTTTGGGCCCGCGACTAAAGGGTCGGGACTGAAGGGGGGGTGGCCTTTCGTCCCGGCTGTCCACGACCCGGGATGGAAGGGCCTCCACGTGGGCACGGCAGGGCGCGCATGGCGGGCACCCTTTGGTCCCGGTTGGTATTACCAACCGGGACCAATGGGCGTTTCACTTTTTTTTAGGGTTTTAGGGTTTAGGGTTTTTGGGGGGGGGGGGGGGGGGGGGGGGGTTTAACCAAATGCTTTTTTTTTCGGGGGATTTGAAATCAATAGGTGCCGTGTCGCCGTGTCCGGTGCCACGTCGTGTCGTGTCGTGTCGTGTCAGTGGTACTACCATTAATATTTGATTCATATATGCATACATAACGTTTCTCACACGTCGAGATCATGTTTCATATATACATACATAACGTCATACGCCGACATAATGTTTCTCACACGTCGAGATGATGTCAATTACATGTCCTCGGGCAAAACAAAATTTGCCGAGTGAAAAAATTCTCCATCTCTCTTCAGGACCGCGGAGTTAAAAAATCCCGCAATTTCCTCTTGAAGTGCTTTTAGGCGCTTCGATGGTATGAGCTGGTCCCGCATTCTCTCCATCTAGATCAATATGAATATGTGAGTTGTTTATAACTATATATATATGAAATCATAATAAAATAATTTATGGATGGAAGTCAACACAATATGCATGGTAATAAAAAGTGAGAAGAGTGTATACATACATCACGCGTTATTTGTTCTCTATCCCGCTCAGAGACAAAGAGCGTATGTACTCGCAAACATAGTATGCACATAAATTTGTCCCAGTTTCCTGCCTCAGACACCACTTTACAAAAAATAGAATTTAATCAAATAATAGTCAAGCTTCATAATGGTATTGAAACTAGAATTAAAAAGTTGCTTCATAATGGACCTATATATATAGTACTACTTACGTTGGTGGTATAAAAATACAGCTCCGGTTTCCACTCCCCTGGAACCTTCTTGATGAACCGTTTCCAAACACTGCCCGCCAATAGAAAAATGATTAAAGAAGTTATTGATTAGTTGATATCAGAAAATGAATGACAGAGGTCGATATAGAGCGATAATGATTGAAATTACCTCTGGAGCATATCTTGAATGCTTTGGTACTTTTCCATTGGTTTCCTTAGCGAGTCCATGACTTGAACGACTCCTTGGTCAACTCTAATGATTAGCAGAATCCAGTGGAAACTGCGCACGTTTATAAGTCCATGACTCATTGGTTACAATAAAGATATACAAAGCAAAATAGAATGGGTAGAAGGTAACACTCACTCGAAGACGTAAGGAAAAAGTATTTCTCCGCAGGTATTTTGGTTCACTAACCAATTGACCAAGCTATCCTGGGTGGTCTTCCAATTGTATTTTACGGTCACTTCATTAATATAATTTGGGTCAATGAACCCAGTGTCATAGATGCCCTTTTTTCTGCATTCGACAATCATCATTCTACAATACAAAAGAATATAGTGAGATAATTAAAGGCAATGAACATGCAGAGCTGAAGACTTAATTAAATTGCAGAAATAACTAAATCACTTACAAACAATAGGAACTGACGATGGCTGTGTTGAGGGCATCTTGATTGAATAACTGAAATAGTTCGGGGAACGGAATATATAACAAGTCATCCGTGAAGTAATGCTTTTTCTTATAACTCACCCAGAAAGCTTCATGCCCGCCCGCTGCAGCTTTCTCGTACCAGTGATGCAATCGACGCAATTGGTATGATAGAGAACTGATCTCCTCAGGTCTGACCAGGGACTTCCCGGGTTTATATGTCCATGCATACTGATACTGTTGCTGTGGTTGTACGAGCTGGGCAACTGTTTTAGTTGAGATCACCTTCAGCGGGGATATCGACTTTTTTGCCTGTTCTCCGAGCTGGGCCACTTGTTTCCCGCGTTTTGCAGCATAGAACTGCTCCTTCTTTAGTCGATCTGCCGCCTC
The DNA here is from genome assembly GCA_012064385.1 of Puccinellia tenuiflora. Lineage (NCBI taxonomy): Eukaryota > Viridiplantae > Streptophyta > Magnoliopsida > Poales > Poaceae > Puccinellia > Puccinellia tenuiflora. The sequence goes on along the minus strand of QRDG01000802.1, from coordinate 150,364 downwards.
CTTGTCCTCCTTCATCTTCTGCTTCTTTAGGAGATAGGCAGCCTTCTTTTCCTCGGCCTCTTGACTAATTGTCTTCAGCATGACACGATCATAGTCATCTGCCAATGGAGGTGACTTTGGCCGGGGATTGCTGAAATTTTTCAGAAATGTCTTAACTTTTTCTGGATCCAGTTTCTCTCTAGGCGGGGGCCGTTTCGGAGCTAACTGTTCTGTAATATGGGCACGCACCGACTCCTCGAGCTCCTCTGGAGTCAAGTCGTAAGGTCTCTTTGGAACAGGCTTTAGCAACTCGCGTTCCGCTCGAGATTACTTATCTGCACGCGTCGACGTGAAGGATAGTTTCCGCTTTGACGAGAAGGTTTTTTCCCGGGGCGGAATTGAAGGACGGGACGTCGCGCGCGATGGACTGGCGACGGATGGGGCATCGAGGGATGGATCTTCATGTGAGGAGGATATATCTTGGGGGGATGAATCTTTAGGTGGGGGAGATGGATCTTTAGGCGGGGGAGATGGATCCTTAGGTGGGGGGGATGGATCCTTAGGTGGGGGGGATGGATCTTTAGGCGGGGGAGATGGATCCTTAGGTGGGGGGGATGGATCCTTAGGTGGGGGGGATGGATCTTGCGGTGGGAGGGATGGATCTTGACGTGGGGGGATGGATCATGAGGTGGGGGGGATGGATCATTAGGTGGGGGGGATGGATCTTGAGGTGGGGGTCTGCTGGATCGAGGAGTGAAGTTCGGAAACACCATGTTTTCCTTGTTCCAGAGAGCGATACCCTTCTCGACTTCTCCTAGTGTCTTCTCGCCGTCACCTCCGGGAATGTCAAGTTCCAGATTAGCATATAACGGCACAACTTGATCCACCCCGACACGAGCATAGCCCTGTGGAATCCCTTCGAGATGGTAGCTTGCTCCAGCTGGATTAGGTAAAGCATAGCCGACCGCCACCTTGAAAGACATGTTCTTCATTGACATGTGTAGCTCACAGTCTGTCTTCTCCGTGATATCATCCACGGGGTAGTGAGCCGCCGGTTGAAATTGAGAAATTTCCAAATGAGTGGAACCCACGCTGCTTTTCCGCTGATCAGATGGGGCGGCTTGTACATGCAGCTGCTCCTGCTCCTGCACCTGCACCTTGAGTCGAGGATCAGATTCATTTTGCTTACTAATTGAGTCGAGTCGCTGCTGCTGCTCCTGCACCTTGCATTCCAGTGCTGATAACCGGTCAGACTCCTGCTTCTTTCTTCTCTGACGGCTTCTATAAGTATCAGCGTCTTCCGGAAAACCTTGCTTCAAGGTGACACCGGCTCCATAGCCTCATAATCGTCCAACGTGTTCAGGATTCCCGAGTGCTAGTGTCAGCTCGTCATTCTCTCTGTCAGGGACGTACTCTCCCCTGCGAACTTTATCTATTGCGTCCTCAAGTTGTTTGGTTATATACTCAATTTTTGCCTTCCATTTTCCCTGAGCAATAATCTTTCCTGTCTGTGGGTCCAACCCTGCCCCATGTGCGAACAACCAAAACTTGGACCTCGGGGGCCAATCCGCTGTCTGTGGAATGATCCCGTTATCAAGCAGTCGTGCTTCAAAGGCTTCCCACTTAGGCACGGCAGCCCTGTAGCCACCTGCCCCCAAATGGTGGTGATATTCCTTCTTCGCAGCATTTAACTTATTTTGAACCGATCGGGCCAGAGCGCCCTCCGATTTTCTTTGCTTCACAAATGTGGGCCACTGCTGTTTAATCTTCACTAGTGCTCCAGTGAAATCTGGATCCGTCTCCCCGGCCTTTATATAAGCTTTCCATAAATTTTTCTTCCACGTCCGGAATTGTTCGGCCATCTTACTAAGCGACCACTCCTTCACTTTGTCCATCAGGGGAACCGGCAGATCTGGCGGTAGGCTGACCTTTGTTAAGAGCGTGTTCCAACACGATGTTTTTAGCCTCTCCTCGACATAAGTAGCTGGGTTGTTTACATCCTTCGGCTTAATCCACTCTTCAAGGTTGATCGGGACAATGTCCCTTACAATAACCCCGCATTGATTAATGTATTTGCGGCGGTTGTCCATGGGTTCCAAAGGTTCCCCACTAGCACTAACTGTGTTGATCACTATCCTACGACCCTCCTTCAACGGCTTCGTCGGGCCTCGTTTTGGCAATGCAGTAGATGTGGATGATCCGGAGGGCTAAAAGAAAAAAATGGTTCGTTAATAACAACAATATACAACTCAAATAATACATCTAGTGTGATCGATGTACATAGGCTTATTATACCTCGCCAGAGTTTGTAATGGGCACTTCTTCCCCCTCTCTATCATTTTCTTCTTCCTGAACCCCCTCACCGGAATCGTTCAGAAATTGGGAGCCGTCATCTTCGCCGGTGAAGGCATCTTCTTCACCGACAGGCGCGGCCGCACGTCCTGCTATAAAATCCATGATTCGCAGTTCGGCCTCCTCATCTCTGTCGATGTCCATCTTCTGCACAAACCTTTCCGAGTCTGTCGCTTGCTAACCTGGAAAATAAAAACCTCTTTATTCATTGGTAATCAAAGTTATCCGGGGTTAGAGTTTTTTTTCATGCGAGCTAGTTCACGAGTTATGGGATTTTCTTCTCTATTCACATTAGTCATTTAGCATATGTTTTGACAGGAACTTTATCAACGAACAAGTGGGAATCGTCGTTGCAAACACTCAATATTTGCCACACATGCTTACAAAAAAATCGGCCTCTGAAAAGTATAGCAATATTTGCCACACATGCTTACAAATTGTATTGTAGCAATCTAGCCGCAGCTCAATTCCTCTGTATTTTCACCTAAGCTACGAGCACAGAACAGAGCTCATTTATAATGCAGCACATGCAACTTGAAAAGGAAAACCTACAGACATTGCTATGCTCAGGTGTCCAAAACACACATAATGCAAATACCACTGCTTATTGGAATTGTAATACGGTGTCATGCTGAAACCAAATTCTACTACCAGGAGGTTAGAAGATTTGGTATAGACAAAATGGTGCATTGATATCTTAAGACAGTAATCTGCTTGCATCGACACGATTAGATTTTTGGAAGCAAACAGATTTATATATCCACATTGGCTGACCCTTGCACGGTACCCCTCATGGTCAATCCTACGAAACCGAAACCTGATAAGCAATTACCAGCGGCGGAGTCCATTTAATCTACTTCATTCCATGTGATGCAGTGCTATGTGTTAACCCGCAATATAGGAATCAACTGCTTAATCTACTACATTTAATCTACTACACTTTTTTTACCCGAAGACATACTAAGAAAAGGAATCAGGTACAGTACTTAAATTCATAGTTACAGAAATCACATCCCAACAATATTTCGCCAAAGGACAAGAAAAAAAACAAATGCTCCTGTGATTCCCGCGAACTACAGAATTCACATAAATCACATCCCTTCCAAACTACAGATCTTAATAAGAACAAATGCGTATGGATAGGTATAGTTGCATCTAATAAGAACAAATGTGTATGGATAGGTAGTTGCATCTAACAAAAATTTACATCTACTGACCACCTGTTGAAGAGGAGAAGCAGGGGATGGAGGCGGAGGCGAATCCGCGGTCGCGTGCACCGCGGCGACGAGTTGACGACGGTGGCCTTTGAGATGGCGTACTCGGAGAAGCAGGGGATGGAGGCGGAGGCGAATCCGCGGTCGCGTGCACCGCGGCGACGAGTTGACGACGGTGGCCTTTGAGATGGCGTACTCGGAGAAGCAGGGGATGGAGGCGGGCGCGGAGGAGATCGGGGGGGGGGGGGGGAGGTGGGGACGGCGGTGGAGCACGGCGCGCGGCGGCGGAGCACGGAGCACGGCGCGCGGAGCACGGAGCACGGCGCGCGGCGGCGGAGCACGGCGCGCGGAGCACGACGGGAGGGAGGACGGCGGTGGAGCACGACGGGAGAAGAGATCGAATGAGGAAAAAAAGAAGAAGGACCGCTCAAATCGACGCGGAAGGGACCTTTGGTCCCGGTTCCAGCCACGAACCGGGACCAAAGACCCTTTGGTCGCGGTTGGTAACACCAACCGGGACCAAAGGTCCCCCCGGGCCGCGAAAATATGCGCGCGAAGATCACTGGGCCTTTGGTCCCGGTTGGTTTTACCAACCGCGACCAAAGGCCTTTTTTATTTTTCTGTTTTCTTTTTTTGTTTCTTTCTCTGTTTCTTTTTCTGTTTCTTTTTTGTTTCTTTTTCTGTTTTCTTTTATAGTTTCTTTTTATTATTTAAAAAGTCATATAATCATTATCTTTTTATTATTTATTTTTCTAGTTTCTTTTTATTATTTAAAAATCATATCTTTTTATAGTGTCTTTTAAAATGTTTCAGTATTTGAAAATCATTATCTTTTTATTATTTATTTTTCTAGTTTCTTTTTATTATTTGAAAATCATATCTTTTCTAGTGTCTTTTGAAATGTTTCAGTATTTGAAAATCATTATCTTTTTAATATTTATTTTTCTAGTTTCTTTTTATTATTTGAAAATCATATCTTTTTCTAGTTTCTTTTCAAATGTTTCAATACCTAATTGCCCATGTGGTCATTACGGCAAAGAAAAAATAAGAGAGAAAAAAACAGAAGCCCATTACTACCGGTTGTCATGTGGCTGATCCAACACTGGTTTTGCCCATCCGGAAGCTTGCGCATCTGTCTTGCGTCGTCGTGAGCAGCAAATCGACCTTCGATCCAAGCAGCCGCAAGACATCTCTCATGATCTAACGACCGTCCCAAAAAGTGTTGGGAATGTTGTAGATCATGAGAGAGCCTTGCAGCTGCTTGGATCCGACCGAGGGGCATGGCTACCACTTCCACCACCACCACAAGCGCTCTAAAGATCAGGGCTACTCTTGTTCTTCATCTCCTCCTCGATCATGTTTGGTATTTATAGCTAAAAGATCAGGGCAACTCTTCATCTTTAGTCCCGGTTGGTAGATTGAACCGGGACTAAATATTTGAAAATTTCTAGGTTGAATCCAGTCACTGGATTTGGGTGACACAATAATGAATTGCCGAGGAGGTGGGAGTGGTGGTGGTGGAAGTGGTAGCCATGCCCCTCGGTCGGATCCAAGCAGCTGCAAGGCTCTGTGATGATCTACAACATTCCCAACACTTTTTGGGACGGTCGTTAGATCATCACAGAAGTCTTGCGGCTGCTTGGATCGAAGGTCGATTTGCTGCTCACGACGACGCGAGACGGATCAACGCTCCTTTAGTCCCGGTTCAATCTACCAACCGGGACTAAAGACGAAGAGTTGCCCTGATCTTTTAGCTATAAATACCAAACATGATCGAGGACGAGATGAAGAACAAGAGTACGGCAACAGCGGAGAAGAAGCTAGTCAAACTAGTCCGGAAGGCAAAGACCGAATACAAATCATTCGGATTCGCCTGCATACGTCCAACAGTGCATTTTATATGCAGGCACTCACGAGCCACTGTTGGGCTGTATGCAGGTGAAACCGTATGTTTTGTTCTATATCTAGGAATCCTTCAGTTCATCGACCGAATACAAGTCATACAAGTCATTTGATATGCAGGTAATAACAAGTCAGGTGAAACTGTGTGCATTTGATAAAAGGTTTAATACATTATTACACATCACCACCAACATCCCTATCTAGTGTGTGCCCCTTTCTTCTTCGTGTGTGTCCCTTTCTTCTGATTGCGCCGCAACCATGGACAATCTTCATCATTCAACGCGATGGTTGGGTCAGTTTTAACCGTGAAGGGGGGAATTTCATGAAAATTATTGTAATCTTCCGACATGTCCGTCTTGTCCTCCACTCCTACGATGTTTCTTTTTCCTGAAAGAACTATGTGTTGCTTTGGCTCATCGTATGATGTATTCGCTTGCTTATCTTTTCTTTTTTTCGGTCTGGAAGACATGTCCTTCACATAGAAAACCTGAGCCACGTCATTGGCTAGGACGAATGGTTCGGTGTCATACCCAAGATTTTTTACATCCACCGTAGTCATTCCGTACTTCGGGTCTACATTTACCCCGCCTTCCAGGTTGAACCATTTGCACCTGAACAAAGGTACCTTGAAAGAAGGTCCATAGTCAAGTTCCCATATCTGCTCTATGTAACCATAATATGTGTCCTTTTTCCCATTGTTGTTTGTTGCATCAAAGCGGACACCACTGTTTTGGTTGGTGCTCTTTTTATCTTGGTCGGCCGTGTAAAATGTATTCCCATTTATCTCGTACCCTTGAAAAGTCAATATAGTCGACGATGGTGCTATGGCCAACAAGTATAATTGTTCTTCAACAGTGTTGTCATTAATGAGACGTGTTTGCAACCATCCGCTGAAAGTCTTCATGTGTTCTCTTTCAATCGATTCTCCAGGCTGCTCCGGGCATTTAGAGCGTAAAATATTCATGTGTTCCTGGATATACGGAGCCACCAAGATGGAATTATGTAGAACTGTGTAGTGTGCTTGATTGAAAGAATCCCAGTCCTTACACATTATTGCTTTCTTTCCTAGCGTGCCTATTCCACGCAGTCTCCCCTCATGGCGCGATTGAGGAACACCGATCGGCTTAAGGTCAGGAATAAAGTCAACACAAAACTCAATTACCTCCTCTGTTCCATAGCCCTTGGAGATGCTTCCTTCGGGCCTAGCACGGTTATGAACGTATTTCTTTAAGACTCCCATGAACCTCTCAAAGGGGAACATGTTGTGTAGAAATACAGGACCGAGAACATTAATCTCTTCGACTAGGTGAACTATGAGGTGCGTCATAATATTGAACAAGGATGGTGGGAACACCAACTCGAAGCTGACAAGACATTGGACCACCTCCCTCTGTAAACCTGGTAGAGTTAATGGATTGATCACCTTCTGAGAAATTGCATTGAGAAATGCACATAGCTTCACAATGGGTACTCGAACATTTTCCGGTAGAAGCCCCCTCAATGCAATCGGAAGTAATTGTGTCATAATCACGTGGCAGTCATGAGACTTTAGGTTCTGGAACTTTTTCTCTGCCATGTTTATTATTCCCTTTATATTCGACGAGAAACCAGACGGGACCTTGATACTGCTCAGGACTTCAAAAAAGATCTCTTTCTCTTCTTTGGTAAGAGCGTAGCTGGCAAGACCTTGATACTTATCTGGATTCAGGTGGTCGTCTCGTTCGTGCATACGTTGGTGGTCCTGTCATGATTCCGGTGTATCTTTTGTTTTCCCATACACGCCCAAGAAGCTTAGTAGGTTCACGCACAGATTTTTCGTCACGTGCATCACATCGATTGCAGAGCGAACCTCCAGTATTTTCCAATAGGGAGCTCCCAAAATATAGAGCACTTCTTTCACATGGATACGTGTCCATCAGCGTCATTCGAAACAGATAGACTGCCAGGACCCTTTCCAAAGATTACTTTTAAGTCCTTGACCATGTCATATATAACATCACCATTAGGTAATTTAGGATTCGTCTGATGATTTGGCTCACCTTTGAAATGCTTGCCTTTCTTTCTTACGGCATGCCCTTTTGTAAGAAATCGCCGATGCCCCAGGTACACATTCTTGTTTCCCATATGTATACTTTCAGTCTCACCTAAACAGTGCGTGCATGCATTGTATCCCTTGTTTGACTGTCCTGAAATGTTTCTAAGTGCAGGCCAATCATTGATGGTTACAAACAGTAACGCTCGTAGGTCAAATTCCTTTTGTTCGTGCTCATCCCACGTAGGTACACCTTCGTCACGCCACAACTGTAAAAGTTCTTCAACCAATGGCCTCAGATACACATCAATGTCATTGCCAGGTTGCTTCGGGCCTTGGATGAGCACTAGCATCATAATGAACTTCCGCTTCATGCACAACCAAGGAGGAAGGTTATAAATACACAGAGTCACAGGCCAGGTGCTATGACTAGAGCTCTGCTCCCCGAAAGGATTAAAGCCATCTGTACTTAGCCCAAATCTTAAGTTCCTTGCGTCAGCTGCAAATTCCGGGAACTCCCTGTCGATTTTTCTCCACTGCGACCCATCGGCGGGGTGTCTTAACATCAGGTCTTTCAAACGGTCTTCTTTGTGCCATCGTAACAACTTTGCATGCTCTTTGTTTTGGAACAAACGTTTCAATCGTGGTATTATAGGAGCATACCACATCACCTTGGCAGGAACCCTCTTCCTAGGGCACGGCTCACCCTCAACATTACCAGGGTCATCTCGCCTTATTTTATACCGCGATGCACCGCATACCGGGCATGCATTCAAATTCTCGTACTCCTCACCACGGTAGAGGATGCAGTCATTGATGCACGCATGTATCTTCTGCACCTCTAATCCTAGTGGGCAGACAACCTTCTTTGCTTCGTACGTACTGGGGGGCAATACGTTATCTTTTGGAAGCATCTTCTTTATTATTTTCAGCAATTTTTCAAATCCCTTGTCAGAAGTACCTTCCTCTGCCTTCCATTGCAGCAATTCCAGCGTGGTACCAAGCTTTTTCTGGCCATCTTCGCAAGTTGGGTACAACAATTTCTTGTGATCCTCTAACATGCTCTCCAACTTCAACCTCTCGTTTTCAGTTCCGCTGTTTATCTGTGCATCAAGAATGGCCCGACCAAAATCATCATCGTGCTCATCAACAATGGGCTCTTCTTCAGCTTCGGCTTCCCCCATTGCAGTATCACCGTCTTCGGTGAACGTAGGATAGTTGTCATTATCCTCTTCTTCTTCATTTTCTTCCATTATAACCCCTCTTTCTCCGTGCTTGGTCCAACAATTATAACCGGACATGAAACCATGCTGCAACAGGTGGACGTGAATGGTTTTTGAGGTAGAGTAATCCTGCGTATTCTTGCAGACGCTACATGGACAAGAAATAAAACCATTCGACGGCTTGTTTTTCTCAGCCACACGGAGAAAATAATGCATGCCATTAATATAGTCGGGAAATCGTCGGTCACTATACATCCATTGCCGGCTCATCTGCATTATATAAATATATCAAAAACTATTGCACTACATCAAGAGTATATAATAGTGACCAAATTAGTTAATACAAGTTCATCACATTAAAACCAAAGTAAAGTAATTGTAATGCATAGTCCTCATAAAACATACATTAATTAAAACTAACATACAACTATCTAAATAATTTAAATCCAACACCAAATGCGATCAAAATCGCAACTAAGGTAACTACTGAACCAACAACATAATGGTACCAAGCCTCCTGACTAATGGAATATTTTCTAATCTTTTTAATCTTCAAGCGCATTGCATCCATCTTGATCTCATGGGCATGTGCGACGTCGGCAAGCTTGAACTCGTGTTCATCGATGATGTCGGCAAGCTTCAACTCCAATTTCATCTTCTCTTCTAGGCATTGCAGACGAAGATCTTCACTTCTTTCCAATTTTGCTTTCAAATCATTGTTTTCTTTTACAAAAAACTCGACAATAGGGTCGGTTGGAATTTCCGGTTCAACTACCTCCTAGATAAAAGTTTCTATGTCAAGTTGGTAGGTATAGTTGTTTTAAACACGAAATGAAACAAATAGTTATGAAAATATACCACATCCGAATCATAGACCGGACAAGGGCCGACGGGGGCGGATATCAAAACCATGACACTATACATATAAAAAAACATAAGAAAAATATACAAGAAATAAATATGCTTTTAAATCATACATGTCATTTTTCTTAAAATAGAAGATAAAGAAAAAAAGCTCATCGAGGTGGTGCCGGTGACGGGACGACGCGGGCTATCGACGGCGGTGAGGACGGGACGACACTAAAATCCACAAATAATAAATTAATTTGAGCTCAAAATGCATATAAAAATTAAACTCTCTAGCTAGGCATTTCATCAAACACCTTGCTTGCACTACAAACCATAAAATGAGCTAAACTAGCAATGAAATGAGCTAAAGTTGCAACTTCGGAGAAAAGGATGATGTTGCTAACCCTTGAATATATGGGGTGCCTTCAATCCTCACAAATGGTGAAAAAAAATGGGATTAACTTGAGTGATGGAGTGGAAATGGAGGAGAAAATGGTGGAAGATGAGCTCAAAATGGAGATGAGCTCGGGTGGAAGAAGATGATATAGTGCAGGGAAGACCTTTGGTCCCGGTTCGTGGCTGGAACCGGGACCAAAGGGAGCCTGCCAGGGGTCCCACGGCTACTGCCGCATGTGCAGACCCTTTGGTCCCGGTTCCAGCCACGAACCGGGACCAAAGGTCCCAATAGAACCGGGACGATTGCTCCCCGGCGCCCCGGCCGATGGAACCGGGAACAATGCCCCCTTTGGTCCCGGTTCTTTGTTGATCCGGGACAAAAGGGCAAAACGGAAGCCCTATTTTCTACTAGTGCATCAAGCGGGTAGGTCAGTTCGGGTAATTGCAGTGCTAGTTGACAAATGTAGCTGACATGAGTAAAAGATAGCCATGCATAGCGATAACTCACATGGTTGTTGTAGATTTACACCCATGTATAATAATTTTGCGGAAGTTGTATATATAAGCAAGAGATGTACATTTGCGTACAAGCATAGTGAATACTTGCACTGCCAAGTTTATATGCGCTATAATTGTAGAGTAGGCGTCGGTATATAGAAACAAAGCACTTCAAGAGTAGCATCAATAAACAAACCATGTTGAAACCATATAATAGCTTCTGCATAAATTGGAATGTATGTGTTTGGGATGCATCAAGAATTCATCCAATTCAGTCTAAAATTTTAGATTGCGGGCTATAGCACAGCTACAGCGTCACTATAGCGTTTGTAGGAGGTCTATGCTACAGGGTTGCAGTTTTAGCACTAATTAGGTTAGTCAGAATTAGCTCCGCAAAATACCGCTACAATGCTAAAATATGGGTAGTCTGGTGACGCTACATTATCTACTTGAATGAGAAATTGTAAAGGTTTTTCAAATGTTAGCCTAATTTGGCATTGCCTTATCCCTCCCCGTACCTTAAGTAATGGTGTCTATACACCTAGATCCCTGGAAATGTATTTGTCTTCACCAAAATTTATCATTACCGTGTTATATGTGTGTCCACTATTGATTTTTCAATGTTATTTTTGCACAACTACTAATTGCTTTAGCCACGCTAATAAGCAGTTGAAAAGGATACCGCCAAATACCCCTCGCACGGATGAGAATAAGCTGATAAATAAGAATGAAAGTAGGAGTCAAGTGCATTAGTTGGATTCGGAGGAATCCCAGAACCCCACGCACAAAGGGAGAGAGGGGGAAACTTGGCCCACACTTGAGATGATCAGCCAGCACGATGGTGTGCTCATCTCGTACCGCGGGCTCTCCGGACGTGCGACCGGCTATGTAATCACCGTAGAGGAAAGGATTCCCGAGATCATTAATCTCTTGATCTCATTTCCATAATCTCTGAGGGAGGCCACACAGACACATCGTCTAGGATCCCCTTGTGGCGCAAACGAGAAGGGACATACGGCCACGATTAACTCGAAAATACGACAACATACTAATTGAAGGATCGGCCACGGTTAACTTGAGAATACGACAACATACTAATTGAAGGATCGGCCACGGTTAACCTGAGAAGATGACAACATCCTAATTGAGGCATCGCCATATCAAAGGAATTCTCTCTTAGCAAGTTACTAGTAGCTACCTAGATGTAGCATGATGCAAGTGCCCAAAGTGAAGACATCTTTGATGACCACCTAATATGGTTATTGCATATTTACAACCATACAAGTTATTTTCTATATCTTGCGTTATTTGTAGTATTTCTTTCGGAACAAAATATTAATTCGAGAAATATATGATCAAAACGATTGATTCTTTGAGCAGGTCTTGCACACGATGATAGAACTTGAGGTTCTAATGAAAATCCCTATCACTGTGTCAAAACAAGGTGAATCTTCTATGTGTAATAGCTGATCCGTGAGGACTCATGGTAGTTGGCACCCGTGATTTCCTGTATATGTTATTGTTTGCTAAGACTAATTTTTGACACGAATCCCCTATCACGCATGTCACCAAAGATATGTGCTACTCGTCTTGCTAGATCTAGAAAAAACAACCAGTCATAATAATTCGACTGTTTTATTAGTGTGCAGTATGCATGTATAGGTGTCGGCAGGGGCAGATCTAGGGGGGTGCCATGGGTGCCATGACACCCCCTCCAAAAGTGCAAAACAGTTTCTATTGTATACTTAACACTAGTTTTACGAAAGCATAAAGCCTATTTTAAATTATTTGCTAGAATCATGATGATATTTAACTAAATTATGCAATTTTATGTGTATTTTTGCAAATTTTCAATCGATGTACTAAAGTATTGTTTGTTCACAGATCGTATAGTGAAATGTGGCACCCCCAGCTTTACCGTCCTAGATCCGCCATTGGTGTCGGGATTTCAACTCAAGCAATTAAAAGCTCGTTTTCACAAATCAAATTTTCTGCCCGATCTGACTTTACCATTGGTTTGGATCGACGAGATCTTTATAACTACACCGTCTTAGGTACATCGTGATAAAATTTTAAGATTTATTCTTAGGTGGCAGTAATTCACTGGTAGATAGATAGGAACATGCACGCGCGATCGATCATTGTGATGCAAACCAAAGAGTACACTTGCAATAGCAAAAGCGATAGAGAACATATGGAAAAAGTAAATATTGTACCAGGTTGCAAACCTATAGTGTTGATTTTTCATGTTCATCGTCACTATCTGACTTTATGGATTAAATAAAAAGAGGGATTAAAATAAATAGGTTTTTCGTTGACGTCCATAGAATGATTCCCCTGACGGACAGCAAGTTCTGGACCTTTGTCTAACACTATAGTATTCAATTTGTGATACAGACTTTGATTTGAGACTAGAAGGAGCAGGAATAAAGGGGTAAGGACACGTAAATTTTGGGTAAGAGATCGGGTCAGGTTCTCACACCGTCACACGTCTCTACAGTGAAACTACTTAACGACGTTACATGGGCTGGGCCGGAACTCCACACGTTCTACCGGTAATCTCAGACTACTGCTGGCCCATCGATCGGTTATATCTACGCCGCAGCACCGGCAAACGCCCGTACGCGGTATGGACCGGCTTGGTTAGCCCAACTTGCCTTTTTTCTCTGTTTTTTTTCTTTCTTTTGCTGTTTTGTTTTCGTTTTTCTTTTAATTTTTCGTTTCTTTTATTTTTCTTTTGCGTCGCTTTTCTTTTTCATTTGCATTTTTTTCATTTTGTATATGATTTTGAAAATATTCATTTCAATAAATATTCAAAATTTTAAAATATTTAAATTCGAAAAATGTCCAAATTAAAAATGTTCAGATACTTACAATGTTTAACTTTTGAAAAGTTTCATTTTTTAAATTGTTCAAATTTAAAAATGTTCAGACTTTGAAAATGTTCATATGTTATGTTTTTTGTTTCAATTTTATTTCATTAGATTTGAAAAATATTTTTTCCGAAGAATATTCAGATTTAACAAATGTTCAAAATTTGAAAATGATCAAATATTTGGAAAAACATCGGATTTGAAAATTAATCGTATTCAAAAATTAGATTCTAAAAACTGTTCAGATTTTGAAAACAATCTGATTGGAAATATTTTCAGATTTCAAAAATTTGTTCATATTAAAAAAATGTTTAGATTCTACAAAATGTTCATATTTTTTGAAAAAATATCTGGTTATAAAATGTTCAGATTAAAAAATTAGTTTCTCAAAAATGCTCAAATTTTGAATTTTTTGGACTTTACAAAATGTTAAGATTAAAAAAATCTAAACATTTTCAAAATGTTCGGTTTTATTTTACAAATAAATGATTTTGATATTTTTTGGATTTTATAAAATTTTCAGATTTTATTTTTTTGAATTTTATAAATGTTCAGATTTGCATAGTATTCACATAGAAAATTATGCCTGATGGGTTGGTGTATAGGTGCTCCCGAGAAACGCTGTGTGTCAGGGAAAGAAAAGTTATATCAACCTAATCCGATATTTCAGGGTGCAGCTAGCTTCGTGAAGAGCAGGACGAAGGCAAAAAAAAAAACCGCTGCCATCGGAGCCTATCCACAAACAAACAGGAGCTGGAGCTGGAACGCAAGGCGCATCCCATGATTGATTATTCCTGCCCACGCAATGTTACAAAACGTTTTGTGATACCGCCTCCTTGATTTGAATGCAATATGTGTCCCCTCATACCATGCGTCCTTAATTTGTCCCTCGAGCCGATCCTGATCCCTAACGTTTTATATTCTCACACCACGTATGTATTCATGCATACATATCGTCCATCGTTTTCGACAAGTCTATATGCGGCAGCGAAGTATGGACAGAAGTGCTATAGGACCTACTACACTGGTAAATGATTAACAGTGACCGATACTGATCGTGTGAGATTAAGGGTGGGAGGCCGATCCAAATAGTCAGGGTCTATGGTTCCATTGGGTTGGTTCAATACTTCCAGGAATTAGAATACATATAAGACACGATTTAGGATACACTAGGATTCTAAACCATATTGTACTCTATAAGTCTATCCCCTCAATGTGTTTAATCCCATGAGGGATCAAGACTACAAAATTCGCAGGGATCAATATTTTCTACATGGTGACAAAGTCGTTAGTCTCACGACGTTGATCCTACATTTCTCCACAACTTACGCAGCGCGCTGCCCTAACGGAGATTAATCTCCTCTCCTCGGAGGCACATCAGTACTCGATCTAGGTGTTAGACGCACACCTCCTCTAGGAAGACACCCAACACCAGATTGGACTACACTTCCTCTAGCTCTTCTAGTATAAGTTACACGCACGTAGCTAGGTGTAGCATGATACAAGTGACCCAAGTAAAGATATCCTTCATGACCACTTAATATGGTTGTTGCATATATATTATATACAAGTACAACCATACAAGAGTACATGATCATAGTTCTAGCGGAGCCCGATATATATCTAGCAATAGATGGACACCCGTGTATGATCATAGACAGTAGTATGCAGATGTGCTATACTTGCCAAATAGCATAGTAAACAATAAAAATACGAATCATGGAGAGTGGTTTCAGCGGTCGGACCGTTTTGACACCTAAATTGCTTTGACAAAAACTAGAACATATGGTCTTGGGATGCTTCAGGAATTCATACAATTCAAGTGGTCCAAATAATTCTTAAAGTACATTCTTCTCTTGAATTTCATATTTTCAGCACCATCAAGGGAGGCACCGTAAGGGGAACTGTGTTTTGGTATCTGCTCCAAGCTCAATCACAGAATCATTGCTGGGCTGGTTTCGAACCCCCGACATAGATGATGTGGCCAAGGTATTCGAGTGACTACTGTGCATGACCAGTGGCTCGATCTAGCCGTGCACATCATTCATGGACTGCGTGTACGTGCGATGTCCAACGTGACGTGATCGTTTCAACACACGATCTAGAGGCGTGCATACATGGCAAGAGGGTACGATCATGTCTCGCTCGCACGGTGATAAACAATGACTCATACCGATCTTTTCGATGTAGATAATTGTTTATATTCAACTCTGGCCCATACTGGATACTAACACCAGCGGGCAAGTGGGCAGCATCTCCATCTCCGTACGTACCAATAAAATCAGAGGTCCGTGTTTTACAGGTTATAACATAGCAACCCGGCCGTTCCGTCAAGCGGGTAGGTCAGCTCAGGTAATTGTGCTACTAGTAGACAGATGTAGCATGACAACATGACCCCAATACCCATTAAAAAAATGACCGTAGTAAGAGATAGCCACGACGATAGCTTCACATGGTTGTTGTAGATTTACACCATTATATCATAATTTTCTGGATGTTGTATATGTACAAGACATGTACACTTGCATACAAGCATATTGAATACTCGCACTATGAGTTCTAGAAACAAAGTACTTGGAGAGTAGTGTCAATAGACAAACCATGTTGAAACCATATAATAGTTTCTGCATAAATTGGAATGTATGTGTTTGGGATGCATCAAGAATTCATCCAATTAAATCGAAAGTTTTGAATTGCGGGATATAACTCCGCTATAGCGCCGCTACATATTTTGGAGGAGGATAAGCCTACGACTATAAATCTGTTATAGCGCTGCTATAGTGTTTGGAGGAGGTTGACCCTAGAACTATGCAGTCCTATAGCTAGCCAAGATTAGCCGCTATTAGCTCCACGAAATGCCGCTAAAGTGCTAAATTTTTATTGTTTGGTGTTGTTGAGATATTATCACTTGCATGGACAAATTTTAAGGGCCTTTTGAATGTTGGCCTAAATTTGTATCGCCTTATCCCTCCCCGCACCTTAAGTAATGGTGCCTAGACTCATGGATCCTTGGAAATGTATTTGTCTTCACCAAAAATTATTATTACCATGTTTTATGCATCATTTAGTCATTTTGTTAGTTTTTTTGTTTTGCACCAAATAGCTTACCCCACCCCCAGTTAAAACTTTGATCCAGTCAAACCAAATCATTCTTGATGTATATTATAATTTTTTCGGGAATGACATTCCCACACCACAAGAAACCACATTGCAACCTCCGCCGCTCACATCTTTCGTCAAAAGCCCCCTAACCTGCTACAATCACCGTGACCAAATTGTTCACCAAGAAGTCGTGCAGGATCATCAAGGCATAAGAATCATTGATCTTTCTCGAGGTGATAAACAATGGCTCATACATATCGTGTAATAAATATTGACTCATACCGATCGTTTTGATGTTGCTAATTATTTGATTAAATCTGGCCATACTGGATGCTAACACCTACGGGCAAGTGGTGGGAAGCTGTCTCCATGTCCGTACCATGAAAAATTGGAGCTCTGTTTACGGGTTACATGGAACCCTTTCCGTCAGACGGGTAGGTTAGCTCAGGTCATTGCACTTCAAGTAGAGAGATGTAGCATGATAAAGCGACCGGAGTAAAAGATAGCCACCATGATAAATTGCGTAAGTTGTATATATAAGAAAGAGATGTGCACTTGCATAGAAGCATAGTGAATACTTGCACCGCCAAGTTTGTATCTGCTATAGTTGCAGAGTAGGCTTTCAGTATATAGAATAAAAGCAGTTCAAGAATCAAGAGTAGTGCCAATAGCCAGACCATGTTGACACCCTATAATAGTTTCTACATGAATTGGAATGTATGGGTCTGGGATGCATCAAGAATTCATCCAATTCAATCAAACAGTTCAAGTTGCGGGCAATAGCAATGTTATAGCACCGCTTAGCGTTTGGATGAGGTCGACGCTACAACTATGTAGTTTTAGCGCTAACCAAGCTGAGTCACTATTAAATCCACGAAATGCCGCTAAACCGCTAAAATATGTGTCGTTTGGTGTCGCTACATTATATGGTTGCATGGACAAATTTTAAGGTCTTTTCATATGTTATCCTAAATTTGCATCGCCTTATACCTCCCCGCACCTTAAGTAATGGTGCCTAGACCCCTGAATCTCTGGAAGTGTATTTGTCTTCACCAAAATTTAGCATTACCTTGTTTTATGCATCCACTATTCATTTTAGCACCGCTATAGTTAAAACATTGATGCAATCACAGAACATTATTCTTGATGTAATTTATATTTTCTCTTAAATTATATCTCGCCGGTCACGAGAATTCCGAAGTGACAGCTACTATGGCCAAATTGTTCAACAAGAAGGGGTGGAGAATCATGTAGGAATGCTCGGGCTTCGTGCCGTACCTAACTTCTATTCAGAATACGTAGTATCGTCCCCCAATTATTCGTTCATCTCCCCATGCCTCCATGGGTAAGAGAACCGAGCTATTTTTTCCTGCAAATCACGGAAGAACACTTTGGTAGTGGTCAGGATTTAGCTAGCCAAATTGTATGTCTTATTGGCTCATTGGCCTTAAGTAAACAAATAAGCCAGCCCGTGGAATTATGTAGTCGACTATGGGTTTTTCATGATTTAATTACACAAATTATCTGGTTGTATCCTACGTTCTCTCGATCTACAATAAGCCAGAGTTCTTGACGCTCCATTGATCGGCTTGGTATGATCTCCACCACTGTATATATCGGTTTCCGTCACGTACATTCACTACGGAAAACACACGATACGCCAGCCGTCGGCGTATAACACAAAGCCGTCGGATACGCCGACGACTGCCATCGGCGTCTCTCTGTTGGCGTTTTCGTCTGTCGGCGTACCACTTCTGCCGTCGGCGTATCCGACGGCCATCGGCGTACGTGGTGTGGGCCCCACAAGACGGCATCCGGCCGTTTCCGTCAGCGCATTATACGTCGACGGCATTGCCATCGGCCTATGAGTGCCGATTATATTTTTTTGTATTTTTTTTATTTCTATTGGACTTTTTTAATTCTTTTTATTTGTATTTCGAAATTTTTAACTTGGTCACATACTTAATACTTAATTGCACACTTAATTATATGTCAAATTATTTACCCTGGTCAAACTTACCGTTCGGTCACCCATACTCAGATTGCTACAGTCTAAGCACGCTTAACTTTTGAGTTCCTTCCAAACTAGCTTCCAAATGAGAAATTAGAACTTACTGATATTAGTACCCTATCAATCATATTAACTCCTCGGTTATGATGTTATACTTTTCGTTGCTTAAATTTTAAAAATTGTTTTAGTAAAGTAACAATGATTATGTAATAATATATTTCCAATAAATAAAAATAAAATGAATTTTACTTTATTATTTTCCTTTTTACATTTAATATGGAATAATTCATATCTTTAAATTCGTAAATTGAAATTTGACAAATTAAATACCTAAATCGATTAGAAAAATGAGAGGAATTCAAATATTTCATCCATATCATCTTTTGGATCACAAAAACCTTGATAGTTATAGGAAATTGGCAAAATACTCAAAATATGAAATCAATTTTTAATTTTTTAGTGTCAAAACAAAAAAAATTGTTAGGGTTTACGGTGTCGGTTTCGGGATAGGGTTAGACATAACTAATTCAAAACAAAAATAAAAAAAATGGAAAACCTTCACATGGCATCCTTTTATGTCACCTACCACTGAAAAAATTATAAACATGAGTTATGAAGGTTTTTATAAAAAAACCTTCACAGAAATTAGCTACGAGGTACAAAGATGTATGGTTTAAATGAGCTAGGGTATAACATTTAACATAGCAAAAAATGTCGGAATGAGGCAATATTTGACACACTGGTGTATCTTGGTTGTAGAATAGTATTTACTAAGGGGTTTAGGGTTTTCGTTGAATAAAAAACCAATTTTTCATTTTTTTTAGTGTCAAAACAAGATTTTTTTGTGAAGCAGCTACCAAAACGGCTCACCGAAAGAGGACATCCTAATAGATAGAAAATAGTAAACCATCTTATAAGTGCATTTAACCTTGGGTTTGGATATAAAAACATACTTGCGTATATCAAACATTTCAGATAAGTTCCTGCCGATTTCGTTGAAAGTGGGTCGGATTTGAACTACGAGTGCCGCATAGTTTAGTCATGATTTTTCGAAAAAATCGCTTTTAGATAAAAAAATGTATACTTTCTTTATAGATCTTTGACGGTTTTTGTTGGATCGAAGTTACGGTTAGGTTTAGGTTTATCGTTAGGGTTTACGGTCTCGATTTCGGGCTAGGGTTAGACATAACTAATTAAAAAAAAATCAAAAAAAAATAAAACCTTCACATGGCATCCTTTTATGTGACCTACCACCTGGAAACAATTATAAACATGAGTTATGAAGGTTTATATAAAAAAACCTTCACAGAAATGAACTACGAGATACAAAGATGTATGGTTTTTGATTGAAATGAGATAGGTTATAACATTTAACATAGCAAAAAATGTCGGAATGAGGCAATATTTGACACACTAGTGTATCTTGGTTGTACAATAGTATTTACTAAGGGGTTTAGGGTTTTCGTTGAATAAAAAACCCATTTTTCATTTTTAGTGTCAAAACAGGCTTTTTTTGTGAAACAGCTATCAAAACGGCTCACCGAAAGAGTAACATCCTAATAGATAGAAAATAGTAGATTATCTTATAAGTGCATTTAACCTTGGGTTTGGATATAAAAACATACTTCGGTATTTCAAATATTTCAGATAAGTTTCTACCGATTTCGTTGAAAGTGGGTCTGATTTGAACTATGAGTGCCGCATAGTTTGGTCATGATTTTTTGAAAAAATCACTTTTAGATCCAAAATGTATACTTTCTTTAGAGATCTTTGACGGTTTTTGTTGGATCGAAGTTACGGTTAGGTTTAGGTTTATCTGAAATATTTTGACCGTTTTTTCACAAAAATAAAATAAATTGAGAAAATACTCAAAAATGAATTCCTTTAGCATGGAGACATTTAATATGTACTAGTTGCTATAAAAATGATAACCTTGAGTTTTGACAAATATTTCAAAAAAAAATGCTTCACAAAAAGGTTTATCATCTATAGACATGTATAACTTTCGCGTCAAATGATCAAGTTATAGCCATCCCCATGCCATAGTTTGTGATAATGTGTCCATACTTGACACATAGGGGTGTCTTGGTATGGAAAACATTGTTGCCAAAAACAATTTCCAAAATATTTTCGTAATATCATTTTCTATTTTTTGAAGTGTCAAAAATGACATTTTAATTAAGCAAGTACCAAACATATGTTTCAAAATGTCATGTGCATGGTGAAAAAGATTTTATGGATGTTATATTTGGATTCCTCTGATTTTTCTAATCGATTTAGAAATTTAATTTGTTAAATTTCGATTTATGGATTTAAAGATATGAATTATTTCATAGTAAATGGAAAATAGAAAAAACAATACGCCGACGGTGACCGTCTGCGTCTAAATTCAAACGTACGCCGACGGTTTGGTGAGGTTTTGGACAATTTCATGTTGCAAGTCCAAAACCACCTCTCTTCACACATGAGAGTTCATAGTTTGAGATGTGTGATTTTCACACCATATTGAAGCATTTCCTGTTTAATATGTGTCTAGACCTTGTTTATCAGTTGGAGATGTTAGTACATGACAAAATAAGACCATGTGCACTGGATTTGCATTTTTTTTGATGTTTTTTGAATATTTCATGATTATTTTGAATTCGGTCAAAACTAAATTTGACCAACATTTAAACAAGTTTGAAACACCAAAATGGAAAAGTAAGCCTGGATCCTTCTTAGTCACACCAAAATGAAGGTTTGGTGAGGTTTTGGACAATTTCATGTTGCAAGTCCAAAACCACCTCTCTTCACACATGAGAGTTCATAGTTTGAGATGTGTGATTTTCACACCATATTGAAGCATTTTCTGTTTAATATGTGTCTAGACCTTGTTTATTAGTTGGAGATGTTAGTACATGACAAAATAAGACCATGTGCACTGGATTTGCATTTTTTTGATGCTTTTTGAATATTTCATGATTCGGTCAAACCTAAATTTGACCAACATTTAAACAAGTTTGAAACACCAAAATGGAAAACTAAGCCTGTATCCTTCGTAGTCACACCAAAATGATGGTTTGGTGAGGTTTTGGACAATTTCATGTTGCAAGTTCAAAACCACCTCTCTTCACACATGAGAGTTCATAGTTTCACTAGTACAGAAAAACCTATCAGTGGCGCACCGTTTTTCAATTCTGTGGCGCATGGCCGGTACGCCACTGAATCGCCGCCACTAATTTTTTTTCTGTGGCGCACCTCCTCCGTGCGCCACAGAAATATTTCTGTGGCGCACCCACCCACCGTGCGCCACAGAAATATTTCTGTGGCGCACCATCCCCACCGTGCGCCACAGAATTTTTTGAATTTCAAAAAAAAGGGCGGCCAGATCTAGATCTGGATCTGGCCAGATCTAGATCTGGTCGCCGGAATTTCGTTTCGTTTCGTTTCGTTTTTTTGGAGGCCGTAGATGGGTGGAGGAGGGAGTCGCCGGAGGTTGGTAGAGGATGGTGGTCGCCGGAGTTCGTCGGAGGTGGAGGAGGAGGTCGCCGGAGTGGAGGAGCCGGAGTGGAGGAGGAGGAGGTCGCCGGCGGTGGAGGAGGTCGCCGGTGGTGGAGGAGGTCGCCGGAGGTGGAGGTCGCCGGGGTGGAGGAGGAGGTCACCGGAGGTTGAGGTCGCCGGGGTTGTGGAGGTGGTCACCGGAGTTGTGGAGGAGGCCGCCGGAGGTGGAGGTGGAGGTGGAGGAGGAGTAGAGAAGATGTGGAGGAGAGGAGAAGAGATGGAGGAGGGAGGAGAAGGGGAGAGAAGTGTAGAGGAGAAGGGAAGAGGGAAAGGAAGAGGAGAAGTGGAGGGAGAAGTGGAGGGAGAAGTGGAGGAGAGAAGGAGAAAAGGGAAAAGAGAGGGAGAAGGGGGCTGGCGGGATTCAAAATTTCGAATCCCGCCCAATAATTCTGTGGCGCACCAATGCCAAGATGCGCCACAGAATTTTTGGGCGGGATTCAAAATTTCGAATCCCGCCCAATAATTCTGTGGCGCACCAATGCCAAGATGCGCCACAGAATTATTGGGCGGGATTCAAAATTTCGAATCCCGCCCAATAATTCTGTGGCGCACCAATGCCAAGATGCGCCACAGAATTTTTTCCCTTTTTTTGATTTTTTTTGATTTTGCTGGGAAAATTCTTCTGTTGGCCATAACTTTTTTTTGGTTTGGAATTTGAGGATTCTGTGAATTGCTGACCGGGAAAACCCCGGTGCCATCGAATCCGAATTTTTCTCTAGTTTTTTTTAAGGTATTATTCGCATTTTTTCGACATCGTATGCAAAAGTTATGGCCGTTATAAGAATTTTTTTTCATTTGTTACAAAAAAGGTCAAAATTCATATTTCAAAATTTCTAGACCTACTAGACACTCATACCTAACTACATCCCAAAGGATTTTATTTATTGAATTTTTTATCATTTTATTTTACCTCCTACAAGACTAAAAAGGCGATCCACGAGGGGGGGGGGGGGGGGGGTGATCGGAAGAAAAAAATTCTGTGGCGCACCAATCTGTGGCGCACCAATCCAGGTGCGCCACAGAATTTTTTTCCTAATTTCACAAGTCCCCCCCCCCCCCCCCCCCAGACGACTTTCTGTGGCGCACCGTGCTTGGTGCGCCACAGAAATGTGACTTTCTGTGGCGCACCGTGCTTGGTGCGCCACAGAAAGTCACATTTCTGTGGCGCATGTGGCCAGGTGCGCCACAGAAATGTGACTTTCTGTGGCGCACCAAGCACGGTGCGCCACAGAAACATATTTCTGTGGCGCACGAAAATTGGTGCGCCACAGAATGTCGTCTGTCTATAAGCCTTTTCCTACTAGTGTTTGAGATGTGTGATTTTCGCACCATATTGAAGCATTTCCTGTTTAATATGTGTCTAGACCTTGTTTATCAATTAGAGATGTTAGTACATGACAAAATAAGACCATGTGCACTGGATTTGCATTTTTTTTGATGCTTTTTGAATATTTCATGATTCGGTCAAACCTAAATTTGACCAACATTTAAACAAGTTTGAAATACCAAAATGGAAAACTAAGCCTGGATCCTTCTTAGTCACACCAAAATGAAGGTTTGGTGAGGTTTTGGACAATTTCATGTTGTAAGTCCAAAACCACCTCTCTTCACACATGAGAGTTCATAGTTTGAGATGTGTGATTTTCACACCATATTGAAGCATTTCCTGTTTAATATGTGTCTAGACCTTGTTTATCAGTTGGAGATGTTAGTACATGACAAAATAAGACCATGTGCACTGGATTTGCATTTTTTTGATGCTTTTTGAATATTTCATGATTCGGTCAAACCTAAATTTGACCAACATTTAAACAAGTTTGAAATACCAAAATGGAAAAGTAAGCCTGGATCCTTTTTAGTCACACCTATTTAAAGCCTTTTTCGTAAAAATGTATGTAACCATATTTTTTTTTTCTAGTTACTATAGGGTAGTACAAGACTATGTGCGCAAGTGGCATAGATTTTTGATTTTTTTATTAGTTATGCTAAACCGCAAGTGCGGAAGTTTTTTTTATCTGTAGTGTTTTATTAATATCAAACACGGCCCAACCACGGCCTAGCCACAGCCCAACGCCACGGCCGACCGCCTCCCGTCCCCTTCTTATCCACAGAAATGTGTCGTGCCCTAGCTATTATCTCAGCCGCTCCCACTGCCGCCGCCGGTCCGATTTGCTCGCCGCCGGCGACGAAATCCACATCCAGCTACAGATCCAGACCCGCCGAGCGGCAATGTTCAAGTGTCTGGGTTCGAGCGCGGGCCGCGGTGGCCATTCCGGTGGCGGGAACCGCTCCGACGAGGAGCGGAAGGGGCGGAAGCGGCGGCCCCCCACTGACCCCGTTCGCGCTGGTCAGGTTGCTTCCGACGGTGGTCGGAAGCGCGGCGCGCGCAGGTTCACCAACAGGGGCTTGGCGCCGCCGCCTACGTCATTCGGCCGCGAGGTGGAGGAGTACGGCCGGCGCATGGAGATGCCGGCGTCGGCTCGAGGCGGCAGCCGCTACGAGCATGTAAACTCCTCCGGCGCGGGGAGCTCCTCCATCGCACGGGCACCGCTGCCGCCGCCCAAGAGGGAGGAGGAGGAGGAGTAGCACGCACCACGCGCCGGGCTCCTGCCCGGGGACTTTGCCGACGACGAGCACCTCGACTGGATCACCGCCGAGGTGATAGAGCGCAGCAAGCAGCAGTGGCAGGAGGAGGAGGCGGACCGTCAGATGAAGATGGAGCTCGAGGAACGCCGCTTCCAGGCCGCGATCCACGAATCCCTCCACCCCGTCATCGAGCTCAGCTCCGACTCGGACTTCGACTTCGACTCCGACTGAGCGGCGCGGGCCGCCGCCTCGTCGCCGCCGCACACCCCGGGGCTCCGGTGTGAGCCCAATTTTGGGTCGTAGCTAGGGGTAGGAGCAGCGGTATCCCATTTTTAGTTTATCTCTGTGTGGCTTTTGATCCGATGAGCCTACGAACTTAACTAATCTGTGTGTAATGTAATTCAGTTTAAAATTTTAGTTTATCTACTATATGCGTCTGCTTGTTTATTTTATCTGCATTTATTTATGTTTTGCCTCGCCGGCGTTGCCGCGCTGCGTCGCCGTCGCCGGAGAAGAAGAAGAAGAAGCAGAAGTAGAGAATGCGTGCGTAGGGGAAGAGTCGCCGGAATAGAAGAAGAAGCAGAAGCAGAGAATGCCCGCGCAGGGAAGAGATGTAACGGTCATCGCTGCTGACCTGGACAATTGTGGGTCCCACCCGGCTCCCCTTAATCCTAACTGACTGCGATTAAGAGCAATGTCGCACTAGAGCTATTTGTGCTCAAAGAGATGTCGCGTCTGAGCTATTCCAACCAACGACGTCGCTATGCATTCATTTGGTGAGAAAGACGTCGCATAGGAGCTATTGACCCATTTCCGTTGTAGCAAGGAAAATGGCTTAGACGTAGCAGGAGCTGCTCCCAAACGCTATAGCGGCGAAATAGGGCGCTATTTTTGGGTACAAATAGACAATGACATTTCATATTTTATACACTAACCAGTGTGACGGTTGATCTTATCAAAATTCAAACTCCAATAATCTGACAATACACAAAGAAATACTACACTGAGAGGAAAAATACATATAGAGCATACAAGCGGCACATATATCTAATTAAGCTGAGGTGGAGAAAAGCTCTTACGTACGGGCCGGTACGCCATGCAACCTACTAGCTAGTGAGGTCCAAACTTGAGCAGACTTGGGTGATAGCCGAGGGGGCCTATGCTGTACATTACCACGAGGACATGCGTGATGAACTCCCCACCAGTGCAGAGATGGTCGCGATGGAACGCGGCCCCGCAGCGAGGCGCGATGTAGTAGAGCATCTCCAGCCAGACGTGGACGATGAGGTCCCAGCGATCGGCTTCCGGGACGCCGGCCAGCGCCTCGGCCACCCTGAACGCACGAGGCAACACGGGATCACTGAGAACATCAGCGGTGCTGGGGTTGAAGGGCACCGATCTGTCACGGCCGGAGTGTTCCTGTGCGAACAGCGGCGAGTTCACCAGGTGTCGCACGGCCATGGCCGTCTTGTTGTTCCGCGAGCCGTCGTCTCGTTCTCGTCTTGGGGGCTCAGCCTTGGCGAGAGTGGCGGTGATCTCATCACGAGCTTTGCGAAGCAGGAACTTGGAGTTGCTGCTAAGCATCACGCCGCACCTGAAGATGAGGTACATGATGTAATTTGACAGCTGCCTGCTAATGGTCTTCTTATCAGCGGAACCTGCAGCAGCATCGGTGAAGAAGCGTATGTCCGTGGCGATATGCCAGATGAGCACGCTGGTCGGGAAATCCACTTCCTTCACACTCTCGCTCAGGACCTTCTCTGACAGACTCTTAGCAGCAGCTGGCGCTGCTGGTACCTGATCACTATCAGCAGCAGTCCACAGCCTCCTCCCGAGTGCCACCTCGCCCCGCGAGCTGGTGAAGTCCGTCGACATCATCCTATCGTCAAGCAGATTCTTGATGACCAGGTTCTTGAGGTCCTCTGTAACGGGGATGCGCTCGATGCCAGAGGCGCTCGGGCTCAGGCGATCGATGATCCATCGCGGCACCAGTGAGGCTCTCTTGGTGCACCTTGTGATGATGTTGTACTGCATCAGTGTTCTGGACCACTGAGGTCTCCTCCACCTCCTCCTCAATAAATCAGCACAAGTCCCGCAGGTGATGAAGAACACGCAGTGGATTACGTGGGTGTTGCCAGACCAGCAGAAGGGGTGCCTCCAGAGGTCTTCACGAGAGACCATGGACATGACGAAGGAGGCTGCCTCCAAAGTGACGGCGCCTACGAGCAACACGCCGGACACGGCGACGTCAGCTCCGCCGTAGCGCCGGAGCTGGCCACTTTTGGCAGCCATGAAGAAAAGCGCCATGGCCGCCGAGGTGGAGAGAAATCCGACGAGATGGAGCAAGGCCCCAACAGGAGAGAGACGAAACGCGGCCTTTGTGTAGAGGCGTTGGTAGCAGATCCAGAGCCTGTCCTCGGCGAAGATGTAGGCGCTGCTCCGGTACTGTGGTGCGGAAGGATCAACAACCTGTTTGGAGTAGAGGTCCGAGAAGACGTCGCGAGAGACGGACCAGTCGTAGTTGGGTAGGATGTCCGTGGACATGATGTCCATGGCAGGATTCAGCGACACCTCCTCGGTGAAAGTACGGCTGCTGAGGTAAGACCCCAGGCCTTGTCTGGCGATTGTTTGCATCTCCTTGATGGAACGTATGCGATCTTCAAAGCCACGCAGAAACTCTTTCATGAGCCGCCCTGGGTTGGCCGTGGCGAGACAGTAGGTGCGCTCGCCGTACTTGATGCATCCCGACACGAACATGAGCAGCGTGCAGGCGAGGAGCCAGCGGTCTGGCCAGGGCGGCTTGGAGACGACGAAGACGGCCACCGCCAGCTGCGAGGCGAACCCCAGCAGGTGGCGCATCCACAGGACGTTGTCCTGCATGGAGAAG
Source organism: Puccinellia tenuiflora (assembly GCA_012064385.1). NCBI lineage: Eukaryota > Viridiplantae > Streptophyta > Magnoliopsida > Poales > Poaceae > Puccinellia > Puccinellia tenuiflora. The sequence goes on along the minus strand of QRDG01000802.1, from coordinate 122,920 downwards.
GCCGTGATGGTGTCCTGCCCGCCCAGGTGGAGGAGCACGAAGGGCGCCCAGAAAGTAAGAAGCTGGTGGTTGGGGCCGCCGGCGTGGACGGAGAGATGGCCCAGGACGAACACGGCAATAGAGTCGGCCGACATGTAGCCCAGCCACAGCAGCACGCCCACGACGCGGGAGGAGCTGCGCAGCCGAACGCCTGCGATGGAGAAGAGGAACACTTGCAAGGCGAAGCTTGCAAGGATCAGGCAGTGGATCTCCCATTGGTTCCACAGGTCATGGACATCTGTCAAACTACACAATATATATAATATATAATATATGCAGGACAAGGAATAAGCTGCAGCCGTTGCAATATCATTGTTCTATCTGGACACTGATTTCTATCATTTTGAACACAGTCCGCAAATTAAGAGATAGGAGTACCTAATTTGTGGCTCTGTGGGATCATGCCTGCCAACTCTCTCACCGTTGTTCATTTTCAGCGGCCTCATTTCACGACTCTTCCTCTTCTTTTCCTTGGCGCAGAAGAGCTTTGAAGCTCCGGTAAGTATATGATGAGGTTAGGGAAGAATCGATCTCAGGCGGTTTCCTCCACCCCGACTTGGTACAGAGCGGGCGTGGTCATGCCTGGGGCGTAGTATTAGCATCCCTGCCGCTCCCGTACGAGGTTAGGGACCAGCGAAACAGCCGTACTGATGGACACCACTTGACCAGTGAGTGACCACGAACGACAGCTTTCATGCACATGGGCACGACGAATCAGTATCTTATTTCCTTGAAAGAAGTACACATACCCCCATGTTTCACAAAAAGGACGGAGCACCCCTCAGGTCAAAATCGGTGCACTTAGAGCACCCACAGTGTTAGCGAAATAACGATGCCAAATACTCCCTCGGTTCCATATTAGATGAATTTCAAATAGACGTATCGTACGCCTAGATACATCTACTTAGCAATCATCTAAAATGAAATACAATATTTGGCTACGGCAGCGGTTCCGCAACACTGTGAGCATGTTGCCAAATTTCAAGTTTTGGCAGTGGGAGCAAGGAGGAAACGGAATAAAAAATTCAGCTGATTGCTTGTCTCCAGTAACCTGCGCCATGCAAACGAATAAAAAACCAGCGTGTGTCTAGCCTGCCGCATGCAAAGAGTTGGAAAGCAGCATGGTTGGTCCCACTATAATAAAATTTAGCACACTACACACTGGAGAGGAAATGGCCATAATATAGCACCGTAGCTAAATTAGTCTATGTGGCCAATTTGGCATTTGTTGGCCACACTGTGGATGCCCTTAATCCCCTACACTATCCAAAACCGGGGTCTGCTAGCTAGCGGCACCGTGACCACAGGACAGCGGCCCATAGTCATTTAGTTGTCGGAGAAGAACGCCGCTCCCTCCCCATCCGTTCTTCTTATCCCCCTCCAGTGACGTGCTCTGCCCTTATTCCTCTTCTTCCCCGTCGCCGTCACCAGTACCGGCTAACAGCCAACCTCCCCTCCCGTGCCCGGTGCACTGCCGCGGCGCATCGCCGTCGCGTGCTGCCCCAAGCTTTCCCTCCGTTGATCTAGCTAGCATCGCCCCGACCATCCCTCTATGCCCGGGGAGAGGTGGTGTTTCTTCTCCGAGGCCGGTGCCCCCCACCACGAACCCTAAGTTGCTTCCTCGCCTCCACTGGTGCCGCCGCGGTGAGCCGCGTCTGCCCTGTCTCTGGAGAGGTATAGGCTCACCATCGCCATCGACACCACGGCCATCTCCCTCTCTCTGGTTCTGCGCCGCCGCTCTCCCTCTTTCTCTGGTTCGATTTATGTCGCGGACGAGTGAAGGAGGTGGGCGAGACGAGAGAGAATATAAGGAGAGGGGTGGGGCCCACAGAGTGAGACGCATGTTGGAGACTGATCGTGGCCACGATCGCTCGCCAAAGAGCCGCTTCGTCCAAAACCAGGCAAAAGACCCCCTAACTCCATCTTAAGCTGTTTTGGCTGGTGGTTTTGCACATGTGGCAATGGAATGGTGGCAGGGTGGCCTTGTAGCGTTGACCTATGGTTCCATTTCACTGTGGGACCTAGGGACCCTGGAGTCAGCGAAATAAACATTTTTTCTTTTTCTCTCATTTCCCACCTCTGTTCTATAAATTCTTTCTGTCCAGCAGTTGACCATGTGACGCGCCACGGGTAACAATTATCAGTGGCGTGCTACCCGTGGCGCATGTATGGTGCGAAAGGTGGTGCATCAGGCCGTAGTCTATTCCCTAGTAGTGTGCCGTTCCGACGTTGTTCATTGGACGTGGTTTTCATTGCGCATAATGCAGTGAAAAATGGTTGGGTGCTTGCGAATCTGTACTTCTTTCTATTTCCTCCCCACCGAAGCTCTGGAGATAACCAACCAGCGTTGCCGTCTGTTTTATACCTCAGTTTCGTAAATACACGCTGCTTCTCAAGTTCCTCTTTGCAAAGTGATCAGGACCGGCGGTTGCTTTATCGGAGAACCTTGTTCGGTTTGCTCAGGACCGGAGCGGTTGCCCATTTATTGGAGAACCTTGTTCAGATCTAGCTGATTCGGTTTGTTGCTGGAATCAGGTACGCACTCTATCTAATTCGGTATGTACACATACAGCTTTAGTAGTTGGTGTATCGAGACAAGGCTAACTCAGTTTTGTTATTGAGCTTGTTGTTCTGTTGCTGTATGCATGCCTGAGGATGCTGCCCTGGCTAGATATAACTCCTTTTCTATCTGCCATTCCGACGTTGTTCATTGGACGTGGTTTTCGTTGCGCATAATGCAGTGAAAAATGGTTGGGTGCTTGCGGATCCAAAAATAAATTTAAAATCTTGCAGCTTACTGATCGTCAAATGATAATTTCTCCTAGCCACGAATGTGTGTGTATCATATCTATGGAGATAAAATTCAAGACTAAAAGCAAGCAAGATACGGCAAAAAAATAGAGAGATAGGGCAGAAATTCGAGTTTTTTTAAAATATTATTTTTTCTAATGAGAATTCAAAATATAATACACAAAATGAATCATTTTAAAAAATAATACACTGTCGGCGAACTGCGGGCCGAAACACACCTTTCGGCCGACCGCGGGCCGAAACACTTCTTTCGGCAGCTGGTGGCCGACCTGCATGCGATCTGACACGACAACAGGCCGGGCCCACTGTTTCGGCCGACTACGGGCCGAAACACTCATTTCGGCCAACTGAGGGCCGAAACAACCATGGCGCATGCGTCCCGCGCCACCGCAGCGGCTGGATCTCCTCAAACATGAGCACACGGGCGGGCGAGCGAGCTGTGCGGCGTTGCGCACATGCGAGCAGCAGCGCAGCGGCGGCGGCGAGCTCCAACGGCAGCACGGCGCACGCGGGGGCAGCAGCGAGCAGAGCAGCAGCAAGCAAGCAGCGCGCGGGCAGCGAGGAGAGCAGAGCAGCGCACGGGGACAGCAAGCAGAGCAGCAGCGAAGGAAGGAGCTGGACTTCATCGTCGCTCAGCTCACGCACGCACAGCTCGGGGGCAGCAGCGAGCAGCGAGGTCGCTGATGAATAAAATATGTATGCGGGTGTTTCGGCCCCTAGTCGGCCGAAAGGAATGTTTCGGCCTACAGTCGGCCGAAACGGTGGGCCCGCTCTGTTGTCCTGTCACAAGATAAAAACATCTAGCTGTATATCCGATGGATTATCTCTTTATTAGTATATCACAACCGTCAGGTCTACATAACGATATCTAAACATGTTGCATCCGTTAGAGATCTACATAACTGTACCAAAGCCGACCACATCTTTTTTTTTTAGAATGTTCCACGTTTTCCTTTGCTAAAACACCCAGCGTTTACAATACACGCTAACGCAACATGGAAAGATCTAGAGGGACAACTGTCCTAGAGAAATTGCATAAACAACCCTGAAATACAAAAATTTACAACAAAGCTGTTCTAGGTTCCTGTGCACGACACCTGAAGTGCTCACCAGAGAAAGGGAAGATGGTTGACCTACTCGCCAAGCTCTGAGAAAACACCATCGCAGAACATCTGCTTTGTGGACCTCAAAAGTGGCCCGCCGTAGGCAGGAACCTTGCCGCTGTGGCACATTGTCGGGGGGGGGGGGGGGGGGTGTGCCTCTGAGCTCCACCGATCCCATTTCACCGCCTCCCATCGAGGCCGTCGACGAAGAGCAGAAGAGTCAGCTACCGCGGTCCATCAAACCCGCTCCAGTCCAACTATCCATTTGGAAAAGCCGCGTCTACCGCCCTCGAACAAGATGATGCCCGACGCTCCCGGAAACCAGGACGGCGCTAGAGAAAGCGACGCCATGAAGGAGGCAAGTCCGAAAGATAAAATCCCATGGCATTGTCACCGCCTCGCCAACCATGCCCGGCAAAGACTATCTCGCAGGGTCAAGAGAGCCAGGATAAAGCAAAGCCATCAGCTCTCCGGCGCCGCCATAGAGTACTTCGCCGAGGTGGGGAAAGAGCTGTAGCAACTTTATTCCGACATGGCACAGCCGCCGCCAACACCACGACACCCTTAGACAAACTACTCCTACACTTATATATGGGCCTGGCGCGAGGCCAAGAAGCTCCGCTATCCTCCTTTCGCCGTAGCGGCGGACTGAGGAGACGAGAGCCTCCAGGCCCGCCGGCATTCGATGGAGGAAAAGCGTTCGCCTCCCTCTTCGATTTTTCTAGAGAGCAGGGAAGAGGAGCGAAAGGCTAGCCTACTCGTGAATTGTTTTCTCTAGATTGGGTTCGAGGGGATCACATCCGTTTGATCTTCATAATTTTAGCTAAACTGATCACGTCCATTTGATCTTCATAACTGTACCACTACTACTGAAATGGCCTTCACAGCCAGAACAACAAAGACGGATACAACAGAACCGACGGAGAGACGAAATAACCACTCTCTAGCTCTGCATAGCATTGCAATATCTAAAAACATGTATAAAATTATCCGGTAACTATGCACTTTATCGTGGAAACTGTTAGTTGTTAATTTGGTAACCACAATATATAAATCTGGCAACTGCTGCGACTAAATTATTTTTGTTGAAACATAGGAACATGAGATCTAATTTCAAACCCCTCGTCGAGATCAACTCAGCGGTCAATACAGGAAAAAACTCCTTTGCCGTGTGGGGAAAATACACGACAAAGACTGCGCGGAACACGGCAAAAAACCTTTGCCGTGTGTTTTCAACAAGCACACGGCAAAGACCTTTGCTGTGTGTTTTTCACGCCTCACAGCAAAGTAAAGCAGGTTGACGACGGCAGCGCAGCTGACGGCACCGTCCCTGTCAGTTTGCCATGTATCCTTCACAGAAGACACGGCAAAGACCTGCCAGTTTGCCGTGTGTCCTAGCTCGGGGCACATGGCAAAGCACATGTCAGTTTGCCGTGTGCACCAGAAAAACACACGGCAAAGATCCTGTCAGTTTGCCGTGTGTCCTAGCTCGGGGCACACGACAAAATACATGTTAGTTTGCCGTGTGTACCATAAAAACACACGGCAAAGAACCTGTCAGTTCGCTGTGCTCCCTGGACAAATACACGGCAAAGGAACTTCCTAGGCTGCGTCCGTGCTATCCTTTGTCGTGTGCTTTTCATCTGTACACGGCAAAGGCACTTACAAGGATCCCAGTGCACACCTATACACACGGCAAATGACATATTGTTATTTTTTTTGCCTGTTTTATTTTCATCCCTGCATTTCAAATACACAATAAACAGATCTGTTTCCAGATCAACAATGTACATGCATATATAGCATCCTCATCATGATACACAAGATCGCTAACAACAAATAGACCATAACAAGATCCATAACGACAAATAGTTCATAACAAGTTCCATAGCAAGCACAGAGTTCATAATACAAGTCACTACGGGAAAATCTGGGTTTGCCAAGTGCTCAAAACACTTGGCAAAGGCCGTAAACCACTCGGCAAAGGCTTTGCCGAGTGCACACCGTCGGCAAACGGTGTCGGCATAGGAACGACCGGCAAAGAGCTCTTTGCCGAGTTCTTTTCATCGGGGTGCTCGGCAAAAGCTTTGCCGAGTGTTAAAATGAAGCGCTCGGCAAACAAAAGCAACAGACGTTAACCAAACGTTAACGGGGACACCACGTGGCATGGGTCTTTGCCGAGTGCTTCTTGACATGGCCGTCGGCAAAGCCACGTATTCTTTGCCGAGTGTTGCGCCAACCGGCCGTCGGCAAAGCAACATTCTTTGCCAAGTGTACATAAAGCCACTCGACAAAGGCTTTGCCAAGTATTTTTATCAAAACACTCGGCAAAGCTTGTAAACAAAACAAAAAAAATACAATATGCCAGCTATACATTATTAATTTTCATTTCATACAGAATGGAGCAAATCAATCTATGTAACAAATCAGAATATAATGACATGTTATATATTTATAACCACATATTATATTTACAAGCATAGATTATACATTTACAAATAAAAAAAGTCTTCTATATCTGCTACGGATTATACAAGACATCCTTGTGTTCATCAAGGGAACAAGGTAACAAGGGACAGGTCAAATATTACTTTGGCAGCACCAATGCTTTGCTCAATAATAAAAGTACACCCCTGGAAGATAAGTATGAGCTCAAGACTGCATGCATATAATTAACCACTCTGTAACTAACAGAAACATGGATACATCAATGCCCTAGTGATATTTGCTGATGAGCTGGTGAGCTGGTGTGATGGTTTGATGGTGAAGATATAAGTAAAGCAAGTGAGTAGAGCACAGCATAATTTCTTTGTCGATCCCATAAAGTGGCAGTCACATACATGTCTACATTCTACACTATATCACCAATGTCCTAGAGATCAAAAAAGAAAACGAAACAGAGACACCGTTTGATTGGTGTGTACCTGCTTCAGGTAGCCCGCCCCAAATGCTCTGGTGACGTTGAGCTTCCCCTTCACCTTACCATTGAGGATGGCGTTGCGATCATTCAGATGCTGGCCCATAATCACCTCCTGCATTACAACCCAGATTCCATCAACCACATCTTGATGATCGAGCAATACATGAATGAATCACATGATAATGGACAGATATCTGATATGTAGTGTACATGTTTGGTTAATGCTAAATCGAGCAATCTGTCGGAGATAGTTATGTGGGCCAAGGCTGTATGAGATATTGAGATTAGACTGCAGGACACCTTGCACATCTTGCTGTCCTACAAGCAAGCAATAAATTCAGCGAACAATGCTCCAAGAAACATGAAAACATGGATTTAGCACACATACAAAAACTAAGCGTAACCCTCTGAAACCTTACTCAACTTATTAATTTCATAACTTGAACAAACAGATTAATCCAGCTATGATTTGGATTGATAAAGAAAATCTTGCAAGTTCAACAGATTCTTAAACAGACTGAATTTTGCAAGTTCACTGAGTATATGTACTTGCACAAACAAACTACTCAGTGGAGCACAAACAGACTGAATTTTTCAAGTTCCCTAATTAAGCAGGCACTAGAGTACAATGGATGCAAAAATAATAAACCTAATATGTACTCAAAGGTGTATCTAATGGGAAACATTAAGAAACAAGATGTTCACAAAAATCAACTGTATTTTCAGCGGTGTATCTAATGAAAGGATGGTGCCCATCACCAAAAATATTTTCAGAGTATTCCTTTTTTGCGGGTATTCAGAGGAGTATTCAATCTGTGCTAAGCAACACATCTAAGCAACAACTTACAGCAAGCGGGTGGGGAGCAGCCTGGGCCGGCGCCGCCGTCGAGCGCCAGCGAGGGACGCCGCTCGAGGACGTGGAAGACGCCAGCAGCAGCACGCCCGGCATCAGATCCGGCGCATCCACGGCCTGCCGGCCATGCGGCGCCCTCGGTAAGATGACGACCCAGACCTGCAGCGCGAAGTGGAAGACGGCCTCGGAGGCTGGTGTCAGCGCCGTCGCCGTCCTGATGACCGGAGACCCGTGGCCGGCGTGTAGCGACGCCGCTGCAAACCCAAGGCAGGCCACGTGCGCGCCGTGTTCCGGCCAGCTCGACGGCGTGCCGCGCATGAAAGCACGCACGCGCGCGCCGGCGAGCAAGCCAGCCGCGACGCCGTGGTCGCCGGGCGGCGGAGAATCTCTCCAGCGAGGCTGCGGCGGTCGGTGGTCGATCTGTTTCATGACGCCGCGGCGGTGGAGAGGAGGGGCCAGCGGAAGGGAGGAGGCACCAGGGCTGGGGGGAGAATGGGGCAGCGGTGCACAGGACGTGCCGCCGTCAATCTGAATCGGGGGAGAGAGAGAGAGACGAAAGGGGATCGACGGGGAGAACGGGAGAGAATGCGTCGGAGTGGGTGGGTAGGTAGGTCGATCCACCAGTGGCTGCGGGCTGCGGCGTTAGGGTTTCTCGGGAGGAGATCCACCGTTGGATTGCTGGCTGATGGACGGCTCATATTCGTCCAGTTGGGTGATCCGCGTGGAAGTGGTTCCTCGCGTCTCATTGGCCAGCTGTGTCAGCGTTTGAATCTCCAAATATGGGGTTTATTGTGAAGCATCGACGGTTGAAATAGGTCAAATTTACCAAAACAATCGACGTTTCTGTGAAACAATCACTATTTATGTATCTTAAAGTGATTTTTCTAAAATTTTCAGAGGAAACTATCACACACTTGTAGTTCAATTTGGAATTACTTTCAGAAAATCGACATAAAGTCATTTTAATGTGCGAAATTATGTAGAAAGAGAGAAAATTCCTCATATTTGTGGATTATCCATCAAATTTGGACTACTTTGTGTGAAAATTGGATGGGTGCCATTTTGCACCATATTGTTTGTACTTACTTCACAAAAAAGTCATTTTTGGCACTTAAAAAAATGAAAAATGATATTTACAAAAATAATTTTAAAAAACTCAGTTCGGTAACATTATTTCCTATACCAAGCTACACCTATGTGCCAAATATGGTCACATTATCACAAAATATGCCACGAGAATGGTCACATCTTCGTTGTTTGGATTGAAACTTATACATTTTTATAGATGATTGATCATTTTGTGAATGATTGTTTTGAAAAGTTTGTAATAACTCAAGTTTATTATTTTTACTAGCAACTAGTACACATAAGAGGACTCCATGCCGAAGGATTTTTTTTTGATGTTTTCTTCATTTTCTTTGAGTTCTTTCAAAAAAATGTCAAAATGGAGAGCATGGCTATTCGTTGAAATAGGTCGAATTTTTTAAAACTATCGACGTTTCTGTGAAACAATCACTATTTATGTATCTTAAAGTGATTTTTCTAAAAATTTCAGAGGAAACTATCACACACTTGTAGTTCAATTTGGAATTACTTTCAGAAAATCGACATAAAGTCATTTTAATGTGCGAAATTATGTAGAAAGAGAGAAAATTCCTCATATTTGTGGATTATCCATCAAATTTGGACTACTTTGTGTGAAAATTGGATGGGTGCCATTTTGCACCATATTGTTTGTACTTATTTCACAAAAAAAGTCATTTTTGACACTTAAAAGTGAAAAATGATATTTATAAAAGTAATTTTAAAAAACTCAGTTCGGTAACATTGTTTCCTATACCAAGCTACACCTATGTGCCAAATATGGTCACATTATCACAAAATATGCCACGAGAATGGTCACATCTTCGTTGTTTGGATTGAAACTTATACATGTTTATAGATGATTGAGCATTTTGTGAATGATTGTTTTGAAAAGTGTCGGCACAGTGGAAACCAGGGTACCACGGGCCGGCCTGCCAGGGCCCACAAGGATCTTCGGATGATTTTCGCTAAGGGCCAGGCTCTCCAAGCCTGGCGAGCCTCGCGAGGGTTTTTCCCTCGCGAGGGATCCTTTCTCCTCGCCGAGGGTTCTCTCCCTTGGCGAGGGACCACTCCTCGACAAGGCGTCTCCGACGCCACCCGTGATTCTGCTAAGGACCAAGCTGAAGGGCTCGACGAGACTTTCTGCCTCGCGAGGCTCCTTCCTCGCGAAGCCTTCTCTGCTTCCGCGGCAGAGCGCACATGGGCTCTGCGCCATGTGCAGAGTGACGCGCGTGCTTACGCGCGATGACGACGACGCCGCAGTTGCCAATTCCATGTATAAAGCAGTCAACAAAGCGGCTTCAACCAAAGCGGACAACGAGTATTTACTCTTTGGCGATAAGGGAACCGTCTGCAGCTACGCTCCAAGGACGACGTCACCGTGGGTCACGTCCCACCTCATCAAGCGCCAGCCCACCGTCCGGTTGGCCGGTGGCTTTTCCAGCTTTGGTAGCGCCGTCCCTGCCATTGACCGCGTCCATGGACTCCACCTTTATCGTGCACCCTGCTCCTCCCCTCGTCGGCATGTGGTAACCCTTCCCGCCCAAATGTTTGGGCAGAAGAGGTCCAAGACGCCTATAAAAGAAGGGGGAGCACGCCCTAGCAAAGGGTTCGATCTTCGGTTGGTGCAGCTCTAGTAGACCCTAACCCTAGATCTGAAGACTAGCAGATAGCCATTGTTAGCCACCTCGAGCTCTTCAAGCTCCCCTTGTACTGTGAACCTCTCCAAGCAGTGCAATACACCGTAGCAGGACGTAGGGTTTTACCTCCCAAAGAGGGCCCTGAACCTAGGTAAGATCTTGTGTCCATCTCTGGAGTGTCGTCCGCAGCGAGTCCGACGAACACCGTCGCCGGAGCACGTTGAGGATTGCTTGACTCCGTGTTCAGCCCCTTACACGATACCTTGGAGACACCCCCAGTTCCTGGGACCATTCTTCGACATTTGGCGCGCCAGGTAGGGGGCTGAGGCGCGTCTTCATCCTCGACACAGCTATGGCCGGCTCTCGTGCCGAACGTCTCGCTCGCCGGACGGCTAGCGCCGCCACCGCTCCTTTTTTTTTGACAGGAAAACAGTAGGGAAAGCCCCTACTGCGATTTTCATTTTATAAATGGGTTAATTACAAGTGGTGGGGAGAAAACCTCCTGTCAAAAATCATATGGCATCAAGCCATTGCTGCATCCCTTATTTAAGAGAGGGTTTAGCTCTATGCATATTAAGAGAAAAAAATTCCTTAAATAAAATACAGCAGGTGTCAATATCAAGTTGCCCTCCATCGAAGATAATACTGTTTCTGTGACACCATAGGCTCCAACATCCAGTGATCAGGTATTCTGTGAAGCATGAATGTCTAGCTCTAGCTCTGCCATCCAATAGCATGTCATATAGGTCCATGTCATAGTTCCATTCCTGATTCAGACGCCACCAAAAGATCTGGCTGAACTCACATCCGAAGAATAGGTGCTGCATGAATTCCATGGGGGCATCTTGACAAAGCACACAAGATGTGTCTTCCAGATAGAATGTTTTCCGGTGCAGCAAGTCCCTTGTGTTTAGTCTATCCTGAAGCAAAAGCCAGAAGAAGAATTTGTGTTTTAACTGCACACAAGATTTCCAAATCCATTGGAAAGGGGCAGGTGCTGGGGAAAATTCAGTTAGTGCATGGTACACCTTTTTAACTGAGAATTTGGCCCCAGTACTGAGGGACCATTTGTCCAAATCAGTGGAGGCAGTAAGACTGTTGATCAAATCCTGAAGCATCTGACTTTGTTGAAATGCAATGCTAGATAGAGGTAAGTGGAATTGCTCAATGAGATTTGCATTGCCGGCCATCAGCATCCGTTTCATACTGATATCTTGCTCCTTAGCAAAAGAGAACAGGTGAGGGTAGGCAGCTTCAGGAGTGATATCTCTCCATTTATCCTTCCAAAAACGAATAGTTCTGCCATCTTCATGAGTACATTTAGCTATCTCCATGAATTTGTCCCATAAGGCAAGAATGTCTTTCCACCAAAAGGAGCCACATTTACCCTTAGCCTGAGGCAATTTATTATGCTGATAATGAGCCTCCCAGATAAGCTTAACCCATGGGATATCCTCCCTGTTCATGAATTTGTGCAGGTGTTTCATCAGCAGAGCAGTATTCTGGGTCCTCAAGTTCAGCACACCAAGCCCACCTGCTTTCTTGGGTTTACATATATGCTCCCATTTAACCAGACAATTCCCTCTCTTATCCATATCTCTGTTTCTCCAGAGAAAACTTCTAGCAGATCCCTCAACCAAGTCCAAGAAACGGAGAGGCATCTTAATGGTGCACATGGCAAACAGAGGGATGGATGTGATAATGGATTTAATGACAGTTAGCCGACCATCATATGATAGCATGTTGGAGATGCCGCAAAGCCTACGATCGATCCTTTCCAGGATATTGATAAAGTGTTCCAATTTTGGTTTGGTCGTACCCATAGGTAGTCCCAAATAAGTAAAAGGCAGAGATTCAGGCTTGCAGTGGATGATATCAGCTAATTCTGTACATCTATCCGTGGTCACATTAATAGGCACAAGGGAAGATTTAGCATAATTCACTCTCAAACCAGTAATAGAACTAAATGTGGTCAAGATTTTCTGAAGTGCCAGTAGTTGAGTGTGGCAAGCAGGCAAAATAATCAGGGTATCATCTGCATATTGAATAATGGGGAACTGCAGTCCAAATGACTGGTCAAGTGGCAGATTGAGAATACCTTCTTGCCAAGCAGAATTTATCATGTACTGTAGTAATTCAGATGCCAACACATAAAGCTGGGGTGAGAGCGGATCGCCTTGTCTGACACCTCTTTTACAATGGATTTTTTTCCCAGGAACACCATTCAGCAGGACAGAAGCAGATGCACTTTTTAAAATGCAGTTGATCCAACTAATCCACAATTTGCCAAAACCAAGGCATCTCATCATTTCCAGGATAGCACTGTATTCCACTTTATCAAATGCCTTCTTGAAGTCAATTTTAAATATGACAATCTCCTTTTTGGATTGGTGACACAAATGGAGGTACTCATAGGCCCAAGCCAAACAATCCTGGATGGTTCTAGATTTAATAAATCCATATTGGTTTTTATGCACCAAGGGAATGATTACATTCTGAAGTCTGTTAGCCAATAATTTCGTAAGGAATTTGAGTGGCAGACTGACCAGAGAGATGGGCCTATAGTCATTAACATATACTGGAGAAGTAATCTTTGGAATCAGAGTGATAAAAGCAGTGTTGATGCTCTCAATATTGATTTTCCTGGCATGGAAATCATGGCATAACTGATAGAACTGCACTTTAACTATGTTCCAAAATTTTTTCAGAAAAGCACCATTGAACCCATCTGGACCAGGGGATTTGTCAGTTGGCATGTGCTTGATCATATCATCAATTTCCTTATGAGTGAAAGGAGCTTCAAGCTGATCAAAATCAATATGCATGGCAGGCTGAACAAACTGGGCAATCAGATTAGTGGCAGTGGGATTCACAGAGACACCGATTCTGCTTTTAAAAGAGGTCCAGATGTGGGCTGCCTTTAAATCATGATCCAAAAGAATGACATCATCTTCAGTATTGATGGAGGCCAAGTAATTACATCTGTAATTTTGTGAGGCAACAGCATGAAAGAACTTGGTGTTTTCACCTCCAAGTTTTGCCCATTTTATTTTTGCACGATTTCTCCAGAAGATTCTCTTGGCTTCCAAAAGTTTGGCCACATGGGCTTTCAGAATCTTCCTAAAATTTTTCTCCTGTAGTGATAAGGTCCTCTGTTCTTCCAGACCATCAAGCAGGGCTAGAACATAATTACAGGAGGAAATAATTCTGCTCAGTTGTGATAGGTTCCTACTCCATTTCTTGATCCCATTTCGAAGTGATTTAAACTTGGCAGAAATATCTTGGGCAGAGTTGCCTAAAAAACCAGATTGTTGCCATGAGGTGGAGACGACCTCAGATAAACCATCAAATTCCAGCCAATATTCCTCAAATCGAAAAATCTGAGATTTAGGCACATTTGAACCAATGGAGATCAGAATAGGTACATGATCAGAAGCTAGATTGGTCATGGGTGTAGCAATGGTGTTGGGGAAAGTGCTGGTCCAGCTTGGTGAGGTAAAAATCCAATCCAGCTTCTCCAGGAGAGGTGTGTCTTGCATATTGCTCCAGGTATAGGCTCTCCCCTTCAGTGGGATTTCCTCAAGATCAAGGTGCTGAATAATGGAGTTAAATCTCAGCATGTTATGAAGGTCTCCCCCAGGCCTGTTCCTGTTGTCAGGTGATCTCATAAGATTAAAATCACCAAGAATGATCCAGTGTTCCATCAGAGATGTATCCACCTCATGTAACCAGTTCAGGAAAATGTCTCTCTCATCTGTGGTAGTAGGGGCATAAATATTTGTAATATAGATTACCCTAGCAGACAGATTGCAAATCAATTGGATAGTCAGTTGAAATTTGCTGCTATTAATGACAGTACCGCTGAACATATTACCATTCCACAGTGTAATAATCCCCCCAGAATTTCCCACAGATGGAGAGTAAGCAAACTGATTGATTCTTCTTGGGCAGAAATTCCTAATATAATTGTGATCAAAATGTTCTCTCTTTGTTTCTTGCAAACACATAATGTGGCAGTTGCTCTCATCAGCTTTAGCCCTTATCTCATCCCATCTGTGTTGGGAATTAATGCCTCTCACATTCCAATCAACAATATACCATGATCTATCCATTAAAAAACAATAGAGTTTGAGGTAGGCTGAGATATCATAAATATCTCAGATATGGTGATGGTATACGGCATGAATGAAGAATCAGAGAGTACGGGATAACCATTGCAGATAGCATACATCACAGCATCAACTCTCAAGACACAGCACAACCATTGGCTAATATAAAAGTTCACATAGTCAAGATCACCAAGATCATAAGTACTGATTGGGTAGCTCACACACCAGGTATAAGGGTACTCACTGACATAAACGTTCACACACCAGAAACAGACGATAGAAGTAGGGAGCAGTACAAAATCACACTGATCAATGCAAGAAAACATGGCCATAGCATGTGCTCTGCATAACACAAAAGAGGGATCGACCGACAGATAGGGGAAACGACCAAAAGATGACAGCCGAAGCTGGGGACAAAATAGGGCTGCCTCCACACCACTAGTTGCTTTCGATGCTATCATTGGTACTGTCGTAGTTCAGCTCTTCTTCAGTTAGCATCGCAGATGCCATCTGGCAGTGTGCCCCTCCAATGGCCTGAAGCACAGAGGTAGGGAGCAGAGGTGGGGCAGGAGCTGTGGTGTCCACAATGTGTGCTTCAAATTCAGCAGTCAGGTTCTTCCCAGAGCTTCCATCATGTTCCACAATCTTCAGATCAGTCGGAGGCTTGTCCTTGAAACCACCTTTCAGTTCTGCAAGTCTGTTACTACGTCTGACAAGCTCCACAGTTGGAGGTGCAGTAGTCTGTCCTCTCCTCCTCCTGACAATGGGCAGAGCAACAAAATTTGCAATCGAGTTTGTGTCCTGAACTTGGTTCTCAGCAGCAATCTCAGCATTATTCTGCTCCTCAGCCTGCAGATAATTCTCTTGCACATGTGCGGCTTGATCAGCTTGCTCTGTTAGCTCTGCATGCTCTGTTTGTTCAGCAACATTCTGTGTAGGTTGGTTCTCTTGCATAGGTGGGGCAGGTACCTCAGCAATGATCTCTTCCATGTTGGCCTCTTCCATGTGAACCTCAACTGCCTGAACCTGAACTGGGCTCTGTGGAGGGGTCATAATCACTGGAACATCAGCAGCAGGTACAGGCATTGCAGCACCAACTTCACCTGCGTCTTCAGCATCATGCACCTCACCCTCATGCTCAGCATGCCAGAAGTGGAACCCATCCACAATGATAGGGACAGGGTGGGGGTTTTGGCCATCAGGTAGAAGTGGATCTTCATCTCCTGGCCCTGCCCCCAGCATCACAGATGACAAAATAATTGTTGGGCAGGACCATGAATCACCAGTACCAAGATAGGAGGTGGACTGTGATACAACAAGGCTCAGGGGGATTTTATCAATATCGTAAATTCTCACTTTGACCAGAATCCGAGCCTTGTTAGATTCATCTCTATTCCAGATTAAAACTCTACCATACTGAGCAAGAGAGATAACAATAGTATCCAAATTCCAGCATTCAATGGGGTAGTTCATCAACATGAGCCAGCAATCATGTGTATAAGTGACAGATCTATGATTTCTACCCCTGTTATGTTCTATCACCCGCATCACAGTATCGCCAATGAAATAGGGACTAGTCAAAACAGCGCTGTCTCTCTCGACCACATCGATGAAACGAACAAGTGCAGCACCCATACCACTACGAGAAATATCTTTGACAGTCAATCTTCTCTGCTTCTCAAGGAAATCTGTGATAAGTATTGCAGTACCTTCAAACTGATCAGGGTGCGGCTCAGGTTCGAGGATGACGATCGCCCAGGCATCGCATGGCTGCGGGAGGGAACCTCCCACGGTGACATAACCACGTTGTGGCCGCAGTCCATTGGGAGGAATGAAACCCATCCCGGGCGGGAGGTGGGGGATGAAGTCGCAGGGGTAGTTCGCCATCGGCGATGCTGGGGGCAGAGGAGGCAATGCGTCGCCGGAGTGCTCGAAGAAACCCTCGTTCTGTAGCAGATTTGGGGGAATAATCGCACCTCCTTGGCTTCCAGCTAATATAGGTCCTGTAGCAGAGTTTCTTTTCCTATAAACCAGGGATTTCCTTTTCCTATTGAAACAGTTTTGTGCAATATGCCCGTATCCATAACAAACTCTGCAGCGGATTTTACTTGAGCAGGAGGAAGCAAGATGACCTTCGGAGAGGCAATTACGGCAGATGATCCCATGATTAGCGCGGGTAATCTGATGCCTAACAGGCAGAGGAGAAGGTAGTGGGCCAGAGGACAAATTCAAATGGGCTGGGCCGGATTGGACAATCACAGCCCGACAAGCAGAAATGTTTGAAGTCATGGCATTCCCGCTAATGTCGGATCTCTGATCCGCGTGATCAAGATGATTCGATCCAGAGTGCAGCATACTCGATTGGATTTGACGGGGTAATTGCACAGATAGCGATCCAATAGCAATGTGATCATCCTGCAGAGTAGATGAGGGCACCGATCGCGGTCCAATAGGAGTAGTGTTTGCTCCCGTAAGGATAGAGGTAGGTGCAGGAGGGGGATCACGATCAAACCCACGTCGGATAGAGTTGAAAACAGCATGAACGGGAACAGTGGTGTTTGATCTACGAGATCCAAGGGTACGACGGCCCGCAGAAATCCATTCAGATGCAGATTCAACATAATAAGCTTGTTCCTCACGAATCCAATTAGGACCACCAAAACCCCACAGATGGAAGTAACAAACAAACTGATCACATGTATAAGATCTCAAATTCTGAATGAAGAAACCCACTGCTTTGCAGCTGACAGAAAACTTGAAAACTCGATCTCGCAAATTTAGAATTTCAATCTCATCATATGCAACTCCCAAACAAGCCGAGAGGGCAAGGCTAGCATTCAGATCCGTAAGGCGAAAGGAAGATCGCCCAAATGACACCACAAGGAAGAAACGATGGGATCGGGACACAGGGTTCACGGAGGTGCCGAAGTTTAAACGAACCTTGGCCCGGATCAAGTGACCCGGGGAGAAATCCAGGAGATGGGCAATGGAGGAGGGATCC
This sequence comes from Puccinellia tenuiflora, assembly GCA_012064385.1. NCBI lineage: Eukaryota > Viridiplantae > Streptophyta > Magnoliopsida > Poales > Poaceae > Puccinellia > Puccinellia tenuiflora. The sequence goes on along the minus strand of QRDG01000802.1, from coordinate 105,361 downwards.
GCGAAGGGGTCGTGGCCATCCATCGCCGAGGAGACGACGTCGAGGTCGCCTAGATCTCACAGGTGGTGGAATCGCCATAGGAGACGCCGGAGGTGGGAGAGGGGTTCGCCATAGCTTATGCACTTGACTTTTGTAAGTTGATTGTTTGAGAAGAAACAATCAACTTTGGAGATGATGATGCCCCCCCCTGCGGGCCGCCCGCGCGGCCGCCCACGTAGGGACTCCGCTCCTGAGCGCCATGTCGACCCCGAGCCCCGCGTCGAGCACCCGGAGGACGACGACCACGACCACGCCGAGGACAACCTCGGCGAAGAGGAGGCTTCCTCCTTGCACCCATCGCGGGACCGTGCTGCCTCCTCGCTGGGCCACCCTGCGCCCAGCCCGGCAACTGCGCTTCTCATGGCGCAGGAGCTGCTGCAGTACCGTCCTACGCCGGAGGCCCGGGAGGCCTGGCTCAACCGCCTCTCGGAGCTCGTCGGCGCCGCTCGCGTCGCCGCACCTGCCCCGTCCCGTTCGCTGGTTCCTTCGGGCCGCACGGGGGACGTGGCGCCAGGCGCCCCTCCCGCGCCTCCTCTCCATCCTGCACCTGCTCCAGCTCCACCGGTTGCACCGCAGCCTGCTCCAGCGGGGGCTCCTCCTCGCGACAACCGCGCTGCCTCGCACGCGTCGTCGCCGCACGACTGCCAAATTGTGCAGCGAGCCCCTGAGGACGCACGCGTGAGCATCGAGCGCCAGCAGGACTGCCACAACCGCGCCGTCCAGGACGTCGCCACCGCCGGGCGCCATCTCCGCGCCACCCTCGCCAGCGGTCCGGTCACCTACGGCATGACGGTTGCGTTCACTCGCACCCTCCGTCGCGTCGTCTGGCCCGTCAAGTTCAGGCCTGACTTGCCTCCGCGCTACGACGGCAAGAACAACCCCCTGGAGTTCCTACAGCTCTACACTCTGGCCATCCAGGCCGCCGGGGGTGACGACAAGGTCATGGCGAACTGGTTCCCCATGGCCCTCAAGGACTCCGCGTCCTCATGGCTCACCAACCTCCCCACCGAGTCCATCAACACTTGGGAGGAGCTCTGCCGGTGCTTCGTCGCCAACTTCAAGGGCACGTACGAGCGTGGCCTCACGTACAACGACCTCCGCGCCGTGCGTCAGAAGCCTGGCGAGACCCTCCGCAAGTACATCCAGCGCTTCAGCCAGGTGCGCAACAAGATCCCCAACGCCACTGACGCGCAGGTCATTTCGGCCTTCCAGGCTGGAGTGACAGACGTACGGATGCTCGAGAAGCTCGGCATCCACGACAACATCACCACCGTCGTCAAGCTCTTCGACTTGGCGGACAAGTGCGCCAAGGCTGAAGAGGGCCGCTTGTTCGTCCAGAACGAGCCAGGGGATCCCGCCGAGGGGTCCAAGAAGAAGAAGAAGTCCACAGAGAAGCGCAAGACCACTGCGGTCCTCGCGGCTGAGCCCGATGCCAAGCAGCCTCGCCAAGCTGCCACTCCAGCCGCAGGACCCGAGAAGAAGGACGATCGCCCTTTCTGCGTCTACCACAACAGGCATTCTCATGCCACCGAGGACTGCTACGACCTCAAGAGGCTCATCGAGGCTCGCGAGGCTCGCGAGACCCGCGAGCGGGAGCAAGGCGGTGGTGGCCGCGGCAGCGGCCGCAGCGGCCGCGGGGGGCGACGCTGGAATAACAACTACAACAACAACTACCAGCAGAACCCCCAGGCCAACGCTGCCGAGCCCGCGAACGACAACCTGCCTGCCGAGGCTGATGAGGGCTACCAAGTGCCTTGCGGCGTCGCCTGCATCCTCGGCGGGGCTCAGGCCCCTCGCTCCAACCGCCACTTCAAGCAATTCGCTCGCGAGCTCGCAGCAGCCCTCCCCGGGGTCGAGGCCTCTAGGCCCCTCAAGTGGTCTGAGCACCCCATCAACTTTGACTCCACTGACCACCCCAAGTCCACCTCAACCGTTGGCACCATCCCGTTGGTCTGCACTCCCACCATCAACAACATCGCCGTCTCTAAGACGCTCATTGATGGGGGTGCCGGCCTCAGCGTCATCTCTGTCGAGACATTCGAGAAGCTGCAGGTGCCCTATGAGCGGCTCATGCCCACCAGGCCCTTCTCGGGGATGACGGAGGGCCTCACAACGCCTCTGGGGCAAGTGAGGCTTGCGGTCATTTTCGGCACCCAGACCAACTACCGCACCGAGCTGATCGATTTCGACGTCGCGCACATCGGCCTGCCCTACAACGCCATCCTCGGTTACCCCGCCCTCACCAAGTTCATGGCGGTCACCCACCACGCCTACAACCTCGTCAAGCTCCCTGGCTCCAGTGGCACCATCGTCATCCACGGCGTAGTCTCTGACGCCGTGTACGCTGCGCAAGTGGCTTACAAGGCCGCCGCGGTGGCGTCTCCCGCTGACGAGGACGAGGAACCCCTCCCGAGGCCCCCCGCGAAGAAGAAGTAGCTGTTCTCTCAGGAGAAGGCCGCGACAAAGCAAGTGTCTCTGGAGGCAAGCGGCTCGGGGGCTAGCGTCACCATCGGCGCCAACCTGCCTCCCAAATAGGAAAGCGCACTCGTCGCCTTCCTCAGGGCAAACTCTGAAATGTTCGCCTGGACACCGTTAGATATGTCCGGAGTACCGAGGGAGGTGATCGAGCACCACTTAGCCGTGTGTCCAAACGCACGCCCCGTGAAGCAAAAGGCGCGGCGCCAGGCGCCAGAGAAGCAAGATTTCATCGTCAAGGAGGTGGAAAAGCTGAAGAAGGCCAGCATCATCAAGGAAGTGGTCCATCCCACTTGGCTCGCCAACGGTGTGGTCGTCCCCAAGCACACCGGAGGCAGCCGCCTCTGCATCGACTTCACCGACCTCAACAAGGCCTGCCCCAAGGACCCCTACCCCCTCCCGAGGATCGACCAGATCGTGGACTCCACCGCCGGCTGCGCGCTCCTCTGTTTTCTGGATGCCTTCTCTGGTTATCACCAGATCAAGATGGCAAAGGAGGACGAGGAGAAGACAGCATTTCTCACCCCCTGTGGTGTGTTTTGCTACGTCTGCATGCCCTTTGGCCTGAAGAACGCCGGCGCCACGTTCCAGCGCCTCATGAGGATCGCCTTGGGGGCTCAAATGGGGAGGAATGCAGAGGCCTACGTCGATGACATCATCGTCAAGACCTGCGAGAAGGACACGCTCATCCAGGACCTCGAGGAGACCTTTGCCAACCTGCACAAGGTCAACGTCAAGCTGAACCCCGCCAAGTGCGTCTTCGGGGTCCCTTCAGGCAAGCTCCTCGGATTCCTGGTATCTCACCGCGGCATCGAGGCCAACCCCGACAAGATCAAGGCCATAGAACAGATGCAGCCTCCTCGTCACCTCAAGGACATGCAACGCTTAGCGGGATGTATGGCCAGCCTTGGCCGTTTCATCTCCAAGTTCGGCAAGAGGGCGCTGCCATTTTTCAAGATCATGAAGAGGTCCGGTCCTTTCAAGTGGACCCCTGAAGCAGCAAAGGCCTTTGAGGACCTGAAGAAATACCTGGCGAGCCCACCCATCATGGTTGCCCACGCCCTCGCGAGCCTCTGAAGCTGTATCTTGCAGCCACTCCTCAGACGGCAAGCGCGGTCTTGGTGGCTGAAAGGGAAGAGCCAGTCCTCGACAAGCAGAACTCCGCCTCGCCAAGCCCAGAACCCCCCGACAAGGAAGCAGCCTCGTCAAGCCTCCAGCCCCAAGCAGATGACCTCACCAAGGACTCCACCAAGCCTGGAGAGGAGCCAGCCGCTGCCACACCAACGACTACCCTCGTCGAGCATCCCGTGTACTTCGTCAGTACAGTGCTACGAGATGCCCGCGAGCGCTACCCCATGCAGCAAAAGCTCCTCTTCTCGCTCCTCATCACCTCCAGGAAGTTGCGTCACTACTTCCAGGGTCACCCCATCAAGGTGGTCACCTCCTACCCCCTGGAGCAGGTCCTGCGCAACTCGAACGCGACAGATCGCGTCGCAGGCTGGGGCATCGAGCTGCAACCTTTCGAGCTGGAATTTGACACCACAAGAGTCATCAAGGGCAGGGCGCTAGCTGATTTCATGGCCGAATGGACGGACACACGCGAAGAAGAAGAACCTCCAGAGGAGGAAGCTACAGTCTCAGGCGGGACGAAACCAGGCCCCTGGACGATGCACTTTGACGGCGCCTTCGCGGCCAGGAGTGCGGGGGCTGGTGCCGTCCTCACCTCACCAACAGGCGACAAGCTCTACTACGCCGTCCAGCTATGCTTCAAGGACAACGACAAGGTCTCCAACAACATTGCTGAATATGAAGGCCTCCTCGCCGGGCTCAGAGCCGCCATCGCCCTCGGCATCAAGCACATCCTCATCAAGGGCGACTCCCAGCTCGTCGTCAACTTCTCCAACAAAAGCTACACGCCTAAGGAAACCTACATGGTGGCCTACCTTGAAGAGGTACGCAAGCTGGAGAAGCACTTCAGATGCATGGAGCTCAAGCACATCCCGCGAGCAGAAAACCAAGAAGCAGATGACCTCGCCAGGCGAACAGCAAGAAAAAAAGCCCAGAAGCCTGGGGTATTCGAGGAGAGGCTCACCAAGGCCTCAGTCAAGCAGCCAGCGGCCAATATCACCATCGACGAGGAGCTCCCACCGGCCCCGTCAAGCGGAGCACCAAACTGTGGGTTGCCTTCGGGCGATCGCTTGCTGTTGACTCTGGTACGCCAAGACACGGGCTGGATCGACGAGATCAAGAATTACCTGCAAAACCAAACCCTCTCCAAAGACGACACTGAAGCCGAAAGAATTGCTAGCCAGGCCAAGTCCTACTGCCTCCACGATGGAGACCTGTACCGTAAGCGCCCCAATGGGGTTGCGTTGCGGTGCGTCCCTGCCGAGGAAGGCCGCCAGCTCATCAACGACATCCACAGCAGCGAGTGCGGCCACCATTCTTCCTCGCGCACCCTTGCAGGCAAGGTCTTCCGGAGTGGCTTCTACTGGCCCTCGGTGCTTCAAGATGCAGCTGCCATCGTCCAATCCTGCGACGCCTGCCAATTCCACGCCAAGCAAATTCACCAGCCCGCGCAAGGACTCCAGACCATCCCGCTCTCCTGGCCGTTTGCGGTCTGGGGGCTGGATCTGCTGGGGCCCTTCCCGCGAGCGCTCGGGGGCTACCGCTACCTCTACGTCGCCATCGACAAATTCACCAAGTGGCCTGAAGTGGAACCCGTTCGCACCATCCCGGCGAAATCGGTGGTAAAATTCATCAGAAGCCTGGTCTACCGCTTCGGCGTGCCCAACCGCATCATCACCGACAACGGCTCGCAGTTCATCAGCGGCGCCTTCAAGTCCTACTGCGGCAGCCTCGGCGCCCAAATCTGCTACGCCTCGGTGGCACACCCACGAAGCAACGGACAGGCTGAAAGAGCCAACGCCGAGGTGCTCAAGGGCCTCAAGACAAGAAGCTTCAATCGCCTCAAGGCCAGCGGCAAGCACTGGATCGACGAGCTCCCCTCGGTGCTCTGGTCCATCCGCACCACGCCAACAAAGCCCACTGGTGAGACGCCGTTCTCCCTCGTCTATGGCGCCGAAGCCGTCCTCCCTAGCGAGATCACTCATGGCTCTCCGCGAGTCTTGGCCTTCAAGGAGGCTGAGGTGGACGAACTCCGCAACGACGACCTGCTGCTGCTTGAAGGGCTCCGCCGAAATGCGGCCCTGAGAGCGGCAAGGTACCAGCAAGACCTCCATCGCTACCACAGCCGCCACATCCGGCCGCGCACTCTCGAAGCAGGAGACCTTGTCCTGAGGAGAATCCTCTCTAGGGCAGGCCTCCACAAGCTCTCGCCGATGTGGGAAGGCCCCTACAGAGTCGTGCACATCGCCAGGCCTGGCTCTGCACGGCTCGAGACGGAGGACGGCGTTCCTGTCGCCAACCCCTGGAACATCCAGCACCTGCGCAAGTTCTACCCCTGATCGCCACCGGCGAGCAACTTTTTGCATCAAGGGAGAACCACGCGCCATCATCCTCCACGAGGAAAAACTTCGGGCTCCCCTCTCTACTATACGTTGCCGCGGGCCGTTCGAGAAGACTCCCAAGCCACCAAGCCTCGGCACGGTAACCTCTTCAGGCACCATGTCTTGGCGAAGTGGATCCCCATGCCGGTCATGGCGGAACGCAGGCTAAAAGCCACCCCCGCATAGGGGCCCCTCTGAGCTCTCTCTACATGCGTCTGCCTCGGGCACGCCCCCTCGAGAGTCTCAGCCACAGCATGTGGACCCCATGCCCAGAGCATGGCGGATTTTTTGTGCTTCTGGCCACGCCAGTGTAATAAACCTATGTTTCAGGTCAATTTGAACCTTTGCGCATCGCGCCAGCATATTTTGTTGCTTCGGTAAGCTCTAATGTTATTTGCTTTTCTCTCTCGCTCGTATGATCCCTCATGTGTATCTCACGAGCGGGGGCTAGCATGGTGCCATGCCACGGGAGCATCCCGGCAGCACTTAAAACCCAAGGGATCCGAGCTCTGAACTTGCGGGTCAGCTCTCATGCATGTCAACTCCAAGGGAGCTCTGAACTCATGGGTCAGCTCCCGCGCACGTCAACTCACCAAGGATCACCAAAAACCTTGGTGCCTGTTCTCCTCGCAAGACACACATGAAGGAACCTACGAGCGCCATAAGTTATCTAGCTATGTACTGCTTGTGGGTATGCCTATCTCTCCAAGTGCAGGAAAGCAGGCTCTCCAAGCCTCAGGCAACATCAGGAGAAAAACACCTCGCCAGGGAACCAGCACCCTCTCCAAGGCGAAAACGCCTCGTCAAGCTAAGTCTAAACACTTGCTCGAATTTCCTCTCGCTGGTTTTTGCCCCTCGAAGTCTCTTTTCTCTCTCCTATGCCTCATGGGCTGCTTGCACGTCAAAGGGGGGCCCCAAGCATCGTGCTTCGAGGAGCCCTTACTTCTTGAGGCCTCACGCACCCCCCGGCCTTGTGGAGCCCTGACTCTCACATACCGAAGCGGCGGTGGTGTAGCACTAAGAGAGGGTCCTAAGACGTAGAGCGAAAAAGACATGAAGGGGAAAGACAAAAGCCACCCGAGGGACATTCACAAGCACGTTCAAAAGCTTAAAGCAAGTCTTTACAAAGCTGTTACAGTCAAAATACTAAGATAATGTGCCCCATGCACGTCCAGCTACAGGAAGGAGTTTAAGATGTCGCGCCTCCTGAGGTGCCCGCTCCGCCCGCGGCAGCCTCCGCCTCCAGGGCATCTTCCTCGCCGTCGCCTTCATCTTCATCAACCAATATTTGGTCGTACTTCCTGGCGAGCACCTCAGCGGCCTCCCCCGCCTTGCTGCGGATATCGACCGGCCCCATCACGGCCTCGAGGTCGAACGAGGGCCAGAGCCTCAGGAGGTTGCTGAAGACGCGGCTGGTGGCGAGGACGAGGAGATCGCGGCTCTCCGCCACGACGCGCTCGTCGAAGCGCTTCGCGACCTTTTCAAGCTCCCCGAGGAATTGCCCGAAGAAGTGCGTGTATGCAGCCTCGTCGTCGATCCCTCCGGCGGGAAAACGGGGGACCTCAATCCTCATGTTGTCCCCGACAGCGTTCGCGCGGCGGACCAGCTCGTGAAGCATGAGCTGGCGCTGGTGCGTCATGGCCCGGCCGTGCTGTGCGGTGTCTCGCGCTTGCTCCGCGAGGTCCGCGGCCGGCCCCACCTGCTGATGGAGGTCGCTCAGATCCGCCTTCGGGTCGGCAATCTCCTTCTCCGCGTGAGTCTACGCCTCCTTGGCGTGCTGGAGGCGGGAGGTCATCTCCTTCTCCTGCTTCTGGAGCCCTTCGATCTGGTGCAGGAGCTCGTTGCGTTTTGTCGTGAAGCACTCCTCCTGCATCGTGGCCTTGGCGTCATAATCATCGGCGAGGCTTTGGCGGATGCGCTCGACCCTGGCGTCGGCCTCCTCCTGGACCCTCTTCTGCTTCACCGCAAAGTCAGCATTGGCCTTCTCGTGACGCTCCTTGTGGGTGGCCTCGCTTCTGGCCACCGAGTTCTCCCGCTCCTGCAGCTCCCCCTCGCGGGTGGCCTGGGCTCCCTCCAGCAGGTGAACCTGCTCCTCGCACTGGTTCAGCTCCTTCTCCTGGAGGGAGAGCTCTTCCTCGCGCTGCTTCAGCTCGGCCTCGCGAGGCGCCAGCTGCCCCTCGCGGGCGTCTAGCAGCTCGCGGAGCTCCTTCAGGCTGGCCCTTGTAGCCTCGGACTCGGCGGCGAATTTTTGCTCAGCGGCCGCTAGTTCCTGGTGCTTGGCGTTGGTCTCCGCCTCCAGCGTCTCCCGGGCGGCGTCCAACTGGTCCATGACCTCCGCCGCCTCCCGCTTGACGCTATCGCGGGTCTCCTTGGCGAAGCGGATCGCCTCCTTGCGCGCCGCCCGGGCCGACGCGTCTTGTCGCCGGCACATCTCCACCCTCTCGTGGAGGCGGGCCCAGGCGTCGGCCAGCCTTGCCCGTTCCTCCTCCCGGGCGTTTTCCTCCTCTGTGTACTGCGTCTCCAGCTCGTCAAGCGCCTGTCGCGCTTGGCCGAAGACAACCCTGCGGCGGGCCGCGTGAGGGCGTGGCTCCTGCAGCGCCAAGGTCCCCGTGTCGTCGCGGGACGCAGAGGCCTCGACGCTCGTCAAGGCGCCCGGGGCATCTTGCCTCGGGCTCGCGGCCGCTTCTGGCGCGGCCTGGGGGCTGGTGCGGGCGCCTTCCCCGCTGACCACGTCGAGAGCCCTCTGGGGGCTGGGCGTCCTCTCGCCCCCGGTCCCGGCACCTGTGGGCTCCGGGGGCGCCTCCGCCTCCGGCTCTTCAGGGGCGCTCCCCACCCCCTCCATGGTGGCCGCGTTCGCCGCGGCCCCGGGCGAGTCCGCCCTCCTTGAGGGAGCCTCCTCCGCCTCTGGAGGCGGCTCCATGACGATCTCTTCGTCCACCGTTTCCTCTTCCTCGCGGTCCTCGGCCGCAGGAGGAGTAGCAGCCCGAGTTGGCGGCGGCGTCGCCACCTCAACCAGCTCCTCCGCGCGGTGCTCAACCGCGGGGGGAGAAGCAGCCCTGGCTGGAGGCGACATCACCTCTTCGACCACCACCACCTCCATGCGGTGCTCACCCGCGGGAGGAACGGCCTCTACCTGCGGCTCGTCAGCCGCCTGCTGCGGCTCGTCAGCCGCCTGCTGCGGCTCTTCGGCTGCTCGCTGCGGCTCATCGGCCACAGGCGTCTCCTCGGCGGCGCTGGCGGTCTCCCCAAGCTTGTGGAGACGCCGCCTCTTCGGCGCCGCGGGTATGAAGAAACACAAACAAGCAAAGACCCTTCAGGAGGGGATTCTCAGAAGTAAAATGCTGAAAGAGAAGAAAAAGGACCAAGACTTACTTATCGGCCGCTCTCCACACCCTCTTCTTCCCCTTGGGTGGCTGGAGGGTGCTCGCTCCGGCCTCGTCGAGAGGCGCTGCTGCCTCCTCGCGAGGAGCGTCCCTCGTGGCGGCCCTGGAGCCCCTGTCGTGGAGGAGCTTGGAGCGGGTTTGTGGCATCCTCCTGTGCTGCTGCCTCTCTCCCCCTCCGTGGGGCGTTGGGAGTGGACCACGCGGAAGACGCCCTCTTCGCTGCCGGAGGAGGTCTCCTGGAGGTCCTCGCCAGGAGCCACGTTCCTTGAACCCGCGTCGCCTCCCGAGGGATCGTCGCCCCTTGAGGCCTCGTCCTCTCCAGAGGAATTGGTGCTTCTCGAGGCCTGATCTTCGCCAGACTCTTCGTCCTCGCCCGGCTCCGGTGCGCCGCCCCCCTGCTCCTGTTCCGCGGCCCACGGGTTGCTGCGGGACCCGACGAGCCTCGCAGGCCTGATGCCCCATTCATCGAAGAGAGGCAGGAGCTCACGGGCTTCGCTCACGTTCTCCTCCAAGTAGGAGAACAGCGGCAGGGCATCATCGTTGTTTGGGGGTGGAATGGACCCTGTGGAAAAAAGGACTCTCATGATCTGCTTCAGCTCGCCCGGGGTGAGGTCATCTGCGCTGAGGCGCATCCTGTCATCCGGGCCTGAGTAGGTCCACATTGGCTCTGAGTGCCACTGAAGGGGAGCAATGCGGCGTGCAACAAAATCCATTGCCACCATCTGGCCGGTAAGCCCGGCCTCGCGGAGCACCAGGATGCGCTCGTATACCGCCTCAAGCTTGGGGCCCTCGAAGTCGCCGCTCGCCCAACGCGCCCACTTCCTTGGGGGCGCCTCGGGTACCTCCAGGTGGCGGTTCGACGATTTGGTGCTAACGAAGAGCCACCTCTCGCGGAACTTCTCCACCTTCTTCGTCACCTTGGTGATGGCATTCTCCCCAAGCCACGCGATAGGGATGTAGTCTTCACTTCTGGCGGCGGCGATGCGGAAGGAGACGCATCCGAGCCGCTCATCTTGCGCGGTGCTCCGGAGGGAGTAGAAGCTGCGGAAGAGAGCCACCGAGGGGTGAACGCCGATGTACGCCTCGCAGAGGTAGGCGAAGATGGCGAGGATGAGTATGGAGTTTGGGTGGAGATGAAGGAGTTGGATCCGGTATGCTTCAAGGACTCCCAGGAGAAAGCTGGAGAAAGGAGGGACCAGGCCGGCGTAAAAAGCGTGAAGGAATACGGGATAGTACCCCGCGCCGACCTTGCTACCGCTGGGCGCCATGCTTGTGGCGCCGAGCTCGTGGGTGTTGGCGGCCGCCAAGTGCCGCACCTTCGCAATCGCCGCCGCGTTGACGCGTGACGGCGGCAGCGCCGCCGCCAGCGCGGCACCCCGCGCCGCCGCCGCAGACGTGCCAGTCTGCATCGCGGCCTTGCCCTTCTGGCCGTCGGTTGCCTTCTTGGGAGCCATGGCCGCTGGAAGGAAGCTTGAAGACGAAGACCTCGGAAGCGACGAGCTCTGGGAGGAAGAAGAGTTTGGAAGAAGAGGGCGGCGGAGTAATGGCAGTCTGCGCGCCAGGCTTTATTGACCGGTTGCCCCGGACGTGGCGGGCCCCACCGGGTTGCCCGTTGAAGCCGAGGAGATCGTGGCCGCGGTGCAACCGCAGCGCTCCACGTGTCACGGCCCAGGCAGGCGTCTTTGGGCCCTCGACGCTTCGCCTGCATCCATGGCCCTCGGCGTGCCCATCGCGGGCCCGGGGGCTACTGTCGGCACAGTGGAAACCAGGGTACCACGGGCCGGCCTGCCAGGGCCCACAAGTATCTTCGGACGATTTTCGCTAAGGGCCTGGCTCTCCAAGCCTGGCGAGCCTCGCGAGGGATCCTTTCTCCTCGCCGAGGGTTCTCTCCCTTGGTGAGGGACCACTCCTCGACAAGGCGTCTCCGACGCCACCCGTGATTCTGCTAAGGACCAAGCTGAAGGGCTCGGCGAGACTTTCTGCCTCGCGAGGCTCCTTCCTCGCGAAGCCTTCTCTGCTTCCGCGGCAGAGCGCACATGGGCTCTGCGCCATGTGCAGAGTGACGCGCGTGCCTACGCGCGATGACGACGATGCCGCAGTTGCCACTTCCATGTATAAAGCAGTCAACAAAGCGGCTTCAAGCAAAGCGGACAACGAGTATTGCCTCTTTGGCGATAAGGGAACCGTCTGCAGCTACGCTCCAAGGACGACGTCACCGTGGGTCACGTCCCACCTCATCAAGCGCCAGCCCACTGTCCGGTTGGCCGGTGGCTTTTCCAGCTTTGGTAGCGCCGTCCCTGCCATGGACCGCGTCCATGGACTCCACCTTTATCGTGCACCCTGCTCCTTCCCTCGTCGCCATGTGGTAACCCTTCCCGCCCAAATGTTTGGGCAGAAGAGGTCCAAGACGCCTATAAAAGGAGGGGGAGCACGCCCTAGCAAAGGGTTCGATCTTCGGTTGGTGCAGCTCTAGTAGACCCTAACCCTAGATCTGAAGACTAGCAGATAGCCATTGTTAGCCACCTCGAGCTCTTCAAGCTCCCCTTGTACTGTGAACCTCTCCAAGCAGTGCAATACACCGTAGCAGGACATAGGAGTTTTACCTCCCAAAGAGGGCCCTGAACCTGGGTAAGATCTTGTGTCCATCTCTGCAGTGTCGTCCGCAGCGAGTCCGACGAGCACCGTCGCCGGAGCACGTTGAGGATTGCTTGACTCCGTGTTCAGCCCCTTACACGATACCTTGGAGACACCCCCAGTTCCTGGGACCATTCTCCGACAAATAGTTTGTAATAACTCAAGTTTATTATTTTTACTAGCAACTAGTACACATAAGAGGACTCCATGCCGAAGGATTTATTTTTTTGATGTTTTCTTCATTTTCTTTGAGTTCTTTCAAAAAAAATGTCAAAATGGAGAGCATGGCTATTCGGTGAAATAGGTCGAATTTTTCAAAACTATCGATGTTTCTATGAAACAATCACTATTTGTGTATCTTAAAGTGATTTTTCTAAAATTTTCAGAGGAAACTATCACACACTTGTAGTTCAATTTGGAATTACTTTCAAAAAATCGACATAAAGTCATTTTAATGTGCGAAATTATGTAGAAAGAGAGAAAATTCCTCATATTTGTGGATTATCCATCAAATTTGGACTACTTTGTGTGAAAATTGGATGGGTGCCATTTTGCACCATATTGTTTGTACTTACTTCACAAAAAAAGTCATTTTTGGCACTTAAAAAATGAAAAATGATATTTATAAAAATAATTTTAAAAAACTCAGTTCGGTAACATTGTTTCCTATACCAAGCTACACCTATGTGCCAAATATGGTCACATTATCACAAAATATGCCATGAGAATGGTCACATCTTCGTTGTTTGGATTGAAACTTATTCATGTTTATAGATGATTGAGCATTTTGTGAATGATTGTTTTGAAAAGTTTGTAATAACTCAAGTTTATTATTTTTACTAGCAACTAGTACACATAAGAGGACTCCATGCTGAAGGATTTATTTTTTTGATGTTTTCTTCATTTTCTTTGAGTTCTTTCAAAAAAATGTCAAAATGGAGAGCATGGCTATTCGTTGAAATAGGTCGAATTTTTCAAAACTATCGATGTTTCTGTGAAACAATCACTATTTGTGTATCTTACAGTGATTTTTCTAAAAAATTCAGAGCAAACTATCACACACTTGTAGTTCAATTTGGAATTACTTTCAGAAAATCAACATAAAGTCATTTAAATGTCCGAAATTATGTAGAAAGAAAGAAAATTCCTCATATTTGTGGATTATCCATAAAATTTGGACTACTTTGTGTGAAAATTGGATGGGTGCCATTTTGCACCATATTGTTTGTACTTACTTCACAAAAAAAGTCATTTTTGGCACTTAAAAAATGAAAAATGATATTGATAAAAATAATTTTAAAAAACTCAGTTCGGTAACATTGTTTCCTATACCAAGCTACACCTATGTGCCAAATATGGTCACATTATCACAAAATATGCCACGAGAATGGTCACATCTTCGTTGTTTGGATTGAAACTTATACATGTTTATAGATGATTGAGCATTTTGTGAATGATTGTTTTGAAAAGTTTGTAATAACTCAAGTTTATTATTTTTACTAGCAACTAGTACACATAAGAGGACTCCATGCCGAAGGATTTTTTTTTGATGTTTTCTTCATTTTCTTTGAGTTCTTTCAAAAAAATGTCAAAATGGAGAGCATGGCTATTCGTTGAAATAGGTCGAATTTTTCAAAACTATCGATGTTTCTGTGAAACAATCACTATTTGTGTATCTTAAAGTGATTTTTCTAAAAATTTCAGAGCAAACTATCACACACTTGTAGTTCAATTTGGAATTACTTTCAGAAAATCAACATAAAGTCATTTAAATGTCCGAAATTATGTAGAAAGAAAGAAAATTCCTCATATTTGTGGATTATCCATAAAATTTGGACTACTTTGTGTGAAAATTGGATGGGTGCCATTTTGCACCATATTGTCTGTACTTACTTCACAAAAAAAGTCATTTTTGGCACTTAAAAAATGAAAAATGATATTTATAAAAATAATTTTAAAAAACTTAGTTCGGTAACATTGTTTCCTATACCAAGCTACACCTATGTGCCAAATATGGTCACATTATCACAAAATATGCCACGAGAATGGTCACATCTTCGTTGTTTGGATTGAAACTTATACATGTTTATAGATGATTGAGCATTTTGTGAAGGATTATTTTGAAAAGTTTGTAATAACTCAAGTTTATTATTTTTACTAGCAAGTAGTACACATAAGAGGACTCCATGCCGATGGATTTTTTTTATGATGTTTTCTTCATTTTCTTTGAGTTCTTTCGAAAAAATGTCAAAATGGAGAGCATGGCTATTCGTTGAAATAGGTCGAATTTTTCAAAACTATCGATGTTTCTGTGAAACAATCACTACTTGTGTATCTTAAAGTGATTTTTCTAAAAAAATTAGAGCAAACTATCACACACTTGTAGTTCAAATTGGAATTACTTTCAGAAAATCAACATAAAGTCATTTAAATGTCCGAAATTAGGTAGAAAGACGTACCAAATCTTGTTTGCAAAACGGTACCAAACAAATTTTCAAAAATATTATACCACATTTAATGTATAATTAACCAAATGGTTGTATGTCAAAATCTTTTCATCCACCTCTCGTCAAAATGACAAATTTCTGCCTATTCAGCTGGAACCGGGTCAAATTTAAACTACAAGTGTTTCATAGTTTTCTCGTTATTTTTTGCAAATTTATTTTTTAGATACAAAAGTAGCCATTTCATCAAAGTTCTACCAAAAGTTTTGCTCCGGTGGCGTCGACATACGGGTTTAGCACCTATAAATAAATGGGGGACAAGATAGAAAAAATCTTTGCCGAGCATAAACCTTTGCCAAGTGTAAAAATACAACTTTGCCGAGTGTCCCAGAAAAATACGCTCGGCAAAGAATTAAATTGGCAAAAAAATAAAAAGTTAAAGCGAGAAAAGTATTGCACCAGCAGGAAAATTTGGCGCAAAAGAAAAATCAAAACTCTTTGCCGTGTGTTTGGAGTAATACGCTCGGCAAAGAATTAAAATTAGCAAAAAAAAGTTTAAAAAATCACGGGAAAATATTAAATCGGATGTAAAATTTGGCGCGAAAAGATCAAAATCTTTGCCGAGTGTATTTACATTCAACGCTCGACAAAGAGGATGGCCGTTACAGTTCTGTTAAACTCGTGGGATGGAGGATGGCCGTTACAGTTCTTTGCTGAGCGTAATGCTTTGCCGAGTGTTTTTCTATTTCTTTGCGGAGTGTATTTCTTTGCCGAGTGTTTTTTTATTTCTTTGCCGAGCGTATTTCTTTGCCGAGTGTTTTTCTATTTCTTTGCCGAGCGTATTTCTTTGTCGAGCGTGTTTTGCTCGGACACTCGGCAAAGACCGTCTTTGCCGAGCGCACGTGAAAAAACTCTTGGCAAAGCCTCCGACACTTGGCAAAGTTCCTTTTTTCGCGTAGTGAGTACATAGGTCCATAATACAAGTCCATATGTCCATAATACAAGTCCACATGTGAACCCAACGCTGAAGATCTACGTCCTTCATGCACATCCTACAAGTTCGAAAGCAAAGAATGAGATTCACATGTAAATTTTTTCATGTAAAGGCAAGTAAATTTTGACAAGTAAAGGAACATATCAAGTAAATTTTGACAAGTAAAGGAACATAGCAAGTCACAAGTCATATGTTCTAAATTTTGACAAGATCTATGATATGGAATTCTACAAATGGCTGACATGAGAGTAAATTCAATACTCTAGACAAGATCATGTTTTGCCGTGTGCTATATGGATCAAAGAAACCTAGAAGCGCGTGAGGCACAAGTGTAGGAGAGCTAACCTAGAGTCAAAGCTTGCGGGCGACGTTCGGATTGATGAAGCTAGGCTGACCCGTCGTAATAGGCGTCAGCGGGCTATCATACTGATTTGCTGACCCACCGAGCTCCGCATTGTTGGATCCAACCAATGGTTGTCCCTACAACATGGAAAATTGTGAGTCAATAAGCACTAGACATACATATGGAGAGATTGACACTTAATACGCAAGACAGCTTACCCATGGGAAGGTCTAAGGAGGAGGAGCTAAATCAGGAAGAGTCACGCCACTCGGCTGAGAGGCCTGCAAATCAAGCATGCGCAGGTAAGATGAATGGAGTTAGGATTCGTCTTAGCTTCTATGAGCAAGAACTTACCATGAAGTGGGCATCATAGGCTGACATCCTCCGTGTCATCGACTCCATCATCTGTTGCGTCTGCATCAGCTGCTGCTGCTGACTCATCTCTGCTCCTCCATTCGCCGAGCATTTGCCTCGGCCTCCTCCCTCAGTCTTTTCTGTTCGGCCACCTCAGCCTAAGTTTTGTCATCGGAATGTCATGAATGTTGCAATGGAAAACATGTAATGAAGTGTGGATGACCGAGGTAGAAGAACATACCCGGATCTGGTCGAGAGCTACAACCGAAGGCACTGGGCGGGTCTCTACTCGAGGCTGGGAGCTCGTCTTGCCACGACGGACCTGGGAGAGAGATGGAATGGTCGAAGGAGCGATGGAGCCGTCACCAATCCATAAGCGGCCATTCCTCTTGCCTTGTCCCGCTAGCACGACAATCTCGGGGTCAAAGGCCGAGGTGACAGGGTCCGCTTCGTCGCCATTCACCTCCGCGAACTTTGCCCGGTACCCCGTATCTCGGATATTGCATCATTCATTCATCCACACTGACCCCGTCTCAGGATGCAGCTCCTTCCTAGTACGCTTTTCGGTCCGAACACCGAACACGGTGGGCTCCACGCCTGTCTCTCTTTTCTGCAAAAGAGAGCATGGAGATACATGAAGAGTGACGCCTTTGTGGAGTAAACATGATGAGCAAGATTAAAGAATGCCTTTGCTCACCTTTTTTTGGATGCAGCCAGCGAGGGTGAGGCTGCCTTGGCAGTGTGATCCACCTTTCATCTCGGCTCGCCGTCAGACACCATCGTCGTGTTTCTTCTTCAACTCGGCGCTTGTCCAACATGCTACCATCGTCGTGAAGACTTCCTTGTTGGCCGCACCTACGAACTGAGGAGGGACCTGTATACACAAAATACACATATTTGTGAAACTAGACGGCGGTCACCAAGTCAACAATACGCAAATGGAACTACCTGCAAGTACTGCCACGGCTCCATATGAATCTTCCGGGCTTTTTTCATTTCTATGTTAACCTTGCGTTTCTTGGCGTACCAAGTGCGGACGCAGCCCACACGCGCCTCGTAGTACATCTCCGTCACTTGCCTCCTCGCACAAGCTTGAGACACGGATAAGCAATCCCTAGGGTGATGCGGGTCCATGTCAAAGTATTCCTACAAGGATGCACATAGGTAAAAAGGGACAAAGCCATTAGTGCAACTATTGTCAACCTCGGAGTTACTGAATGATGAGAAGTCAAAGAAACTTACCCAGAAATCGCGGATCACCCTCTGCTGGGCGTTGTCGTGCTCGCCGTCCGGATCTGGTGCGCAACGGTAGTTCCTCCAAGTCCAAGCTACATCCTTGCCACCACGAGGCAGGGATACAATCCCAGGGAAATGCTTTCTTACGAGGCATCCAAGGATGCTCGCGTAGGCTCGTGGCGGCTGGATGTCATCTTTATATATGAACGACCTGCACAATGAAAAGCCAAAATGGGTATGAGCAAATGGTGATGAAAAGTTCAACATTAGAATATCAAAAGCTAATAAGTTGCGAGATAGTAAGCGGGTCAAAGCACGCGTACTTTGCCCCAGCCGGTATGAGCACAATAGAACCAGCATCTTTTTTCCACGTCTCCAGGTCGGGGAGCGATGAGATCCCACGCAGATACACAGGAATTGGCCCAGGCACAGGGGCAACGTGGGGTCAGTCTCAACAAACTCCTCCGATGGCTCCCAGGTCCTCGAGTCCTTCTCCCCCGCCTCATCCTCGTCCTCCTCATCCTCGTAATCAGCTGACGTGGAGGAATCATCGCCATCATGACGTATAAAGCCTTGGTGAATCGCCTCCTCCTCGTCCTCCTCCTGCCTCACGGGCTCCTCCTCCTCCTCCTCGGGTGGGGGAGGAGTAGCTGGCCGTCTACCCCTCTTACGCCTCGAACACCGCTCCGGCTCCACAATAGCTGGGGGAGGAGTAGCTGACCGTCTCGAAGCGGATCCTGAAGCTTCCGCATCATTCTGACAAAATATTGGTCAATCCCCTAACTTTGCGTACGATCTTTTTCAGACATTTGTATTTGTCCTTTTTAGACCCTTTGGTGCTCCTCCTTCTCCTGGCATGTTTCAATCACCTGCATTCACAAAAATAGTATCTTCATTAGAACACATGATACAAAATGATGTAGATAGATGAATATTAATAAAAGAAACAATAAGTAAAGCAAAAAAAATTAGAATGCAACTAAATACATACAAAACCATCCACGAGTCGAGAATACAAACATAGCATAGCGTTCTTACATATAGGCTAGCCTCACAATCACTATTACATAGAGTTCTCTCAAATAGGTTAGCTTTACAATCACAATTACATAGAGTTGCTAAAAACTTCAGTAGCACGTGTCGAGTTGAACTGTTTGACCACATGTTTCCTCATCGCTATCAGGCTCACCCCACCAATCATCCACGTAACCTAGAGGCGGCCCCGTTGGCTCATCGGTGTCAAGGCATGCGTGGAACCGCTCAGGAAAACTCAAGTCTTGTTGGTTCTCAACATCCTCAACTTCATCCCTTGCAATGTATTCTTCCTCCATTTCCGCAGGTTCGTCTTCTTCGCCATCTACGACCATGTCCTCATCAGTCCGCAAGTTGATAGTGAATTTACTTGGGAGCCCTTCTTCCTGAAAAAACGTGTCGTCATATGTCGAGGGGTCTAGGCGCCGGGGGTTTTGGATTTGCAACATGAAAATTTCATAAACCTTACCAAAGTTTCATTTTGGAGTGACTAAGAAGGATCCAGGCTTAGTTTTTCATTTTCATGTTTTAAACTTGTTTAAATGTCGGTCAAAGTTAGGTTTGATCAACATTTGAAATGAGCATAAAAATTTCAAAAAACATAAAAAAATAAAAACCTGTACACGTAGTCTTCTTATGTCATATACTAACTATTCAAGTTGATAAACAAGATATATATACATTCAAGCGAAAAAATCATGTATCTAATGTGATATCTCAAACTATGTCGTATGAAGTAAAGGGTGAAGAGAAGGGTTTTGGATTTGCAACATGAAAATTTTAAAAACATCACCAAAGTTTCATTTTGGAGTGACTAAGAAGGATCTAGGCTTAGTTTTTCATACTAGTGTGCGCCAGTTCGCGCCCAGAGCACGCCATGGCGCGCCTAGAGCGCGTCCAGAGCGCGCGCTTAAGGTGTTCGACAGAAGTATCATAACAAATATTACAAGTTTTCTCAAATGTTCACCCTATTTTCTTGCTCCTTGTATGACTAGATGGGGCCACGACCTTGCTCCGGGTGTTCTTTGCTGGATTTGGACCAGTTTGTGCCACGACTTCGACCTCGCCCTTCTTGTGCTTCTTGGCTTGTCTATTCTTTGCTGGAACCGTTTTTGGGGCCACGATCTTGCTCTTCTTTTCCTTCTTTTGCTTCTTTGGTGTTGGCGCTGGGTTACTTCCACCTTGCCCGCTAGGACGCTCGGTTCACCCTGAGCACGATAAAATGGACGGCGAGGTCGGACTAGAACTGTTTTTCCCAAAAACACAATAGTGAAAGTTCAAAACTAGCAAAACCGTATAACTAGAAAGTTGTAGGAAATCCAGTTTGGCACACAAACATATCAAGATTGCTTCCCAATTGGTTGGGAATCGGCGGGACCATGCTGATGCCAACATCGACATGTCCAGATCGCGCCCTCATGGTGTTCGACAANAGTTTCAAAAAAAATTAGATTTTTTTTGCTAGATAAGATAATGACGAATCATAGTGTGCAAAAAACCAGTCCAAAATAATTTATATGCTAGCCTAGGCAAAAATAATGAAAGTGTGGGTCCGGGTGTGGTGAAAAGTATCCATTTTAAAATTTGATTTTTTATCAATTTTTTTATTTTGTATAGCCTAGAATACAAATATTCTATATTGGTTTTTGTCACACTTGTGGAGTTAGACATTATGTACATATAGGATTTTTTTTAAATATTTTGGAAACCTTTTTTTTCAAGAATAGCGCGGGGGGGGGGGGGGGGGGGGAGAGAGGTTTTCCCCACCGATTATTATATTACTCGAGGAGCCGAAAAACGGCCCAGTCACATTACAACAAAATTACATCAGCAGTGAATGATGAGACCACGCAGGGCCTCTACATAGGGACGACAAGAAATAGGAACACGGTGCGACCATGACACAATGTCGTCAGCAGCGCGTCATAGGATCTCCGAGGACGAGGTGCAGACAACGTTGAAAACTCGATCGTTCCGAGCTTTCCAAAGTTGCCACATGATTGCGGCCGAGCATAGCTCCCAGGCCTCAACCGTGCGTGCCAGCAAGAGAAGGGATGTCCCAAATCGATCGGGAGGATGCGGTGTCGCACCCCAACCTGGACCAAGTGTCGGCGGCCGTGGCGTGCTACGTGTCAAACGTATCTATAATTTTTAAGTGATCCATGCTAATTTTGTGATGTTGTCACATGTTTATATTATCATATCACATCATTTTTATACATTTTGTTGGACTAACCTATTGACAAGATGCCCAGTGTCAGTTCCCTATTTTTGCTGTTTTTGTGTTTCAGAAATTTACTTCTGGAAATATTCTCGGAATTAGACCAAAATTTACGGAGATTATTTTTACACCAAGACGAAGACGGAGACCGAAGGGCGACCTGGGGGGGCACAGGCGGGTGCCTGCCGCGGCCCCCCTGGACCCGCGGGTGGGGCCCGCCCCTACCCCCTGGGCACCCGCCTCGGCCCCCTCCGACGCCTATAAAATCCTAAAACCCCTAAAAACGACGGGGCGGACATTATTTTCCAGAATAGTCATCCTGAGGCGCCGTCACCTCAAACCCTAATTCGGGGGTGATTCTGAAGCAAATCTCGGCACCCTGCCGGAGGGGGGATCGATCCCGGAGGGCTCTTCATCACCAAGCCTTCCTCCGGGATGATTTGTGAGTAGTCCCACCTTGGACCTTGGGTCCATGGCAGTAGCTAGATGGTAGTCTCTCTCTCTCTTGTGTTTCATGTCTTATGATCTTGTGAGCTGCCTAACATGATCAAGATTGATTATTGTAATGCTATGTGATGTGTTTGCTAGGATCCGATGGATTATAAAGTTATGATCAGATTGTGCATGATTCTTATATGTTGATTTATGTTCTTGCATGATCTCCGATGTGCGTAGTTAATTTGGCCAAGTGATTGTGTGTATCTCCAAGAGAGAGTATTTATGCTAGATAGTGGGTTCATGCCCCCTTTTGTTCCTGGGCACGAGTGACAGAAACGTCTAAGGGCGAGGGTGTGATGTTGCTACTAAGGGTAAAACAATGTTGTTAAAGTCTATTTTGATATTTAATATTGCTTACTTCATGCACTTTACTTAATGCAAATATCAGTTGCTTACAACTTAATACCGATGGGTGACAGGCTGGATAGCGATCCCACGGTGGACTTTTTAGACAAAGATGCAGTTGGACTCAATGGTTTTTGTTCATTGTCGTGATGCCTAATTAAATATTATCATGTTCTCTTTGTCATAGCTAGATTAAGTTTGTGTTATAATCTTGTCAATTGCCCAGCTGTAATTGTTTACCCATCATATGAATGTTCTATTTACTTGAGAGACTCCACTAGTGAACCCATGGCCCCCGGTCCATCCTTTTACATTGATTGCAACCTTTATTTCATCACTTTTCACCATCATTACTCCTCTGGTCCATTTTCATAATTCATCTATTTCACTATACAATTAACCGCTTTGTTTTCTGTGAGACCGGAAAGATTGACAACCTTTCTGCCGTTGGGGCAAAGTATTTGGTTGAGAGTGTGCAGGTCCACGTCTGTTGAAGATTAAGCGCCAGAGATCTTCAACATTCACTTTGTTGTTGATTTCAAGGTCCTACTGGTTCGATAAACCTCGGTTCGTTATCGAGGGAAAACTGATGCTTGCTACATCTCCGCCTTCGCTTGGGGCACCACCCAACTCTTCATCAGTAGCAATCAAGCTCTTTTCTGGCGCCGTTGCCGGGGATCTTGGAGCTACAGCAAGGGGAGTCTCACAATCTCAATGACTTTACTTTGTTTTGTCTTGCTTGTTTTATTTCTCGTTAGCTTATTTTTCTTGTCGCAAAATTTTAAAACCCAAAAAAATTAGTGTAGTCTTTATTCATGTCTTGTTATTTTGCTTTGTCGTAATGTCTAGCTTTACAACTCTTGATATGACTCTCTTGGACGAATTCTTCACCTTCAAACAAAAGGGTGGAGAAAGTTTCAAAAATGCTTGGGATAGAATTACAGAATTACATCAAAAGATCCAACCCATGCTTGCTATGTGTGTTTTACTGAGCTGCTTTTACTATGAACTATCTGATGCATGTAAGCATGCTTTGGATGTTATTACTGGAGGAGACTTTCTTGAAATTGATGAATTGGAATCTCTTATAATTATAAATGGTTTGGTTGTTTTTCCCATGAAGGAGAAAACTGATGGAATACTTGATAGATTGGATAAAATAGAAAATATTTTGTGTGATCTAAATTTAAATGGAATAGAGAAGAGCTCTAAAAATTATCAAATTCTTGAAATAGATGCAGATTGGGACCTTATATTCCTATTGAAATAAATGATAGAAGGTTCCTTGCTTATTGCGATATTGGTTCTATGATGTCAACTATGCCTAGAATGGTTTTCGATACTATGAATTTTGGAGACTTATTTGATTATCCTCTTTGTCACTCTCATTCTGATGGTAGCTGATACGTCTCAAACGTATCTATAATTTTTGAGTGATCCATGCTAGTTTTTTTATGTTTTCAGATGTTTTTAATATCATATTACATCATTTTTTATGCATTTTGTCGAACTAACCTGTTGACAAGATGCCTAGTGCCAGTTCCCTGTTTTTGTGCTGAAATTGTTACAGAAAGTTACTTCTGTAAATATTCTCGGAATTGGACGAAAATTTACGGAGATTTTTATTGAAGAAATGAGGAAGGGAGCCAGAAGGGCGACTCCAGGGGACCCACATAGGCTAGGGGCGGCCCCCTGCCGCGGCCTAGGGCCCACCCGCGGGTGGGACCCGCCCCTGCCCTGTGGGGCACCCCTCGGCCGCCTCCGACGCCTATAAAATCACATCCGACGCAAAACCCTAACCCCCAAAGGATTTTCCCAAATACGCAACAGAGCTCCGCCGCCATCGCTGACAAGTTTCGGGGGTTTAGAAGGTCCTGTTCCGGCACCCTGCCGGGACGGGGATCGACCGCCGGGGCCATCTCCATCAACACCGCTGCTTCCCGCGATGAGGAGGGAGTAGTCCCTCACTGGGGCTGAGGCTTATACAAGTAGCTATGTGGTTATCTCTCTCTCCCATGATGTGATCTTCGTTGTGATCATGAGCTTTGTTAGTGTAGTTGAATACATGATGTTTCCCTATGTGTAATGGATATGATGTTGCTTAATTGGTGTTATTTAGTACAATTTCCGGAGACACCGTTGTGATCACGGTATCTCGGTGACAGTGTGGGTGCCGTGTGTGACTCTATGGATAATAAATTGGAATGATCTTCATCATGAGTTTGTTCTTTATTATTATTGGATTGAATAGATCATGAGGTTTCTTGATGCTTGTGTTATTGAAGAAAGAGACTATTCAAGAAATAGGTTGTGGTGTTTGTTAGTACTATCTTTGGATGCGGATAGTGACAGCATGAAGTGTCCATAGATGTGGAATACGAACTTTAAGGTGTGCTTTTCGTAGCCCTACGCAATTCTCATCCTATTTGATCCACAAAAGAATTATCTCCGAGTAACGTCTACCATGCATGTATTTTTGTGGGAACTATCATGTGTTTAATTATATTAATGATGTTGAGATTAGTCACTACTGAAAGTATGAAGTCTCGGCCTTGTTTCCAAGCATTGATACACCGTTTTTAGTCACTTTTGTCACTTGTTTGCTTGCTGCCATTTTTATTACAGAATTACAAAATCATCTTTTACCATCCATATCACTTGCATTTTACCATCTCTTCGCCGAACTAGTGCACCTATACAACTGACAATTGTATTAGGTGTGTTGGGGATACAAGAGACTTCTTGTATCTTAATTGCAGGGTTGCTTGAGAGGGATATCTTTGACCTCTACCTCCCGTGGATTCGATAAACCTTGGGTTACTCACTTAAGGGAAATTTGCCGCTGTCCTACAAACCTCTGCGCTTGGAGGCCCAACAAGTCTACAAGAATAGAAGTGTGTAGTAGACATCAATAGCTCTTCAAAAATTTATAAAAGAGTTAATGAAGTCCTTGTCACTTTTAAAAATAAGACTACTTTGGTTGATTTCTTGGTTTTGGAGTCAAAGGCTCAAGCTAATATTGTTCTTGGAAGATCTTTCCTTCGTTCCGTGTGAGCTTTTATTGATGTTAAAAAGGGCTGCATACGTTTTCGTTTTCCCATTGAGGGGAGGTTTTCCTTTCCCCTCAAAGATAAAGAAGTGCTTACTGAAGGAAAAGTTGCAATGGATTTTGAAAAAACTTGATATTTGGCATTGCGCCTAGCTAAAAGGCGTTAAAAAAAGTGCTTGTTGGGAGGCAACCCATCTTTTACTTCCAGTTTGCTTTTTACTTTTGTTGAGTCTTGAAGTTGTTGCCTCCATAGCAACTTCATTGTATCTTTTTCTTTTGATTTTTTGTGCCAAGTTTAGCCTCTAATGCATGGAAAGTGCGAGGTGTTGTTTTGCTGTCCAGAAACAGATTTTTGTCCTTCACTGTTCGAAAATCCAAAAAATCTCTGAATTTTATCTTTTTCTGAAATTTTTAGACAGAAAGCCTGATACTTTTATCTATCTTTCGTTAGTTTTTAGTTTTCTTATTTGAGCTACAGAAGTGCCTCGAAAAAGTCGATCTTTACAGACTGTTCAGATTTTGACAGATTCTGCTTTTATTTTGCATTCGTCTTTTTACTATCGTTAAATGTGATACTCTAAAGGTGGAGTATCACATTGATACTTAGTGAATAGTAGCTAATGCCTAATAAAGTTGTTTGCAATTTTTCTTGAGTTAAACACATGTGTATGTTAATTTATGAGCACTAACCCTCTAATCAGTTTATGAGAAGTTTTGTGTGAAGAGAGTTTTTAAGTTACAAAGGAGAGGATAATAAAAAAAATTGAAGATGGATCAGAGCTCAAGCTTGGGGATGCCCTCATGGCACCCCCTCTGAATATCAAGAACTATCAAGCGTCAAAGGTTGGGGATGCCCAAGGCATCCCCTCTTCTTCATCGACTATCATGAGGTCGTCTTCGTTGAACTAAGTTTTTATCACTTTACATATTATGTGCTATACTTGGAGGATGGCGTTTTGGCTCCTAGGTGCACCTGCACCCGGTATGCCTTTTGATTTTTTAAAAATTGAAAATGCTTCGAAAAATTCTGAAAAAAATTGGGCAGAAACATACGCAAATTTCGAACACTCGTGAAAAATTTCGACAGAAAATACCAATTTTTCTGCTCTGTGCAAAAAAGACAAATTTCTGACAAAAAACATACTTTTTTAGATCTCAGTTTTTGTCAGAAATTTGTCTTTTTTGCACAGAGCAGAAAAATTGGTATTTTTTGTCGAAATGTTTCACGAGTGTTCGACACTTGCGTATGTTTGTGTCCAATTTTTTTCAGAATTTTTCGAAGCATTTTCAATTTTAAAAAATCAAAAGGCATACCGGGTGCAGGTGCACCCGGGAGCAAAAGTGAATTTCCACTATACTTGGAGCGTCTTTTTTACTTTCAGTTTTATTTGTTATTTTGCTGGTTATATGCTTGTTTGATCCTTGCTTTATTTGCGTGGGAGAGAGACACGCTCCGCTTTTTCATTTGAATACTCGTGTGCTTCGCTTATATTTTGTTGAGTATTCTTACTACTGTTTGTTTGCTAGTAAGCTCTCGCTTTTAGCTTTTATCTTATTTAGAGCTGCTAGTGATTCATGTTAAATTCTCTTTTTCTTCACTTATATTTGTTAGAGAGTTGTTTTGGTTGCTTGGTTAATGTGTTAGATCGGTACAATACTATGCATGTGGTAGTGGTATGAAGTAGAAGAAACCTGCATAGTCTTGTAGATCACTATGTGGATAATTTGATACTTTTCAATTGTTTAGAGACATTAAAATAACTAATGGTTAAAATGTGTTGGTTAATGGTGTTAGAGCAGATTAGTGGAGATGTGTTAGTAAAGCGTGGAGCCGTACTTTTTGAACTAAACAATCTAAGTCAACAATGCTAATGTGTCATGAATTCTCCTCAGTTGAAAATAAGTTCCTAGTGGGTAGTTACTGGAACGGTCGGGGAAGCCAACGGGGCACTTGTGTCGCCGCCACGATCCCTCTCGGGGTGTCTCTAACCATTTGTGGAACATTGAAACTGCTAGTTGTTTGCAATATACGAAATGCATTGTGAGTTTTGGTTTTTTTGGCACTTCCACTTCCATATTTTGCTAGCCTCTTCGGTGTTGCGCAATGCCCTCTCTCACACTGAGATTGGTGCATACTTCGCGAGTATATCCAACTCCGTGGGAGAACTTCATCCTGTTATCCTACACATAAGCCAACTATCTCCCTCAAAACAGCCACCATACCTACCTATCACGGCATTTCCATAGCCGTTCCGAGATACATTGCCATGCAACATCCATCATTACATTACATGACTTGATGTCGTTCTTCATTACCATATAGTTTGCTTGATCATTGAGTTAGTGTGCTGCGTGGCTTGCCACATGTTCTACATTTTTTCCACACTATGCTCGATCATGCATATCTCCTTTTATACATCATGTATTATTCTTATGAGTTATGAGTACCAAAAAGTGTGATGATCCAATTGTAATATAGAGTGTTGCTCCTACAGTGAGGTATAAAATAAATAAAAAAGAAGAATAAAAGAGCCCAAAGGAGGCCAAATGAGAGAGCATTTAAAAGAGCCAAGGAGGCCACCCAAAATCCAAAAAAAAATAGAAAAAGAGAGAGGGAGCAACACTACTATCCTTTTTACCACACTTGTGCTAGTAGCACGAACACTTCATTGTAGAGAGTTCTCATGTTGTTTTAGTAGTATAACTAAGTGGGGAACTAACGTTATAGAACTTGGTTTGTATATTCCAAGTATGAGCCTCCTCAAGTGAGATCTAGGTCTTCATGAGCAAGCAAGTTGGATGCACCCCCACTAGTTCCATTGGAGAGCTTTCATACACTTATAGCTCTATGTGCATCCGTTGCATGGCAATCACTACTCCTCATACAGTGTCAACTACGGGACTTCCTTCTGTCTTGTGGTTACCTTCTCCACTATTTGAGCCTTTCTTTTTGACCTTCCAAACCTCCATCATTGTTCTCTTTGCCATAACATCTTGGTGCCAAAGCCACTTCTTACTTGCACTAGTTGAGTAGACTTCGAAACAGTTGATTTGTGAAGTAGATGGATTAGGACACTTGACTTGAGCTTGGCTATTTTCATGAATGACTAATTATATTCTTTGAAGAATGATTGATACTTTACATTGGAGACATAATTTGCAATTCTTCTTTCTAAACCTTATGTATGGTTCCATGTCTCCAACGCACTTATTCATGAAAAGTTTTTAGCATTTGTTAGCTAGCGTTTGTTAATCATTGTTTGCTTAATGTCAACTATAGACAATTGTTTTGGGTCACCTTACTCACATCACGTGCTTTGCATTACTATCTTGATCAAGATTATGTTGGTTGCACGTCTCCTAAAAAATTATTTTGTTATCACTTACCTACTCGAGGACGAGTAGGAGTTAAGCTTGGGGATGCTGATACGTGTCAAATGTATCTATAATTTTTGAGTGATCCATGCTAATTTTGTGATGTTGACACATGTTTCTATTATCATATCATATCATTTTTATGAATTTTGTTGGACTAACCTATTGACAAGATGCCCAGTGCCAGTTCACTGTTTTTGTTGTTTTTGTGTTTCAGAAATTTATTTCTGGAAATATTTTCGGAATTGGACCAAAATTTACGGAGATTATTTTTACGCCAAGACGAAGACGGAGACCGAAGGGTGACCTGGGGGGCCACAGGCAGGTGCCTGCCGCGGCCCCCTGGACCTACGGGTGGGGCCCTCCCCTGCCCCCTGGGCACCGCCTTGGCCCCCTCCGACGCCTATAAAATCCTAAAAACCCTAAAAACAACGGGGCGGCCATTATTTTCCAGAAAAGTCATCCCGAGGCGCCGTCACCTCAAACCCTAATTTGGGGGTGATTCTGAAGCAAATCCCGGCACCCTGCCGGAGGGGAGATCGATCCCGGAGGGCTCTTCATCGTCATGCCTTCCTCCGGGATGATTTGTGAGTAGTCCCACCTTGGACCTTGGGTCCATGGCAATAGCTAGATGGTAGTCTCTCTCTCTTGTGCTTCATGTCTTATGATCTTGTGAGCTGCCTAACATGATCAAGATCAATTATTGTAATGCTATGTGATGTGTTTGCTGGGATCCGATGGATTATAAAGTTATGATCAGATTGTGCATGATTCTTATATGTTGATTTATGTTCTTGCATGCTCTCCGATGTGCATAGTTACTTTGGCCAAGTGATTGTGTGTATCTCCAAGAGAGAGTATTTATGCTAGATAGTGGGTTCATGCCCCCTTTTGTTCCTAGGCACGAGTGACAAAAACGTCTAAGGGCGAGGGTGTGTTATTGCTACTAAGGGTAAAACAATAGTGTTAAAGTATATTTTGATATTTAATATTGCTTACTTCATGCGATTTACTTAATGCAAATGTCAGTTGCTTGCAACTTAATACCGATGGGTGACAGGCTGGATAGCGATCCCAGGGTGGACTTTTTAGACAAAGATGCAGTTGTATTCAACGGTCTTTGTTCATTGTCATGATGCCTAATTAAATATTATCATGTTCTCTTTGTCATAGCTAGATTAACTTTGTGTTATAATCTTGTCAATTACCCAGTTGTAATTTGTTTACCCATCATATGAATGTTCTATTTACTTGAGAGACTCCACTAGTGAACCCATGGCCCCCGGTCCATCTTTTTACATTGATTACAACCTTTATTTCATCACTTTTCACCATCATTAGTCCTCTGGTCCTTTTCATAATTCATCTATTTCACTATACAATTAACCGCTTTGTTTTCTACGAGATCGGAAAGAGTGACAACCGTTCCGCCGTTGGGGGCAAAGTATTTTGGTTGAGTGTGTGCAGGTCCACGTCTGTTGAAGATTAAGCGCCAGAGATCTTAAACATTCACTTTGTTGTTGATTTCAAGGTCCTACTGGTTCGATAAACCTCGGTTCGTTATCGAGGGAAAACTGCTGCTTGCTACATCTCCGCCTTCGCTTGGGGCACCACCCAACTCTTCATCAGTAGCAATCGTGGCGCAATCAAACAGAAGGTGTTTTGTCAATGGTTTAGATCAACGGTGAAGATAAGGGACTCTGTACGCGCGGGCTTCGTCAATGTGGGTTAGTAGATGAACGACACGAAAGACAAGATTTATACAGCTCCGGAACCCGGGAAACATCATCCGGTAATATCCCTACGTGCTGTTTGTGGCTAGGTTGTATTCCTCATGGTGGAAGTCGCCGTATTGTGGGACGACTCCTCTGTTGGACTTGTCTAATCTATCGGGCTCTGTCCCGTCTGTCTTGGTCCTCCTTTCTTGGTGCGCCTTGCCCCTCCTTATAAAGGTGGAGGAGGCCGGCTTACATGTCGAGTCCTAATTGGATACAAACTATTCTTCTATTACAAATTGGCAAGGTGAGTCCTTGTCCTAATCTGACTGTGGAGTCGGCCTGCTGGGCCACCCCTGATGGGCCACGTTAATCCTCCTTGCAGGTACCCGTGTCCCATATCCACGACAGTAGCCCCCGAGCTTTCGGGTGACTCATAGAGTCATGCGGAAGGTCTTGATTTGTTGTAGATGTTGTCTTCTTGGGACACAAAGTCCGTGCCGAGTTGTTTGACGGCTTGTAGATGGTGATGATGTTGTGGCACCTGACTTAGCATTTGCCGGGTTGTCGATGTAGATGTTGCCGAGTCGTCGATGTAGACGTTCCCGGGTTGTTGGCGTAGATGTTGCCGAGTCGTCGATGTAAACGTTTGCCGAGTTGTCGATGTAGACGTTGCCGAGTTGTTGGCGTAGATGTTGCCGGGTTGTTGGCGTAGATGTTGCCGGCTTCTCCTGCCGGGTCGTTTTGAAGCGAGTCGGAATTTTTCTCCGAGTCCTTTTGACGAGTTGTGTGTAGATGTTGCCGACTTCTCCTGCCGGCTCGTTTTGAAGTGAGTCGGAATTTTTTCCGAGTCCTTTTGACGAGTTGTATGACTTTGCTCGAGCTTGTTTACACCGGTATATATATAGCCCCCAAGCGCCGAGTTGTTAACTTGTAACAGCTTGGAGCTTGTATTGATAACTCATAACTTTCAGATGATGTAGCCCCCAAGTGCCGGGTCATTTGCCTGCGACGACTCGGGACTCCTTGATGACTCATGTCCTTAAGTTTTGAACGGTGCAGCCCCTGAGCGCCGGGTTGTTTGCCTGCAGCAACTCGGAGCTAAATTTTTTGAACTTGATTGATGCTTAACTTGTAGAAAAAATCTGATCCGTGAGTAGCCCCCAAGCGCCGAGTTGTTGGCCTGCGACAACTTGGAGCTCCCAACTCTGAACTTCCCTTTGACTTAAACTGAAAACTTGATAACATGTAGCCCCCAAGTGCCGAGTTGTTGTTTACAACACTTTGGGACTTATAGATCTTCTTTTGGTAATTGTAGAAAAACTGGACTCCCGCTGCTCTGGCTCCTGCAACTCAAGAAAAACATTGACAAGAGCCATGGGCTCGATGATTATTGAGGTGTAATACTTAACTTGTGCCGCTTGTCCGGCTTCTGGAGTAAAAACTTATGCTTTTGATGCTGTGATGCTAGTATACTTTTATACAAGTCTTTTTGGTTCTTATAACCCTTCTGAATTTATACTGATGAATAAGTAGGCCCCGCATGGCTTTTCTAACAGCTTGTGCTGACAAGATCGCAATCTCCTAAGTCCTTTAGGCTTCATAGGAGTTCGAAACAAGTCATGCCTGTAGATTGTCCATATTGTGCGGGTTGCATCTAACTTACCAGCTAAAATTATGAACAAGTTGGCTTTTTGCCAGGTCCAAGAGTCTTAAGATTGAATATTTCCTGAAAGATAAGCCCCCAAGGACCTAATGATCAAAGTTAATAAAGGCGCACTTGTTGGGTGTCTCGGCAAAACTCTTACTGTAGAGAAGCCGGCTTTATCCCTTTGATCATAATGAATATGTTATAATGTTGCAGAGCTCTTTGGGCTCGTTGGTATTGCAGAGCTCTCTGGGCTCGTTTGTATTGCAGAGCTCTCTGGGCTCGTTTGTATTGCAGAGCTCTCTGGGCTCGTTTGTATTGCAGAGCTCTCTGGGCTCGTTTTTAGATAAATCCGATGCAAGCTATAAAGAGCTCGACTTTGAAAAATCTGTTGCGAGCAATAGATAGCTCGATTTTGAAAAATCCGGTGCAAGCAATAGATAGCTCGACTTTGAAAAAATCCGGTGCAAGCAATAAATAGCTCGACTTTGAGAAATCCGTTGCGAGCAAAGGATAGCCCGACTTTAAATAAATCTGGTGCGAGCTATTTGAGAGCTCGACTTTTTAGAAATCCATGGTGGGTTTTTTAAAGAACCCAATTTTGAGATTTGGCTATAATTAAGCTTCCAATAATCGAATTGATATGCCTTGTGCCACCTAGAATTTTCTGAAACAATAATGGAATTTATACTAGCCCTCTTAGATTATTGAAACTTACTTTGTAATCTTCTGGATTATCTCTGCAATTTCCTCATAAACCGGATATGTAGCTCCTGGAATTAACCCAAAGACGCGGGCTTTATTTATTTGACTGAAAAATAAAAATATAAACTAAAATATAAAGGTAACTTAGCTGTGAATTTTCTGTAGACGATGACGCTGGTAACGCTTGCGAGTCGATGGACGAAGGACCTCGATCATCATGAGTCGGCGTTATTAGTCGCACACGGCTTCTTTTCTTCTTTCCTTTAATCTCGCACACGGGACGCTAACTTCTTTTCTTTCTCTTCCGACTTGGACTAGGCAACACGGTCGCTCCTTCTCTTGGCTATTTTTTTAACGGTTTTGCTATTTCTCACTCGAGTGAGTATTAAGTTAGAGCTCACTTGAAAGTGCATGGTTGCCCCCATGCATGGTTTTGGTAATTAATGACAATCTCTATGGACTAATGTTTGCATTGAGCTATATTTATAGGTGTGTCCATTTGAGTTGCTTGATCTCCATTTGTTGGAGTCAAGGCTAAGGGAATAAGAAGTTTGTGTTGATCAAGGCTTTGTGCGGGTTGATCATCACTCAAGGCCAAGTGAAGATATGCCGAAGAGTGCGTCTCCCATCTTGGTGTATGGGGGAGCATCATGTGAATCTTCACCGAAGCGTAATCGAGGAAGGTGGTGCATCTTGAGGAGATGAAGATCGTCTTCATCGACCTCAAGTGGTTTAAGCACAAGGCAAAGGTATGATCTTGATAGGGTTTCTATTTTACCGGTCTCATGTTGTTTAGTGAGAGACCGGATTATAGGATAGGTAACCGTACTATCAAGAGGGGCTCTCGACCGAATATCGTGATCGTATTGTCGTAGAGAGCACAAACCTTTGCATCCATGCAATCATCTTTATTGGTTCTTATTTGTCTCTTATCATGGTGTGGTCTTGGTGCTTGTCGTGCTTGTCATGACAAAGCCAAGTTCACCGAAAACGGTTTTCATATGCGTCTTCTATTGCGGTTTCGGTATTGGAGATTTTGCCGGTTCATCCGTGCGGAAGATTTACCTCTTCCATTTTTTTGCAAAATCTCCATTGCTTGTTTTCCATTTTCAAAGGTTGATTTTGTTGTCCTCTTTCCAACAAAATTGGTTTCATTTCATTCGGACTTCAATTGCAAAAGATTCGGCATTTCTGGTTTCCAAAATAGAGGTTTAACCTTTCCCCATTTTTTTATAATATCATGTTGTACAATGATGTTTCTCTGCATGATCTTGTAGAGCTTTTCGTTGCGAGTCCAACGAGCCCAAGATCATCGAAATCGGAGTCCGGATGAAAAAGTTATTACAGTTTTCGTTTTGCTGTTTCTGTCAGTTTTTAGAAAACCGGATATTCCGGTCCTTCTAGAAATATCCGATTCGAAATATCCGGTTACCTCCAGAAGGTTTCATCTGGTGCGCGACTTGGGGGGCGGAAATTCCGGTTAAAACATGAACCGGAATATCCGGTCCTAGTTTTCCTGCAACGGCTCTTTCTCTTGGGGACCTATATAAGGCCCCCTTCTTCCCCAAAGGGTTGAGCACGTTTTCCCCTCTATATCTCACCATTGTTGACCTTGAAAAGCTTGCCCCTCTCCCAATTCCTCCCATGATTCTTGCATATCTTTGAGTGAAAAGAGAGAGGAGATCTAGATCTACATTTCAACCAAACAAAATCTCCTCTAAGTGGGGGGGGGGGGGGGGGGGGAACTCGTGGGATCTAGATTTTGGAGTTCTTGGTGCTTCTCCTTTGTTCTTCCTCCTAAATCTCTTCATAGCATTAGTTGCTTTGGTTGGATTTTGGGGAGAAGGATTTGACCACTTGGTGTGTTCTTGCCTTTTGCATTAGGTGCCTTGGGTTGTGCTCCCCACGGTGATTCGTGGATTGAAGGTTGGGAGCTTGTTACTGTTGGGTCATTGGACCCTAGACGGTTTTGTGGTGATTCTTGGGAGCCTCCAATTCGGTTGTAGATGCGTGCCCCAAGCTTAGTGGTGTAAAGGCTCTGGATTCCGCCTCGAAGGATTCCGATAGTGGAAGGTGAACCAAACCTTTAGGTGTGGTTCATCGGAGAATAGGGTGATGCCTTTTGTGGCGAGCTCACACCCCTCCAACGAGACGTACTCCCTTAACAAGGAGGAACTCAGGAATACATCCTCGTCTCCGTGTGCCTCGGTTATTTCTATACCCGAGCTTTTACTTATGCAATTTACCTTGTGATAGCCTTCATGCTTGAAGTTTATATCTTGCTATCCTCGTGTTGTTAAATTGCTTAGCATAAGTTGTTGGTGCATATAGGTAAACCTAGCAATTTAGGTGGTTGGCTTGTTAATTTAAACACATAGTTTTATTCCGCAATTATCAAGCCCCTAAATAGAAAAAGTGTTAATCGCCTATTCACCCCCCCCCCCCTCTAGGCGACATCTCGGGCATAGCTTGTTCTTTCAATTGGTATCAGAGCCTCGTCTCTCTAGTTTGGCTTTACCGCCTAGAGAGTAAAGATGTCGTCTAGGAATTTAGTGCACAATTCCATGTTTATATTCAATGGCACAAATTTTAATGTTTGGAAAACTCATATGCTTAGTCACTTACGGGTCTTGGACCCCAATATTGAGCGTATCTTAGATATAGGTTTTTCTCCTCCAAAGGATTACGAAAGTATGACTTTAGAGGATGAGAAAAACTTATATCTAGATGCTCTAGCCTCTAATGAGTTTTGCAAATTTGTGAGTGTTGTAGTTTTCGAGTCAATCATGCCTCTCCGGGATGCTCATGAGCTTTGGACCAAGCTTCAAGAAAAATATGGAGTGCCCAACTCTTTTGAGGATGATTGCTCTCCCTCCACCTCCGGCCGTGACGAGCTCTCGTCTTTATCTACTTCACCAAAATGTGGTAAGCCACAAACTAATGTGATGGTGAGTAGTGATAGGTTTTGCAATATTGATAGTGAGCTCTTCTTTGATGATCTTTTATCTCTATCTTGTTGCAATGCCTCATCTTTGGACCAAAACACATATAGCACTATAAATGTCATACATGCTAGTGTTGATAGTCCTTGCATATCATCCAAAAATTTCTTAGATAAATCTAATGATGATATGCTTGTTTTATCTTGTTCCAATGATAAAAATGCTTGTGTTCCCTCTAACTCTTGCATGAATATTAATGTAGAGGAAACCCAATTAATTGTGGAACAAGATTTGAACTTGAGTAGTTCAAAAATTAATTATTTTTCTTCATCCATCACTCATTGCCTTATGGCTAAATCTTCTTCTAGTGATAATAATGATAATGATAATAATGATGATAATAATGATAAAGAAGATGATGTGGAAAAAGTTAATTCTCTCCTTCATGGTAAAGCTCTAACGATTCTTAAGGCTCTTACAAAGAATAAAATTGCTTGTGATAACCTCCATGAAATTATGAGCACCCTTATTGAGCGCGGGGAAACTATTGAGGCTTTGGAAGCAAGTCTTGATGAAAAGCGTAAGATCGAAAGAGATGATGCTATCAAGAAGGCATCGTTAGAAGATGCTCTTGAGGAAGAGCAAGAAACTCGTGCTTCTCTTGAGAAGAAACTAGAAAATATTGAGGAGTCTCATAATGAAATAATTGCTAAAATTATTAAAGAACGTGACCATGCTCATGCTAAATATAAAGTCATGAAAAATGAAAATGCTAGATTAAATGATGAGCTTGCCAAGTTGTCTTCTTCTATCCCTAATGTAAATGATGCTTGTGCTACTAACTCTATTTCTTGTGAAGCATCTATGTCGAAGGAGAATGTTGAGCTAAGGGCTCAACTAGAGTTGCTAACTAGCAAGTATAGGAAGTTGGAAGAAAATCATAAAAAGTTATCTAGCTCTAATGATGATCTTCTAGCATCCTATGCTAGTCTAAAGTTAGCTCATGAGGCAATCACTAGCAAGGTAACATCTTGTGAGCCTCATGTCGATAATAGCACAAATTCAACTAAAAATGCTAAAATGCAATGTGCTAGTCCTAGTAATTCATCCACTAAAAATATTGATACATCATGTGATGAATTACTTGCTTTGCCTTGTTGTCACAACAATGAAGCTTCTACTTCCTCTAGTGCATTTGTTGCCACTAACCATGTAGAGGAAATAAAAGACCTCAGGGCTCAAGTCACTTCTTTGAAGAATGACTTGGAGAAGCGTCGTGAAGGGAAGCGTGCACTTGAAAACATGTTGAGTGTGCAACAATCCCCTAATGACAAGAGTGGACTTGGATTCAACTCCAACATCAAGAACAAGTCCAAGGTTGAGAAGAAGAAGGGCCAAATTCAAGTCAAGAATCCGGCCAAGATCATTTGGTTCAAGTGCAAGGTTGAAGGGCACCATATGAGGGATTGCCCAATGAAGAAGAAGCCTCTTAGTGAGAAGCAACAAGGGAAGAGGCCTCTTGTTCAATCTCGTGCTCAACCACGTGTTGAACAATGGCCACCTCCTAAGAAGACTCAAGCCAATGCTCCTCAAGTTGAGGAGCCTATTAAAAAGAAGAAGAAGAGTCGGTGTTGCTACCTTTGCCGTGGCAAAGGTCATTTTGCTTCTTCATGCACTAACGGTACCTCTTCCTCTCCTATCATAATTGATGATGTATATTCTCTTAGGAAGGATAGAGTTGGCAATGTGTATTCCAAGTATGTGGGAGCTCAAAGTGGTGGCAAGAAAAGCACCATTTGGGTTCCCAAGCCTATTGTGACTAACCTCTTAGGACCCAACTTGGTTGGGGACCAACAAGCTTCAACTTGATCAATAGGTGTTTGTGGAGGACATTGGAGACTTGGCTATTTTTGAAGAATTAAGGGATCTTCATGGTTTTATTTCTCAAGCCAAGTCAATTGTATTATCACATATCTATCTCATATCCAATGCTTCCTCCTTGCGGTAACTTGTATTTAACTCACATATACATTGAAAGTTGCTTGCTCCCCTGCATGTGTTAGTTTTGTTCCTAGCATGTGCTTGTATATGTTATGCTACTTTCCTACTTGTCTTGTTACTCAAGGTTATGTAAGATAGTTGTGTATCATGTATGTGTAACTTGTGTGTTGAGCTTTATTGAATCTTATGTGGATTTCATTTGGCTTTTTTTTGAGATATTAATGGACTATCCCATTTTGGGGGAGTGATATGCTTTGTGCACTTCACAAACCTAAAAATGCGTGTACATGAGGCACACCACCTAGTATTGATATTTCAATATTATCTAGTTACTATGTGGTATGTCCTTTTCATGAGAAATTCAAATTCTACAATGTCCATTAATGTCTCTAGTTGGTTTTATTTGCCTCTTTTTTAAATAAAATGAATTATCACATTATGGGGGAGTAATAAGCTATTTGCATATTACAATCCCACAAAATGTGAACATTTTAGGTTTGCCACTTAGAGTTGATATTGTAAATTATCTTTTTCCTATGTGGCATGTGTGCTCAAACAAGTTCCAATTTTCCTTTGTGGTTACCCGTTGGTTCTTGTTTGTGTGAGTTTGCTTAGTGTGGTTTTCTCTAATATCCATTTCCATATATTATGTGAGAAACCATTTGCTTCATTTTATTTTAACCATGGCGTTTCCGGTTGGTTCGAATAATTGAAACTACCAACAAAACTTTTTCAAAATATGGTGTTTTAATTCTTATCTTTTGCCATATACTTATTTGTTGTGAAGTTGGTCTTGTACATCATTCCTATATACCACCGAGAAATATCTCCATATACTCCTTGTCCATGACAAGTGATTCTAGTAATTGTGGTGGATTTTGTAGATCATCTTCACATTGGCTCTTGCATTTAAATTGCTCTATTTATTGCCTTCTTTGCCTCTTGTCAGGATCCTATTTTTTTTCAATCGGTAGTGTTTAGTGTTATAGATAAAATTTGGAGAGTAATGATCCCTTGTGTGTGCATTTTGTATTCAAATGCAAATATCCAAGATAATGCATTAATCTTGGGGAGCATTCCTTTTTATTTAGAACACTATTCTATCTATCAATATTTGATCCTTTCAATTGGCATTTGTTTCTTTATCTTATGTTTTGGTACCTTCAATTGGTATTAATTGGAATTTAATATCTCCTCCATAGATATTTGTTCCAATTAATATTTATTATGGGAGTCTTGATACCTTTTTCCTTATTTTACTTTACATGATTTCGGTCAAGTATCACCCTCTTCTTGGTATCTTATCTCCTAGTTGATATTTTTTGTTTTAATTGGTATCTTATCTTCAATTGGTGTCTTATCGATCATTTGTTGTGTTGATTTGATTCCTTTTGATATCACACTTCATGTGTTGATGTGTTTGGAATCAATCATATGTTGATTTGATTTTTCCTCAATCATGTGTGATTTGGAGTTTGATATAATTTGGACAACCTTTAGTGTCACACTCTTGTGTGCTCTCTTCTTGGTTTACTTGGTGTTTTGTCCAAATTGTATCTCTTTTGGTTCTTGTAAGTCTATGCATACATATCTACTAATATATATATATATTTATAGCATGCTAGTCTTTCTAGTTCCAATATATAGGGGATACTCCGTCGAATCCTAAATCGGCTAAGATGTGCATGAAATTCAATTTCATATCTATATGCACATATTTATGTGGAGTGTTTCCTATATATTGTAGTTCATCTAACTACTATGGAACCCAATGAGTTTGGGAACCATTTTGTACTCTAATTTTGTTTTAGGTACAATGGAGATGCATTGGATGCTTGCCTCATTCATAAGGAAGGTGCTCTCACCGTGTGATTGTCGGAGTCAAGCTTTGATGACAAACCCACTCTCATCATCTTCATCACCATTGTCTTCTCGGTAACAAGTATCTATCCCATGCATACCTTTTAGTATCCAACCTTGTGTAGATTGCCTCTTGGCATGAAAAGCATTTAGATGCAATTGTTGTGGTTTTGGCTTTTTTTTGCTTCACTTAATATATCTTTGTGATATGTGTGATGAATTTGCAAAAACCTTTTCTTCAATTGATATTATTTCTTTGTGATACTTGTTGCCTATCTCAAAGCATCTATACTATCTCTTGTTCCCTTAGGGATTTGTGTGATGTCTTTGATATTTTTGAAGTTCATTCATATACAATGAGATAAATTTGAGCTATGTGCTATGCCTTTAAGCAACAATCTCATTTATATATTTATGACTTCCTTTTGGATACCTTGTTCTCTTTTTCCCGAACCATTTCGTATGTATATGTTTCTTTGCGGATGTATATCTTCAATGGTTTGTCCAATTAGAAACCTATACATATGAGAGGGGTCACCTTTTAGTTGGTATCCTAATTCTTTCGAGCTACCTTGTTTTCATCTATAATTCTTTGGTGGCTCCAAATTTGTCTCATGAGTGCTTGTCTTATTGTTTATTGGTATCTTTGCACACTCATGTATTTCTTGAAGATCTTTGACTTCATGCCTACCATGGTGAGCATGTTGATTTTTCGTTGGCTAAATGCTCTCACTAGCTTTGGGCATTTTCAATTGGTTTTAGTTTCCAATTGGTATCCCTAAGCTTGTGAACATATTTCTTTAAAAGATCTTTTTGTCTCGGTTGGGCCTATCTTATGATGAATTTTTGAAAATTGGTATCTTCTTATGGCTCAACCACATCTTTGGTGCAAGTGCTATGATTTGCTTTTGCATTATGCACTCTTGCACTTGTTGAGTGTTCTCGATGATTTTGGGGGAGCGAGGATACCATATTTGTGCACTCCTCATTTGTGCATGACATTGGGGATCTTCTACATTTTTATTTAGAACTCTCGCTTTGGATCTTTTTTATTGCTTTTCTCCTTTGTGGAGATGTTTAAAATGATTTCATCCTTTTTGCAATCTTTTGATCCTCAATATAGTTTGATTTCCTCTAATTTTTCGTTAAAAGGGATTGTCATCACCTTTATGGAGGAACTCATATTATATTGGCTCTCTAAATTTTTCTTCCCATTTCGGCAATCGATGCCAATGGGGGAGAAGTTTAGAGGATTTAGGGGAATTTGGGTTTATGCTTTTGTTGCATTTGCCTCACATGCTTGTATCCTTGCTCGTTTGTCTTGCAAGGATGCTTTATTCTTTATATAAACCCTCTTATAAGGGATTGTCATCAATTACCAAAATGGGGGAGATTGAAAGTGCATGGTTGCCCCCATGCATGGTTTTGGTAATTAATGACAATCTCTATGGACTAATGTTTGCATTGAGCTATATTTATAGGTGTGTCCATTTGAGTTGCTTGATCTCCATTTGTTGGAGTCAAGGCTAAGGGAAGAAGAAGTTTGTGTTGATCAAGGCTTTGTGCGGGTTGATCATCACTCAAGGCCAAGTGAAGATATGCCGAAGAGTGCGTCTCCCATCTTGGTATATGGGGGAGCATCATGTGAATCTTCACCGAAGCGCAATCGAGGAAGGTGGTGCATCTTGAGGAGATGAAGATCGTCTTCATCGACCTCAAGTGGTTTAAGCGCAAGGCAAAGGTATGATCTTGATAGGGTTTCTATTTTACCGGTCTCATGTTGTTTAGTGAGAGACCGGATTATAGGATAGGTAACCGTACTATCAAGAGGGGCTCTCGACCGAATATCGTGATCGTATCGTCGTAGAGAGCACAAACCTTTGCATCTATCCAATCATCTTTATTGGTTCTTATTTGTCTCTTATCGTGGTGTGGTCTTGGTGCTTGTCGTGCTTGTCATGACAAAGCCAAGTTCACCGAAAACGGTTTTCATATGTGTCTTCTATTGCGGTTTCGGTATTGGAGATTTTGCCGGTTCATCCGTGCGGAAGATTTACCTCTTCCATTTCTTTGCAAAATCTCCATTGCTTGTTTGCCATTTTCAAAGGTTGCTTTTGTTGTCCTCTTTCCAACAAAATTGGTTTCATTTCATTCGGACTTCAATTGCAAAAGATTCGGCATTTTCGGTTTCCAAAATAGAGGTTTAACCTTTCCCCATTTGTTTTTATAATATCATGTTGGACAATGATGTTTCTCTGCATGATCTTGTAGAGCTTTTCGTTGCGAGTCCAACGAGCCCAAGATCATCGAAATCGGAGTCCGGATGAAAAAGTTATTGCAGTTTTCGTTTTGTTGTTTCTGTCAGTTTTTTAGAAAACCGGATATTCCGGTCTTTCTGGAAATATCCGATTCGAAATATCCGGTTACCTCCAGAAGGTTTTGTAACGCCCCAAGATCGGTACTATGCAGATTTGAGCGCTACCGCCAAATCCGCATAATAACGATCCTAAAGGACGCCCACCAGGCATAACGTGCACGTCGCAACACACACGTTATGCGGGTGGAATAGTGATAACATTACAACAGTTCTCGATGGAACCCACAAAAGAACATATATTCAACAACGACTCACCGAGTCAAGAGCAAAGATACAATACAAAGATCCAAATAACAACGGAAGCGGGTAGCGTCCGACTACGGACAAGATACAAATTGGACTAAGAGTCCTGAAGATAAGCAAAGGCACCATATCCCTGCCCAGGCCAAGCCTAGCCGGAGGGATTCCCAAGCTAACGTCGTCACACTTCAAACCTGTTTGGCTGCATTGGAATAGCAGCCCCGAAGGGGTCAGTACTATAAAACAGTACTGGCAAGTAATACTCACAAGATATCAAAGCTGGAATTCCGGGGAAGAGGGTTAGCGATTGAGGCGGCGGCAAGCAGCACTAACAACTTATAGAGACACACTACAACTTTCGTCTAATAGAGAGGAGGTAAGAGAGCGCATAGGTAACCAACTATGCTAACACCAAACATACCCAGCCAATTCCTTACCAGCCCGTTTATCCTACGAGCAGCAAGCCCAAAGGCACTCACACAGTTGGCAAATTTTAAAATTTATTATTGAAGTAGCTCTATTTTACTAATCAATTTATTAACATCAGGTGTAAGTTGTCTATGATCTTGTTAGCCAGCATCATCACCAAGTCGTCCATAACCGCGGACACGGCTTTTCGAAAAGATTTAACCCTGCAGGGGTGCACAAATGTAACCACACGCACTTCAACCCTTTGCGCCATGCAATTAGCACACTTCCGGGGTATGCTGGCAGGGTGTCCGACGCTACACTTTCCTTCACTACCACACAAGTCCAGGGAACCACCTAGCTAAGTCTGACCCACCTTGAAAGTCCGGCCGAAGCTCCGAGGTGGACCTAGCCGATGCGAGAACGGCTTCGGGAGGGAACACTTATACGATTGCTCCTCCTTCCACACTCGATAAACGAACGCTCCGCAGCCCTACCGTAAGTAACCACGTATCCATCTTACCATATTATCCGCGCTTGTAACCGTAGAAACACCCGAACTACTTGTGGCGCCCTGGACAAGGCTGCAGATCCGGTACTAGGTCGAGGGGAGTCCCATTTCCTCCCACATGTGGGTAGTGCGCTCATTCTTGGATCAGAGGACAAGAACTCGGGTCCTAGGCGACACTAGCAGAACAAATCACCACGATTGGCCTTCCGCCGGTGCCTTATCTTTATTAATTGTAGCCCATCGCCAAACATTAAAGATTATCATGTGAATTAAACCCAACTATCAAATTATAACAA
The DNA here is from genome assembly GCA_012064385.1 of Puccinellia tenuiflora. Taxonomy (NCBI): domain Eukaryota; kingdom Viridiplantae; phylum Streptophyta; class Magnoliopsida; order Poales; family Poaceae; genus Puccinellia; species Puccinellia tenuiflora. The sequence goes on along the minus strand of QRDG01000802.1, from coordinate 62,727 downwards.
GACTAGAACATGACTCGAGCAAAACAACCTAAGCATGCACTACGACTCGCAAGGCCAACAAGATAAACAAGCAACATGGTTATAGGATCTGGGGGTGTGGCTTATCAGGGCTGCAAGGTAAACATGCATATAGGATCGGGACACAAGCATCGATACATAAGGCTAGCAAGGAACAAAAGATAGGACGAGTGAGAGACAGAAAACAAGCGAAGATAGCAAGGGAGTATCACTTGCCTGCAATCCGGTAGAGGTAGCAGAACCTGTCGTTGCTCACATCAACTCAACGTCCTATTCCCAAAGAAGCAACAAACACTGGACAACGAAAAAGATGCATTTTACTACTACGGCAAAGGAAGCGGCATGTTGATGACATGATGCATGACAAATTAAAGGTTGTCCAATTTTATTCCCTATCACATGGCAAAGCATTTTAAATGGGATCGGTGCATAATATAGATGGCACCGAACAAATCCCATAATTAAATTGATTTAATTTGACTAAATGGATTAAGGTGCGATGTTTAATTAATGATGCATGATTTTATAAGATATCGCATATATAAGGCATATAGGGGTTTAGGGTTGGGGGTCGCACATCGGAAACGAGGAACTTCGGATTCGGAACCGTCGTCTTCGGATCGGAGAGGAAGTAGTCGATGTAGTCGAAGTAGTCGAAGTAGTCGAGGTAGTCGTTCATCCGGAGTCGGAGTAGTCGAGGTAGTCGACGTCGTGGAAGTAGTCGTACTCGGGTCGTCGTGGTAGCAGATCTTGGCGTTCCGGTCTTCGGGGTCATCGGGGTCCGGAGTCGGGGTACTCGGTCTTCGGGGTTCACGGCATCGGAGAACTCGGCGGGTTCCGGTCGGGGAAGTTCTTGTCGTAGCGTCGTCGTTGTTCGGGCACCGGTAGTCGTTCACGGTCGTCGCGGTTCACGGCGGAGAACTTGTCGTTCCACGGAGATCTTGGCGTCGGGAAATGGCTTCACGGTGCTTCACGACGGGAAACGGAGAACTTGGTCTTCACGACGGGAACGGGGATCGGGAAACACGTCGGGAACGGAACACGACGGGAACGGGGAGCTCACCGGCGGAAACACAACACGGAGAACATCGGGCACCGGCTACGGATACGGGAAAGACACCGACTCTCTTGCAGGAATTTCACCGAACACGTTCCGGGCACGCCAGGAACACGAGGACAAGCCCTCGATCAGGGACGGGGAATCGGCACGGACAGGGGACACGGTGCTGCCCGGGACGGGAAACAGCAGCAGCACGCACCACACAGGACAGCAGCACGGGCACTGTCGGGGACGGGAAACAACACATGCGGAGACGCGTACGGAGGACGGACATGGAGAGCAGTGGCAGGGGTCACGGGCAGCAGCAGTACCAGGCAACCACGGGCTCGAGCTGGCTGAAGCGGAGGAGAAGGGAGGATGGCCGGAAGGGAAGGAGGAGCGTGGCCGGCGACCTGCGCGAGCCCGAGTCGACGGGGAGCTGCCGGCGGCGGCTCGGAGCGGCGGGAGGCGACGGGGACGCGCGGGGAAGGGCCACGCACGGAAGGAGCAGGGGAGAGGACGGCGGCGCGGGATGGGGAGCAGGGCCACGGCGGCGGCTCGGGTCAAGGCGGGAGGAGCCGGGGAAGGGGCGCAGGCGCGCGGGGAGATGGAGGAGAGGGAGGCGGAGGGGAGAGGAGCTGGGTGACGGGGCGGCCGGGGAGGCGCCAGCTGAGGGGCGGCTCGAGCTCGAGCTGGCCACGGCCGGGGAGAGGACCAAGCGGGAGAGCAGGGGACCGAGGGGAGGAGCTCGGTCGCGAGCCGGGAGGGAGGAGCTGGAGGGAGAAGGAGATGGGGAGGCGCGGTGGGGAAGAGGAAGAAGCTGCGGGTGAGGAAAGGTCACGGGAAAAAGAAAGAAGAAAGAGAGAGGAGAGAGGAAAGAGAGGATAGGGTCCAGGGACCCAAAAGAAAAGAAAAAGGACCCGGTTGAGAGGTGGAAGGGCGCAATTGCGAAACAACGAAAACGGAGGAGGGTGGCTGCAAGAGGCAGGGGGTAGGAATAGAAAACTGCCAGGGCAGGATTAGGGTTTGCTCTAGGGTTTGCTTAGCTGGGCTTTTGGGCCTAGCTAGCTGGGCTTCTCTCTCTCTAACTCAAAATATTTTTATTTTGCAAATTAAATTTGGCAACTAATTTTAGAAAACGGAGACGACTGTCTCGATAAAATCTTTTCCGACAATTTTAGAAAAATAAAATAGGGTTTATTAAAAATAATTTTTGTTGCCAAAAACATGCGATGCGATGATGCTGATGTCATGATGATGCAAAAATAAAATAACAGGCAATTCTAATTTGGGGAAAAAACCCGGGGCATTACAGGTTTCATCTGGTGCGCGACTTGGGGGGCGGAAATTCCGGTTGAAACATGAACCGGAATATAAGGCCCCCTTCTTCCCCAAAGGGTTGAGCACGTTTTCCCCTCTCTCTCCCACCATTGTTGACCTTGAAAAGCTTTCCCCTCTCCCAATTCCTCCCATGATTCTTGCATATCTTTGAGTGAAAAGAGAGAGGAGATCTAGATCTACATTTCAACCAAACAAAATCTCCTCTAAGTGGGGGGGGGGGGGGGAACTCGTGGGATCTAGATTTTGGAATTCTTGGTGCTTCTCCTTTGTTCTTCCTCCTAAATCTCTTCATAGCATTAGTTGCTTTGGTTGGATTTTGGGGAGAAGGATTTGACCACTTGGTATGTTCTTGCCTTTTGCATTAGGTGCATTGGGTTGTGCTCCCCACGGTGATTCGTGGGATTGAAGGTTTGGAGCTTGTTACTCTTGGGTCATTGGACCCTAGACGGTGTTGTGGTGATTCTTGGGAGCCTCCAATTCGGTTGTGGATGCGTGCCCCAAGCTTAGTGGTGTAAAGGCTCCGGATTCCGCCTCGAAGGATTCCGATAGTGGAAGGTGAACCAAACATTTGGGTGCGGTTCATCGGAGAATAGGGTGAGGCCTTTGTGGCATCTTGAGTAGGCCTTTTGTGGCAAGCTCACACCCCTCCAACGAGACGTACTCCCTTAATAAGGAGGAACTCGGAAATACATCCTCGTCTCCGCGTGCCTCGGTTATTTCTATACCCCGAGCTTTTACTTATGCAATTTACCTTGTGATAGCCTTCGTGCTTGAAGTTTATATCTTGCTATCCTCGTGTTGTTAAATTGCTTAGCATAAGTTATTGGTGCACATAAGTAAACCTAGTAATTTAGGTTGTTGGCTTGTTAATTTAAACACATAGTTTTATTCCGCAATTATCAAACCCCTAAATAGAAAAAGTGTTAATCGCCTATTCACCCCCCCCCCCCTCTAGGTGACATCTCGGGCATAGCTTGTTCTTTCATCACTCAACTCTAATCATGTTAGATCTGTGTCGTGATTCGTGCAGTATGTTATTTATGTATCTATTTTTTTTGCAGTTGCACATGGGTTGCAAATAGTTGCAACTGAGATTTCTCAGCTGCACATGGATTGTACATGAGTTGCATATGTAACTGGATGACATCATCTGAGTGAGAATTAACTTAATTCTCACTCGATTGAGCTCTAGTTGCTCCCTTTTTTAATTGGAGACGTGATGGCTTTGATTGCTTCATACGTGTAGTAGTACTAGGTGCATCTGGCTCCTCTACCTTTTTTCTCTTTGGTTAGCTTCCTTCGATCCGTGTACGAGTAGTACTCCACGCTGGCCGCATTTTTTCCCCTTCACGTAGTAATCCACTTGATAACTTTCTTGGGACTTGTATCCTGGCCGGCTCCTTCCATGTCCGTCTCGAAATAGGGATGCAGAACCGGCAAGATTTGATTCCAAGTTCTGGTTGTGGTTGTAGTCGAGGAATTCTTCAACACAAATTCTACGCGAACGCGGAGTTGGCCGGAATGCTATTCGCGGAAGTCCTTGGAAGTTCGCCGAAACGCTGGAGGCCGGCGCTGAAGCGGGAGTCGACCTTGATGCTTCTTGGAGCTGACGAGGGACTATGCTGATGTCAAGCCCCCGCGCCCGCCGTGTGGATGAAGATCTTGATGCGTCCGAATCGCTTGACCGATGCGGTGATGAACTCGCCGCCGTTGTTCCATGTAGATTGGACCCATCGAATTATGAATCCACGCGCACTTAGCCCCACAGTGCGCGCCAATGTCGATGGTTTAGATCAACGGTGAAGATAAGGGACTATGTACGCGCGGGCATCGTCGATTTGGGTTAGTAGACGAACGACACGAAAGACAAGATTTATACAGCTTCGGGACCCGGGAAACATCATCCGGTAATATCCCTACGTGCTGTTTGTGGCTAGGTTGTATTCCTCATGGTGGAAGTCACCGTATTGTGGGACGACTCCTCTGTTGGACTTGTCTAATCTATCGGGCTCTGTCCCGTCTGTCTTGGTCCTCCTTTCTTGGTGCGCCTTGCCCCTCCTTATAAAGGTGGAGGAGGCCGACTTACATGTCGAGTCCTAATTGGATACAAACTATTCTTCTATTACAAGTTGGCAAGGTGAGTCCTTGTCCTAATCTGACTGTGGAGTCGGCCTGCTGGGCCACCCCTGATGGGCCACGTTAATACTCCTTGCGGGTACCCGTGTCCCATATCCACGACATGTCTAGTGGTCTCAATCTCGCCACAAGAAGCACAGAGAGGTGAGGGGGCGCAGTTCTTGAAATGCAGGTTGCTGCGCGTGCTGAGCCGGTCACAATCGGCGAGGAGGCAGAAAATCCTAATCTTCGCAGGGGCCCTCATGCCCCAGCTGGTGATGGTCGAGCCATCCTGGGTACCCATCGGGGCGGTGGCAGCGTAGGCAGCTCTAGAGGAGAACTGAGCGCGCACTCCCCAAGCCATGGAGCGGCAATCTTCGGCGTCGACAAGGGACGTGCCCGCAATGACAGCGAGCACGGCGGGGAGCTCTGTCTCGGCCACAGCAGAGAGGCGAGGGCGGAAGGAGAGACCGCCCGAACAAGCAGCCGCAACAGAGAGGTTGGGGCGAAGGCAGTGTGAAAAAATGGCTGGAAATTTGGTGGAGAGTTGCACGCCGTCGACCCAACGGTCAAGCCAAAAAGAGGTATGTCTCCCGTCGCGGACGTCGCAAGTCGTGATACTACGGTAGGTGTCAAGGCAGTGGTGGAGAATTTTTTCTAGGTAGGAGGGTGAGGCAGAAACGTCTCCCAAGTCGCGGTTGTACGACCTCTGGAACCAGTCCTTCCATGGCAGCTGCTCCCTTTGATGTAGTTTGTGCACGAAATTCATGAGGAGGACCAAGTTTTGCCTTTGAAGATCCCACATCCCAAACCCACCAACCTGCTTAGACAAACACACTTTCTCCCAAGCCATTAGACAACGAGCTCCAGAGCAAGAGTCTTTGCCCGTAGAGAAAAAGGAACGGCGCCTCTTATCAATCGCCTCAAGCACACCACGGGGTAAAAGAAAAGAGCACATAAAATCAGTTGCAAGATTGTTCAAAACAGCATTACACAGAACCAAACGCCCTCCAGACGAGAGGAGCATCGCGCTCCACCCGGACAACCTACGGTCGAAAGAAGAGATGAGAGAGGTGTAAGCGGACGCGGGAAGCTTAGTGGGAGAAAGGGTAAGGCCGAGGTACGGCTGGGGAAAGCCAGAGGTGGGAGATCCAAGAACGTTAGCGATAGCCTGAGAAACGTCGGGAGCCAGATGCATGTGGATGAAGCAGGACTTGTGAAAGTTAATGGCAAGGACAGTGGCCGAAGCAAAATCGTCGAGAATTTTTTTGAGCAGGTGGGTGGATTGCAGATCCACCCTGCAAATAATAAGAGTGTCATCGTCATACTGGAGGACAGGGCAGGGGCGAGTGCCGTCCAGCGGATGCCGGAGACCATCCGAAGCAAAGGCTGAGCGAATAAGGCATTGGAGAACGTCGGCGACGATGATAAAAAGATAGGGGGAGAGGGTGTCCCCCTGCCGAAGACCATTACGGCAAAGGATCCAGGGGCCCGGTACACCATTCAGGATGATGGACGTGTGACCAGAAGCAAGTATGTGGTGCATCCACTGACACCACAGATCGTTGAAACCCCTAGCCCTAAGAATGGCGACCAGGCTGATCCAATTGACGGAGTCAAATGCTTTGCGGAAGTCAATTTTGAAAACCATCGTCGGGGCCTTCCGGAGGGTGGCAGCAACGGACAAGGTCAGCGGCATAAACAATGTTTTCGGAGATGCGCCGCCCGGAAAGGAACCCCGTTTGATCAGGGTCAACCAAGGCATGGATAGAGTTTTGCAGGCGAGAAGTGAGACATTTAGTGATCATCTTAGCAAGACAATTCTGGAGGGAGATGGGCCGGAAGTCCGACGGGCAACGAGCAGCTTCATGCTTAGTCAAGAGGACTAAGTACGCACAGTTGATGCGGGTTAACCATCGAACCGCTATGGAAGTCAGCGAAGGCGTCCATGACGTCTGCCGACACGGCTCCCCAGAAGGTGGAGAAGAAACAAGGGCCAAAACCATCGGGGCCAGGGCTGGAGTCTTTGTTCATACGAGAAAGGGCGTCGACAATCTCACTAGAAGAGAAGGCATCGGTGAGGGTCGAGGGGAGGGCGTTAACGGTGGGGTACAAATCTCGAAGGTTAAAGTTCCAGTGGCAGGTGGAGGTGGTGCCCAGGAGGGTCTTGAAAAAACCCTGAAGGACCCTGGCTTTATCAGAGTGATCGCAGAGAGTCTCCCCATTATGGTCAAGAACAGGGATCGCGTTACGGCGTTTTCTGCAAGAGGCAAGCGCATGGAAGTAGCTAGTATTTTCATCGCCATCGAGAGTGAAGCGGATTTTGGCCCTAGTTTTCCAGTAGACCCAACGCTCCTTAATAGACAGGTGGAGGGCCTCGGTCGTTAGGGTTCGGAGATGGTTTTCAGTGGGGGAGAGGGGACGACTTTCCTCAATGACGTCCAGGAGGTTGATAACGATCCTGGCGTCAGTCTCGCGTTGAAGGAAGGGGGGGACCGTTTGGTCCAGCTTTTGCAGCTGGCGCGGCAACGGCGAAGACGAGCAACGATACGAGTCGTAGCGTCAGAGCGGAAGGTGGACGTCCAGGCGCGGCAGATGGATTGGCGGAAGGAAGGGTGGAGCCCCCACGAACGGTTGTAGCGAAAGATTGGAGAGCGCGGGATGGAGGAGGATATAGTAGCAACGAGCGGGACATGGTCAGAAGTATCGCGGGAGAAAGAAGCGAGGGAGGAAGAGGGAAACATCGCGTTAGCAGCGTTATTGAAAAAGAACCTGTCGAGCCTAATTAAAGTGGGTTTTGGAAACCTTGAAATTGAGATTTTGGAATTTTTAAAATATCAAGCTCCATGGAGCCCGAGCTCTATTTGGACTTTCTGAAGCGATGTCTGTCTACATGCGCTGATTGTCGAAATATTGCCCACAGTGCAACTGAAATTTCCGACGTTAATTCTCCCTTCCTATCACCGAGTGACCCGGGCCAAGCAGTCTGGCACATGCCTCCAAATTTCTCGCAACCCCAACCTAAAAATCGGTTTCTCAAATATAAATAAATATCGAATTCGAATTTAAAAATAGTTGACAATTGCTCTAGATTCTCAATTGAACGCTGCGGATCCAATCAGCAACTGCCGGGTCCAGTGGCAACTCAGCAAGCCAGACAGACATCTCTGTCCCTTCTCCGAACCCGTCCATTTCAAACACGAACCCGGAAAAGGGGGCTTCCGATCGAACCGACCCGACCCAACCCACCCGCCCATCGTCCCCCCTCTCCTCTCCCCACCCTCGCCGCCGGCGATCGCCGGCGATGTCATGGCTCGCCCGCTCCATAGCCACCTCCCTCAACATCCCCGAGGATTCAGGCGCCGACGATGACCCCGACTCCTCCACCGCCACCGCCGCCGCTGCTGCCGCCTGCTCCCCCTCCCCGCGAATCCCGCCGCCGCCCCACGAGCCTCATTCGGCGGCGGCGGAGGGCGTCAAGGAGGACCTCACCGAGCTATCCAAGACCCTGACCCGCCAACTCTGGGGCGTCGCCAACTTCCTCGCTCCCCCGCCCGGGGAGGCCTCCCCCTCGCCATCGCCTTCCTCAGCGGAGAGCCAATCCGCCGCCGCGGAGACGCCGCCTGAGATTGCCGGGATCCGGAGCGACCTCTCCGAGATCAGTGGGAGGTTGAGGACCGGGATCTCGCGGATCTCGAGGCACAAGGCCGTGTCCGGGTTCTCTACCATCGCTTCCAATTTCTTCGCTCCCGAAGACGGGGAAGATGAGGAATTGCTGGAAGCGGCCAACGACGACAGGACGGATGATGTGAGGTTAAATAGTGAGGAGGGTGAGGATGGGGTGAGGCACGCCGACGAGGTTAGGCATGAGTGGGAGGAGAGGGTACGGCTCGGGGTGGGAGACGACGAGGCGAGACATGAGTGGGAGCCTAGGGTCAGACATCAGGTGGATGACGGCGAGGTATGGCGTGAAGACGGCCCCGGCCTGGATGATTCGAGGGTGAGGCAAGAGGAGGAGGTGGAGGAGGAGTGGGATGTGATTGGTATCACCGACGAGGTGCTCACATTCGCCGCAAACATTGCCAGGCACCCGGAGACCTGGCTTGACTTCCCGCTGCTCCCTGACGAAGAGGAGTCAGATGGCCCGTTCTCATGTAAGTTCTTCACCTCTCACACCTAGCTATTGCTTCTGAATTAGGCACAATACATTTTTTCCCTGCCTGGAGTAGATATATTTCTGTATTGGTATGACCATGGAGGCTTGAGTTTAGGTGCATTGTGCTATATATTTTATTTATTTTCCTTTCGTTTTCTGATTTCACGTCTTAATGGTTGATTAGCTCTTGCTGAAATTCTCAAGTTCATCACTGGTATATATGTAATTGGTATTGTGATTACTGAGGACATATGCAGTTTCTTTTGAAAACATAACCATGTCACGAATTATTCATCCATGCCTATTGTGATGTGCGTCAACACAATAATATGAATACATTGCTGGAACCTGGAAGATGTGTAACGCAGGGGATAATACCTTATGATTTTAGACAATTTAACAGATTTTGGGGAAAATCTCATACTAATTAGGGATCTTTTTTTATTGAATGCCTTTGAACGTTTTGAATTCTTGTCAAATGACCACGATCCCGGGGTTCAAGAATGATGCATGCCTTCCCAGCAAAATTTGATTATTTATTAGTTTTTATAATCATGGCATCTCCTTTGAAGTTATTATGCCCATTTCTAAGGTGGTGTGGCAAACTGGCAATATCATGAGCTTATGGCTGATGGTCAAAATTCACGCATCCATGTAGGAAAATCTTGTGCTATCATGACACAACTTATTTTAGGTTTTTCCTACTATTTAATTATCCGTAATCTCTCCCGCAATTTTGACTGCTACTGTAATAGTAACGTGGTGCTGATGGAAAGGCATGTGTTACTTGGATGTGTTTGATCTTTGATGTGAAACTATTTATCAAAGTTTTAAATAGCGGGCTATGACATTTAGCGGAAGCCCGCGAAAAAAGGTATAGCTCCGCTAATTCGGTGCTATAGCGCGCTATTTAAGGGGCTTTAGTGCATTGTAGCGTGCTAATGCACTTAGTGGCATAGTGATGGAAAACCCTATAGTGCGCTATTTGAAACTTTCCTATTTATATGTTATTCCGATGCAACTAGTGTATCAAATTGCACCACACTATTATTATCGGTTTGTACATGGGAATGTGTTTGCTTAACCTTATCATAATCTTTTTAACCTGCAGGTTTTGACATGTCTGATACTCAGCAGGAGCATGCCTTGGCTATCGAGCACCTCGCTCCCACATTATCTGCTTTGCGGATTGAACTATGCCCAATCCATATGACTGAAGAATGCTTTTGGAAAATTTATTTTGTTCTTTTACATCCTAGACTGAACAAGGATGATGCTGAACTTCTGTCCACACCACAGGTAAATTGCTCGGCATTTTTAATACATAAAACTCTATGTTCTCTATTTGGAATCTCAACTGTTTCAGAATCCAGACAGTGGAAAAATAAAGTAGTGAATTTTATTTGGCATTGATATTTATCATTAGCTCAAACAATGGTTGTAGCAAACAGTTACTCGATGTTGACTGGATCCCTAAAATGATTAAGTGGTCTTGTGACTTCTTCTTTTGCTCACACAGTATGTATTTGCATACCAGGCATTTTAAAACGGGAGGTATTATTCCGTAATCAGCGGTGCCATAACATTTGGGTCAGGCTAGACACTTTATTGTTAAGATCGGCGATACTATTTTCTCTGAAGTTACCTTTAGGATATCGTCCATACACCATTCTGGTCAGCTACCCAGGCCCCAACTTTATGACGTGTACCATATGTCTGGAGAGTCCTAGGCTCCTGGTTTTATGTATGCTATTAGGGTAGTGGGTTAATTAATGGGCTGTTGGTTATTTGCCACACATGAGTTAGTGAGGCATTACTTTTTAGTCCAGCGTTCATTTTATCCCAACCTTGTTGCATACCACTGCACCCCTAATCATAGAAGGAATTTCTCGCCAACTCTTGTCACACTATGGCCAGCAACCAGGTCGCCACAAAATTGTGGCTTGTAACACCATTCGGCTCGAATTTTTGGCAAACATGGCAACCGGTCAAACTTTTGTTTTTTACTTTCCCAATTGATATAATAAAAAATGGACATTTTACAACTACGGAGCTAGGGTTCTAATTTCTACATTATAGGCTACATCCAGATCTATAAATTTATTATATCCCTTGGTGTGATAATATCTAGTCTGTATCATTTCTGCATTTTCTTAGTGTTGAGAAATTGAAGTGTTCCTTGGTCCTTAACTGCAAATTCAAGCAAAGCAGATCTTCCCCTTAACAATTATGGTTGTCGTGTGGATTCTTGCTAAATGTCAAACAGTAGGCTATATTATCTTGAACTAAATGAGGATGCTTATACCTGTCCAATAATCAGAGCTTCTGTTAGGGTAATACTTGAGCACAGTGGGTTTCTATGGATCCTGCTGCATATAGCAAGTGTCTCAGTCGATATGTAATATGTCCATTTTATTATAGTTGCTTGATAATTCTATCTGTGAGATTCTTTGGTAATTGTAAAAAGCACCAATGAAGCACTGGCAATATCTGCAGGAAGAATCTGAAATCCGAAGTAGCCACTCTTTATCTCCTTGATAATTGCTTTTGTCTTCTCCTTCCACAACCTTTGGCAGCTAAGATGCAATAATGCCATTTAGTTGGCTGTGATCTTAATCTTAGGGTTGTTGTGAAAACATAACATATCAATAATCTAAGTAGTTGAAATCGTCTTTCTCATTTGGTTGATAGTGGGTGTAGTCATATGTACTACACCAACTAGCTGGATGTGACCTTAATCTTAAGGTTGTTGCGAATATAACTGTATCCTCTCAATGTATCCCATGTATTCTGGTGTCAACAGATTCTAAAGTAAAATAACATTAGTTAGGTACAGTGTGAAGTGTTATATCAGGTCGTACAGTTACAGAATAACTAAATCAACAGCATAAATCATGTATAATAATAAAACGGTAAAAATATGTAGTAAATGTGATTTTGTACTATATTTGCCTCAGCTAACCTCATCATCGAAGTGCACCAAAAGGAGGGATACAGATTAGATGTCCTAGTTGGTGTAGTCGCATATAATTAAAAATGGCCTATTGTTATCGTTTGTGCTGCCATTTTATAATATGTTTTGGAAATGATCTAAAACAACACATCTTCCAGCAGGTAAGCTAAGCCCGGTTCTTGTTCTTGCAGATTGTGGAAGCTAGAGCAATGCTTATGCAACACCAGTCAAAGCATGAAACAGAGCAGTTACGTCGTCATAAAGATGATTTTGGAACCCATTCAGAAGACGACACTTCTAAAGACATCACGGAGGCATTCCCATCCATGCGACATCATGCAGCTTCTGTCATCCCCATAACAGATTTAGAGGTTGAAAAGCATGCTATCCAGGTAACTGAAGTTGCGGTAGTGGACAAATCGGTCATAAAGGAGCAGCTGACCGAGGCCGATGCCAAGGCCTCCAACGATTTGCAAGAAACATTTGATGACGATGTAGATGACTGGTTTGATGAGGAGGCGGATCTTGCTGGGCACACCACCATTCTCATAGGCGATGAAGAAGATGTGTCATTCAGTGATTTGGAGGAGGATGATGACACAAAATGATCCAAACTCCAGGCCAACTTCAACCAGAAAACTGGTTGAAATTGTTTATTGTCAATAGAATGGAAGTTGTACAATGGAAAGGAAGTTGTACAATGAAAAGGGAGTGGCTTTATTTTGTGTTTTAAGCTGCCCTGTTTGATGCAATGATCATATCGTGAGGGTGTGGTGCGGGTTGTAATTTTATCGTTAATCTTGTGTACATAAGCGTTCGTTATGTTACCAGTTACGGTAATTAAAGTTTCATTCATTGGTTGGTTGAAAGGATTGCACACATATATAATATAATACATATATAATATAATATAAGTATAAAAGAAGAGCGAGCAAAATGGTGGTCACGAGAATTGTATTTGCAATGACAAACATACTGTACTTGTATATACAAAATTGCTTTCTGACACCACCTTATAACCAATAAGGCACTGCATTACAATGCAACTGGTGAATCAATTGGCCTGGCTAACAGTTTCCTAAGACCTGATGTAGCCAAAGTTATTCGAGAGCTTCCCAAGATGCGACCACAGGAGGCTCCCCAGGGACGACCTCGCCCTTTCCTGATCCTGCCCTGCTGCAGGGGCCAGTGCCGGCACGCTCGTCTTCCTCACCGGCGGCCAGCCAGGCGCATCCTTGATGACGTCGAGCGAGATGCCCATCTCGCCGACCCTCGTGCACACCGCGCGCAGCGCCTCGGGGCGCACCTGCCCGCCAGAGTCCGTGATAAGGAAGAAGGTCCCAATGGCCTCGTCCTTCTGCCTCTTGAGCTCGGCCCTCAGCAGCGCCATGCCGTGCTCCCGAAGTACCCTGGTGAAGTCCGACAGCAGCCCTGACCGGTCGGCGGCGCGTACCTCCACCTTAGCTCCCTGCAGGAGATTGTCACACGACGTCTCAGACTCTCAGCATCGCTTATACAACAAAACACACATGCATTGATTGAACGGAGAGAAATGGCTAGAGCCTGACATGAGACGCTCTTCTTTCGACGGCTGCGACGAGGCACCGGGACACCTTCTGCCGCTCGGAGCTGCTGTCCACGGTGCGGCCGTCCTTGTGCCGGATGTAGTACTCCTGCGTCCACGAACACACCAATGTCAGTCACAGACAGACAGACAGACAGAGAAGGACTGGCAATGGCATTCTGTCGATCGTGCGTACCTGAATGGCGAGGGGGCCCTGGGATCCGACGGTGGCGTGGAAGACGACGTACTGCATGTCGGTGAGCGCGCAGACGGTGTCGAAGAGCAGCTTGGGCCGGTCCCTGCTCGTCATCTTGACGATGGCGTAGCCCCTCTCCTCCCAGTTGTCGATGGTGACGCGCGTCTCCACGAGGCGGGCGCGCAGCGCCGACAGGGCCGTCGTGGCCGCCCGGTCGCCCATGCTGAAGTGGTCCTCGTCGACGGGCGTCGGCGCCGGCCCGCGCTCGTAGTCCCGGTCGTCGTGCATCATCTGGTGCAGCCGCCGCTCCGTGTGGACGCGGCCCTGCACGGGCGCCGACATGCACACCCAGCGCCGCTCGCCCGACACGCTCTCGCGCGCGTCCACCACGGCGTTCACGAGCCGCTCGATGCGCGCCCAGCGGCTCGGGTGCAGCGCCGCCGCGTCGTCGGTCGTGGTCACGTAGAGCAGCCCGGCGGCGCGGCCGCTGTGCGTCCAGGCCTGGCCGGACGCGACGTGGCAGCCCTGGTCGACGAGCACCTGGGTGATGGACGAGAGGAGGCCCGGGCGGTCGTGCACCGTGAACTCGAGGGAGGCGCAGTCCGACACGTCGGGGCCGCCGGGACCGACCACGTTGCCGAGGCACGTGGTGAACCGCGGCGACGGGCCGTTGCCCGGGCGGTGGGACGGCACGAGCGCCTGCTGGATGAACTCCGGGAGCGACGGGTCCGTCAGCTTGCGCCCGATCTGGTCCGTCACGTGGAACACTGCATGCCGAACCACAACCGTGAGAACAAAATTACTAAACAATTCTGCGTCATTGACAACAAATATTGTTCTTGACTATAAGTACTAATTTATTACACAAATTGGAACCAATTATTAATGATCTAATAATCTAGAAAAGGCAAATAAACCTATTCTTGGAAGAAGAAGAAACAGAAATCAAACACGGAAATAGCACTTGCCGTCCATGAGCCAGCCGCCGTCGGAGGAGATGTAGGACTTGGAGATGACGAGGTCGAGATCGGTGAGGAGCTGCACCATCTCCAGCAGCACGCCATCCCGGTTCACGCTGTCAACCTAGAACACGTACAGAAAAAGAAAATCAAACCGACATAAGAACCAATCAAATTCAACAAACCAAATTCAGGGGTTCCGTTCTTCCCATCGAAAGAGATCAACCAACAAACCTTAACGAGCGTGCAGTCCTCGCGCGTCTCATTGTCGATGACAACCCTGCAGTCACGCGCGAGCAGCCTCTAAGAAATTCGATCCGTAGGGAGGATCACGCAGGAACACAAGAGAGCTAGGCAATGCGTACGTACCCTGGGGTGCCGAAGCGGTCGAGGACGGGGTCGAAGTCCGGCTCGAAATAGGGCCCGGAGACGTACTTCATCGTCGTCGCCGTCAGACTCGTCGGGACGCGCGCGGTGGCCGGAGATGAGAATCAAGCAAGGGCGCGCGTGTGGCTTCCACGGACAGGACGCAAATCGCCTCGAGAGCCAAAGAGAGCCTCTTCCTTCCTTCCTTCCTCTTAATAATACCAATCCTTGGTCGTCTTATGGAAAGTGCCTCCGTCTGGACGGAAACCTACCGGACCTCGGATACATGGCGAGAGAGGAGGAGGAGCAGATCCAATCTGGAGCAGAGCGAGGAGAAAAGGAAAGGGCCGACGACGACGACACGAGGAACGCGCCCATGTATGAGAGAGAGGCCGGGTGCCCGCCTCTAATCCCTCCCTCCAACGGAAGGAAAGAAGGAAAGAAAAACTCGAAGAAAAAAAAAGGCAATCTCTTTATTTCTGTTGCTGCTCGCCGGAATCGAAGCGGAACGCGACGAACAGAGAGCGATGCGATTATATAGGAGATCGGATTCACCTTGCCTTGGGATTGATTATGAGGCGATGCGATGGGAAGCGGAGGACTGGAGGAGAAGAGGGGGAAGGGAAGGGCACGTGCGTGCGGTGCGGGGCGGGGCGCCTGGTTTTGTGCTTCGATTTGGTCTCGGTTCGGGTTCTTCTTTCCTTTTTCTCTCTGCGAATCGGCGGCGTTTTAGGATTTTCGAGCGGAGAGCGCGAACGGCCGCCGCGCCACGTCGGAAGGCACGTGGCGCCGGCAGCCTGGTCGCTAGCGTAGGCGTAGCCCCCTTTGTCCGGTTCCTTTTCTCTTTCGTTTTCGTTCTGTTTTTGGCTTGTGTGTGTGCATGCATCTTGGATTCTTCCGAGAGGTAGTAGTAAATCCTGATTCGGGCCGTGTGGCGTTGGTATGAAATTTATGCCTTTAAAAATTCGGATTTGAAAATATTCACTTATGATTATGATTTTATATCACAAAAGTTATTTGGTCGAACCGTCGAAGATTTTTTCTTAACTGAAACTTAATATACAAAACACGGTTGAAGATTTAAAATGGTTGGATGTTCATCCTAAAAATGTGTGACATGCAACCAATAAATAGGTGAACCTTTTTGTATTTCGTAAGTGCATCACACATCGAGTAATAATAAGTCGCACAGACAAAACCTACATATGCATCCATTATCCATTGTCGATATCGTTCACTTAAATGCTTGAAAATCTTACTATCCTCACACCAACTAGAGAAAATGTTGTGTTTTTGTGTGAAAATATCGGGTGGAAAACCAGTGATATTCAAGTAAACACTATATTCACAAAGTTATAATATGACATTCAAAATCAATTAAAAAAAGTAGAAAATACCAAATTTAGCAATGAATAGTGACAAGAAAAACAACATGACTATTCATATATATTTTGAATAGATAGGATTTTTGGATTTCAAATTTGACATGCTTACCGAACAACACTCTTTGTAACATACAATATTTTCTATAGAGTTATCTGAAACTTTCAAACCTGGTTTCGATGAAGTTTTAACGGACAAACATATGTAGAATCACATGTGTGTAATGTAACATCGCGCGATAAATTTAATATCCTCAACTAGAGAAAAGGCTAGTCAATTTATTTTGTTTCTTTCAAATGAGAAGGCTGGGTTTTGTTGTGGGTGGCTAGGACTTGTATATAGGACGTTATATATTCTACCGGAAGCGACGTCGCCGCACCAGTTGCATATACTACATCATCGGTAAACCTAGCACATATATAGCACCTTGTCCACGTAAGAGAAACGCCAGAGATCTCCGGCCTCTTGACGCGGTGCGTGCAGAAGAAACCTTGGCATTTTTCTTGAAGATGGGGAAACCAAAACGCCGTAGGAGCATTGGCCTTTTCAGCGGCTAGCCTAGCGTCTGTTAATTGCATCGCAAGCCGGCGCCAAAACGTTTGATTTCGTCACCGTGGTCCGTATACTTAATTTTGTTGGACACGATATATATATATAGTACATGTCGCTTACGTGTAGATGTTCTGTCCGCACGACATACACGATCTTGATAAACTCGATGATACGGATGGATTTTGCCTTGTGACCGGTTGAACGGATCGATTGCAGGAGATTAGACGACATATATTGATCACAGGCTACGCGATCTCATGCGGTGCAACCGTACAGACGTACTCCACTGTACAAGCTAGGCTACGTAGTACCCGTGTCGCGCGCGTTCGATCGTCCAAAATCCAGATCGATCCCGTCTGTGGACTGTGGTCCGGCTTGAGTGAGATTCTCACGCGCATATCCTGACAAATTGAATGCTCCGTCGTCCCAGGCTGGACCGTGTTCTAGACGCGCCGGCCACCCTACCTATCCTGCTTCTTCCATTGGACACGGGCGAGGCTACTCTTCGGCTCTGCGCGAGCAAAGATCATTCGCGACGAGACCACCTACGCCTGACAGACAGCATTCACGGTAGCAGCTCTTTCTTCTAACCAAGTTGGACCTCGGGTCGCGTCGTTGCGTTGCGTTGCGGCGGCGCCTGTGCAACCGTTCCCCCACCTGGCGTACGTCCTGGCGGCGGCGGCGGTAGGGAATCGCGTGCTAATGGGCGTGCGATGACAGCAGCTAAGAGCATCTCCAACAGAGGCGCTAAAAACAGCGCGCGCTGGAAATAACTAACTTTTAGCGCGCGCGGGGCAGAAAACGGTGCTCCAACAGATGCTGTAAAGTAGAGCGCGCTGTAAAAACGGTCCAGCGCGCGGGCCAAAGCGGTACGCTGGGCTGCAAATTTGACGTCTCCGATACCGCACGCTGCACAATCTGGACGAAAGGCGCGAAGAACAACTGCCATTGGGAAGTTTCACCGCGGGTAGGAAGCCGTCGGTGCCATCTAGCTTCGGCTGTCCGCTGCCGGAATCGCGCCGCCCGTCGCCGGAATCGAGCAGCCAATCGCCGGAATTGAACCGCCGTCGCCGGAATCGAGCCGCATCGGAGGAGCTCGAGGCGGCCGGAGTCGGGGCGGCCCGCATCGGAGAAGCTCGAGCTCGCGGCAGTCGCGTCCCCGCCTGGCCGCGTCCGTGCCATCCCTCGCCGTCCCGCGACCCCGTCGGGCGTCCCCGGCCGCCGCCAAGCTCCCCGCCGCAACGGTCGAGCTCCCGGGCGGTCGAGCTCCCGCCGCGCCACCCGCCTCCACTTCGTCCCCGACGACGTCTCAAACCCCGCTGGTCCGCGACGTGGGTGAAGCTGGCTCGGGCGGAGGAGCTCCGCGGCCGGCGGACGCGGGCGCGGTGGCTCGTGCGGAGGAGCTCCGCGGCCGCCTCCGGCTCCTCCCTCGTCACGCCGGCTCCACGCCGAGCATCCCCAGGTCGCCGTCGGGCCCTGAACTCGCCGTCGCCGTCCATATCCCTTAGGTCGCCGGCGCCGGCCATGGCCTGATGGTGGAGGACGTCTCCAGGATCCAATTGCTTTTCTGAAAAATTTCTTAGGGTCGTTTTTGTAAAAGTTAGGGACCTGTTTGTTATATTATTTCTGTCTGTGCGCTGTATTTTAGTGCGTCTGATAAACTGATGCAGTTTGCGCGCTATATTTTTGGGCGTCTGAAAAAGCAATTTCGACCGCCACGCGCTAAAACAGGATACAGCGCGCTGCAAACGCGTTTTAGCGCGCCGAAATATAGAGCCTCTGTTGGAGATGCTCTAATCGCCAATCGGAGGTGCCACGCCACGCCGCGCGCGCGCTCGAGAAAGAGATCAGCGTTACAACGCCTGCCGACGCGTAGGCGCCGCCAGAGCACGCAGCAGCCGGCGACGTGGCGCGCGCTGCACGGCTAACTGCGGCGGCGGTAGCACCGGAATGTGTGTTCCAGCCGTGGAGTGAGCCGTACGGTGGCTGCCAACACCACGCCTACTCGGGGGAAGCAGCAAGGCTGCACAAGTTAACTCCATACACACACCCCCACCAAGCTCACCTTATCCCCTCTCTCGCTACAGTAAAGGAGAGGTGAAAGGGAGCTCCGCTCGTCCCCGTGCTCCGCCGACGGTCGATCCGTTGGTCCCCTCCCTCTCCGGCTGCCGTTGCGGTGGCTAGAGAGTGGGGGGACCTCGGATTCGTGCCGGAGGCGTGTACATAGTAGATTAGGGTTTCCTGGCGGCGCTGGCGAGGTGGTGGCGGCGGCGGCGTGGTGGAATAAAGGTGCGGGCGTCCCTTCCCCTCCTCGGCGAGGTCCTCTGGGGCATGGCCGATGGGCGTCCGGCGAGGTCTGCCTTGGGCAAGGTCGTGGCGGCGGAGGTGATGACCTTGTCTTGGCGTTTTTGTCCCCTGTCCCCGTCTCCGCGGCGGTGAGGTGGGCTTTGGCCTCACCGTGGGGTCTCTGGGGGTGCTGTTGGAGCAGGTGGTGCTGCTGTGTGGTTCTGGTCTCCCCGTCCGGCCGTGGTGGCGAGGGGGGAGGCGGGGGTGGCTGCATGGTTGCGCTTTTGGTGATTCTGGTGGTCTTCTTCGGTTGTGCTGCTCCGGCCGGCCGTGGTGGCGAGGGGAGTGGCCGTCTGAAGTTTTGTTGGGTGTTGGTGCTGGTTGTGGTTGCCGTCGGGGGTCTTCTTCGTCGGCCTTTCAGGGAGGGTGCTGTGGGAGTTGCTGCTGAGGGTGTGCTGCGGTTTGAGGTGGTGGGATCTGGATGTTCGGAGCCAGATCGGAAGCGGTTCGAGCTTGGCGTGTGTCGCCGGCCGATGTTCCTTCAGTGCATAGCAGATCCTCTTCTCCGGAATTGGTGGCTATTACGGCTCGTTAAAGCCTTCTGGCGAGGAGTTCCTCCGCTTCCAGGGTTCGTCATCGACGGCGTTTTCTTCGCGGGCGTGCGTGCTGGTGGAGTTCTTGGTCGTTGGCGTGAGGTTGAAGATGAAGGTGGACCTCAGGGTTCTCTCCTCCTGTATCCGTTCCTAGTGTTCTTGTATTTCTTCGCGTATGTTTGTTGTATCCTTACTACTGTTTGATTAATACAAGTTCTACTTTCAAAAAAAAAAAAAAAACACCACGCCTACTCTGCGACGGGAACATGCGTACATTAGTAAACTGGCTAGGTGAGGTGACCACGACTGAGTTTTAACTTTTTGACTTATATAAATCACAAAAACGATTAAATAGGTGCTTTTGACTTTTAGATTTTGAATATTACTCCCTATAATCCCGTTTATGTGTCGTGGAGAATCAACTAGCTTAGTACAAATTTTTCATCAGCTCACGGCATTTATTACGGACCGGAGGGAGTATCATACAACAATGTACAGTCGAAAACCAAAAAACAACCAAACATTGCCGGTCAACAGCCGGGGACAAGTGGGGCACGGAATGTATGCAGTATCACCATTCAAGTGAGGTGTTTTTGCTCCGAGCTCCCGTGATATCGGTATTTGGAAAATAAATCAAAACTGTTATTTTAAAGTTTAAAAATCTAAAAAATATATATGTGTATACATACACAACTTATCTACATGTCTATAGAGTTTTGCCACATAATAAGTTCTACACAAAAATCATAAAATCGCGTCTCAAAAAAGTCAAATAATAACTCATTTTCCTTCCAACATTTGTCTTCCTTGTACAGGCCACATAGGAAAAAATATTCCGATGCAAATTTGATCATACAACGAATGGAGTATATGTACATGTATGATTATTTTCATTTTGGAGACCTAAAACTATTATTTTCGAATAAAAAAAAACAGGATCACTGAACCTCGGAAGCTACAAATGATTTTCACTTACCTTCTACTATAACCAATTTACCACTCGAGTAAAACAACATTACGTAAGATTTTGCTGAGTATGTCTGTGCACATGGCCAGATGAGGAAATCCTAAACTAACCAACAATTCTACAACTAGTCAGTAAGCTAGCCTTCCCAAGCATAGAATTTCACAAGTCGAAGAACAGCCTGGAGTCTCCAGTTCTCCACTCTCCACAACTGAAACATATGCATATAGCACATGCTATTTAGCTGGACAGCACGAGCCACCAGACCCGTGCATGACTAGAGTTTTTTTATCACCTCAGCAGAACGTGACAAAGTTTCCAATCCCCTCGAACCCACACTCGACAAAACAGATGCGGCGATATAATACAACCAAACAAAACATGTACGTGCATACTATATGCTATCCCAGATTCAGTTGACTGATTGTCGACTACGTACATGTTCTTTGACAGGTCCAACTGGATTTTAAATAGCACTAAACTAAACGGAAATAATCGCCTAAGCTAATATTTCCAAGAATGTCACCTCAACAGTCATGGAATGGACGCCACCGGAGCAAAACAAGCAGCACATGAGTGCCAACTGTACATGGACTACCTGCGTTGCTGCGTTACCTGGTGATGAGCATCGGACCACAGCATGAGAGCAGATAGGAGCGAAATGGTGGCTGTCTCAACTCGTAGCCTGCATGGCCCAAGGCCGACGGGGACCGCACCAGCCGCCTTCAGAACGTTTACCTCCTCTTCTGTGAAGTCTGATGAAATGTGGATGAAAATATCAAGCTTGGTGGATCCACTAAAATAATAATAGCATTTTTAATTCTCTGACACTAAGTAGTTTAGCATGGTTGAAGAAACTGAATGTAATTCCAGTGTGTGTTCTGGACCCATGGTAACATAAATGGGTGATCTACATGAAAATTTCTAAGATTTTACTGTTGTTCACTATGTCGCTATTTTGCATAGTATAAAACCATTCGGTACAATAAGTGCAAGCGGCTTATTTGAAATAACCAGGGTTATAAGCATTTATGTGACAAATACCATGCTTATACGGACCAAATGTTACTTTCGTGCAAACACTTAGATATGAACCACTCAAGATTTAGATTACCTCCTTCTGGTCCAATAATTAAAAGCCCACTTTCTTCGTTGCTGGACTTTGACAAAACGCTTAAAACAGGAGGCGCTTCAGCAGATGCTAAGAAAGCGAGCTTTGACTGTGCCACCTGATAAGAAAAGAGGAAAAAAGAGTCAACCATGAATGAAATACTGTAAAACAAATTCAGATCCGGTGAAGTAAAATACATACAGCAGTGACAACGAAAGATGCACAATGGTTACGGCAGCCCTATTATGATTACTCTTAACCATTTTCTTAGTTATTTAAATAAATTGTACGATGTTTTATTGTTTTGTTCACATCCTACAGAGGATGATTATTGCTCGTAACTACAATGTTTTGTCGCCACGGTACATAGCCTTCAGAACATCATGTTCTCAGTTTACTGAAGCATGTTACCAGAACACACCCCAAAAAACACAGCAGTCAACGCATGAATCTCATTGGTTGTGGGGTTACATACAAAGTTCACAAAGACTAAATGAGTACTTACAACCAGCGGAAGATCGTCTATATGAACCGGAGGCCTCAGTGACATATCGTGTACTCTCTGGCCTAAACAATACAAAAGTTATGCAGTTAGTTATGCCTCAAACTATTGCATTCGAACCGACATCTTAGTCGCAAATGGCATGTTCACCGCGCACAAATATCATGAAGTCATTCAGCATATATCAGTCCAACAAGTAGAAAGATGCTCAAACTCTATACATTGTTTAACTGCAGCCAACACCAGCCGTTGCAACCTGTCCACTCTATTTTCTGCTATCGTATGACATCGTTCAGTCAGAAGAGGCGTAACACTGGAAGCTCCAAGTTCCTAAACATGCATAGGTAACTGATTTAGATGTAGAGAAATAAAAACAGGATAGACAAAACTTATAGTACATAACATACAGTACATTTCTCTATAAGCCAATCTGCGCGTCCACCTTTCAATGTCCCTGGGGGTTGGAAGTATAGGATAAAGTTGTTAGGGAATACAGTGGAGAAAACTTTCCTGATGCACATATTAACTCTGGAGAGTTTATGTGACTCACCAAATGCAGCAAAGACATGCCACTGAATGCCTTGAGGAGTAATTAGCCTAGCATTCTCTAATAACTCAACATCTGATCCATTCTTGTCAACCTTTTGTATGGATCCTTCAACTAAGCCACCTGCCCCATCGAATAGTTCAACCCTTCAAAAGTTCCATACAAAGTTTCAAGATGTGCATCATCATTGAAAACCAAGTAATGGGAGTAAATTCTAATGAAAGCACATGACAAAGTAGATTCAGTGCTATGCTAGGGAAAATAACATTTGCAAATCTGAAAATAAAGTGTGGAGAAAATTTTCAAAGAAAGTGTGTAAAACACTTGTTCAAGTTTCCAAAATATCAAAAGATGTGCTAGTAGGTTAAGATATGTTTTGCAGTTCATCTTAAGTTCAGTTTACTTTTCAAGAAGAGAAACACAGCCATGTTCAGTGTCATCCTGTTGTGCACTGAGCAGTTGCCCTTTTGTATCTCATAATGTATCTGGATTGAAGTTGCAAGTTGGCATGGATGTACCATATGCCCCTCCCTATCAGTATTTTGTAACTTTTTCGAAACAGACCGACAGTTACACTTCATTTTTTGGAATGAGCACAAAAGTGCTGATTTGCACAAATAGGGCAGTCTTCCAGAAAATGATATACTAGACATAATGTACTATGTGCACGGGCAAATCGGTTAAAGTCAGCGGCGGACCTGGGTATGGCCGTGGTTAAAGCTTTTCTTAAAGTCATTAGATGGGTGTGGTTAGTGCCATAAATCAAAAGATTTTGCCACGAATGAGCTTTTGCACATATAAAAAGATGAACAAAAGCACTAAACTGACCAGTGACCAAAGGGAGCTTCTGATGCAACTTGAAACCAACTCGTAGTCTGCATTGCTTTCAGGTTCCATGGTATATAAAGATGTATATATGTACGAAAATCTACCCTTGAAAAAAATATGCTTGAATTCAATGGTCAAATCATTCCCCTTCGTTGATGCAAAAACTAGTTCTCATTATCAAGTACTACAAAGAAGTCGCAGAAGAGAAAAGAAATGAGAGGACGCAGTGACAGCGAGACCTGTCATTGATGCCAAGGCGCAACACCCGCGTCATGTGCCAGAACTCGTCGCCTTGGATGCGAACCACCTCACCCTGCAGATTAACATCCGCAAGCGTTACGATTGCTATGAAGCCACACATAACAAATAACCCAACACAGGCGCGCTGCTTGACGAAATGCCTAAACATGAAGATAACAGAAGTGCTTCATCCAACAGATCTCGTATTCTCACCACAAGATCTACACGGGAACACGAACATTTCTGCACCGAGAACCAACACAAGCTACCAAGAAAAACGGGCGTACGGCGTTCGACGAAATGCCTACACGGGAGCGTGAAGAAGAGCGGGATAAGATAAGCACGCTTGCCTTGAATGAGGGGAGAGACGGGGAGTGGAACCGCGGCAGGCCACCGCGAGCACGGCTGGACCCGGCAGTGCTGTGCGCGCGCGCTGAGGCGACGAGGAGGCACCGGAATCTCGGCAGCGGAGGGCGGCGCATGAACGCGGAGAAAGATGAGAAGGTGACGGCGGGTGGCATCGCTGCAGCAGTTGTTCCCGCGTCCTGGCTGCTTGGGGGGGCAGCCGGCGGTCACCTTGGTGTCTGGAAGAATAGCTTTTGTTCGCAGAAGTTTTATACTCTGTATGTATGATCCTTCTGCTGCCTGTACCCCTGTGTTCTGTTTGTGGGGATATAGTCGTCTACTCGTTGTTGTAGTTCTGTTTTTTGCTACAAGCTATGGTTGTCTAAGACATGGTTTCATGAGTAAGAGCCGGCGAGTGATCCCTTTTCATCTAAAAAAAGGAGACAATGTTCAACTCTGCACTATTTTAGTGTAAAGGTTCTTTTCTAGTTTAAATGAGAAAATTACAAATAACCACCATAATTGTGGCTAGGGTTTCGAAAAACCACCACCATACGTTAGGGTTTAAAAAACCACCACCTCAGTGCTAACACGTAACAAAAAGCACTGATTCGCCCGAGACCGTGGTTTAATCCCGAAACTGGCGGATGGGTCCCATTACAGGTTGACGTGGCAAGTGGGGACGGTCTGCGTTAACAGCTCGCTCCTGGACCTACCCCTCCCCCCCCCATTCGGACAAGGTTTTTGCGCACTCTCCAGCGCGCCCACACTCAATCGATGGCGGCGGCGAATTCTCCCGACGCGAGCTCTCAGGGTGGCGCCGACAGAATTGGAGGCGGAGAGTTCACCTAGGGCGGAGCGAGCATAGTGGCAGGTAGCGGGCTACCATTCTCCCTCGTGGAGGATGGGACTGTTGTGGGAGCTCGAACCCGGCCGTCGTCAAGGAAGTTTCCCTATTATGTGAAAATATGTGAACCAAAAAAGAGGACGAGGGCTAGTTCATTGCCCTATTATGAAGGTGAATCAAAAGTTGAAGAGATATTTTGTAATTCAGATGGTTCAGACAATGATAGTGGCTGCCATCATTTTCCTGAGCCTGAGCCTGTGAGTAAAAAGAAAAAAACGGTTAGGCAAGGGCCAACAACTAGATCTCACTGCAGTCAGCAGAGTACAATACATCAGATGATTTGCCTTCCAATGATGAAGAAAAACTATGGGCATTGGAGCCAGAGGATGATGATGGATTTGAGATGTTGTCTTGGTCTCTTCCAGAAGGAAGAAAAGGCATGGTAAAGAATAAGATGCCAAGGCAGTGGTATGATGAGAACAGGATACAACCAGAAGAAGGGTTGTGCATGATGATGTGTTTTATTGATGTCTACCAGTTCAGAAGAGCATTGCAGACACTGCACATTGCACAACTCAGAAACTTTAGGTATCATTGAAATTTCAAAGACGGAGTTATAGCCAAGTGTGCTGAAAAAGGATGCCCCTTTTATATTGTTGGTTCAGAAATCAAGGGTGATCGAGAAGACTTTCTGCCTTAGAAAGATGCACCTAGAGCATACTTGTGCCACATTAGGTGAAGCTTGCAAGGTAACAGGTACGTGGGTTGCAAAGGTTTGTGAGTCCAGTATCAGAATAGACCCTAGGACTGGGATTGAGGTTGTGATAGAGACAACAAAGGAGAAATATGGAGTGCACGTGCCTAAGATGATGCCATATAGAGCAAAGAGGAAAGACGTGCAGGTTGTGTTGGGTGCAGTGGCGGAGCTTGGGCCGAAATTCTGGGGGGGCAGAATGGGCTGGGGGGGGCGAAAATATGAGGCTTAGTCCAATTTCTGTGGACCAAATGGGCTGAATATGTGTAAATAGTAGGCTGAAACTTCATGGGCTGGGGGGGCGACAGCCCATTTCGCCCCCATGAAGCTCCGCCAGTGGTTGGGTGATCAGATAGAAGAGTACAAGATACTTAGAGATTATCTACAGATGGTGATTGACACAAATCCCAGCTCTAGATGCATTGTGACTGCAAAAGTTCTTGTAGATAATCCAAGCCCAAATCCTCGTTTTCATGGGTTGTTTTATTGTCTGGGTGCATCTATTGTGGGATTTTTGAATGGTTGTAGACCATTTATTGTTATTTTTCTTAAATTTTCTTTTCATAAAGGTTCATATCAGTTTATTATGATTTTCTAACATTTTCTTTGCTTACTGTAGGATTTGATGACTATGTCATTAATATTAGCATAGGGCAACAGATTCTTGCTGCCACTGGGAGGGATGGGAACAATAACATATTTCCCATTGCTTTTGGTTTGGTTGACAAGGAGGAGACAACTACTCGGTCTTGGTTTCTCACTCAGCTCAAATATGCACTTGGTGGAGAGTCAGGAAAATTTGGCCATTACACCATCATTTCAGATACGCAGAAGGTAAATATATCTATCCGTTCTAGATACGTGCGATTAAGCGACAATCGACGCAAGTTTGAGATACATCTCATTAAGCGACAATCACTATAAATCATATATAGAAATTATCATAGATATATGTCTATCTATTCTAGATACATCCGATTAAGCGACAATCAACATAAATCGTAGATACATCCGACTAAGCGACCATCGATATAAGTCATAGATACATTAGATTAATCGACAATCGACGTAATTCGTAGATACATCTCAATAAGCGATAATCGATGTAAGTCGTAGATAGTTCCTAACAATTTATTACGATTTTTAGATGATTAATAAAATTCATAAAAATGTTCCTATCAATTTATTATGATTTTTATATGATTACTAAAATTCATTAAAATGTTCCTATCAATTTATTATGATTTTTAGATGATTAATAAAATTCATTAAAATGTTCCTATTAATTAATATGAATTTTAGATGATTAATAAAATTTATAATTGTTCCTATCAATTAGTTATGATTCTTAGATGATTAATAAAATTCATTAAAACGTTCCTATCAATTTATATGATTTTTAGATGATTAATAAAATTCATAAAATGTTCCTATCAATTTATTATCATTTTTAGATGATTAATAAAATTCATAAAATTGTTCCTACCAGTTTATTATCATTTTTAGATGATAATAAAATTCACAAAATTGTTCCTATCAATTTGATATGATTTTTAGATGATTAACTAAATTCGTAAAATTGTTCCTATCAATTTATTATGATATTTAGGTGATTAATAAACATCATAAAAACGTTCCAATCATTTTATTAGGAATTCTAGATGATTAATTAAATCCATAAAATTGTTCCTATCAATATATTATGATTTTTAGATGATTAATGAGATTCATAAAAATAGGGTATGGTAATTGCAGTCAACCAAGTGTTTCCCAACTGCCCACAAAGAGTCTGTCTAAGGCACATTTATGCCAATTTTCAAACTATTGGGTTTAGAGGGGAGGAGCTCAAAAAATACATGGATGAAGCTAGCTACTCTTACACTCAAAATGGTTTTGATGTCGCAAGGCAAACATGAAAAATGAGTGTATAGAAGTTTGGGAATGATTGATGAGGATAGCTTGGGCTAGATATGCCAAGGAGTGAGGTTTTTAATAGAATGGTACTTGATGCTGGAGGGAAACGAGTGAGAACTATATTTGATGGAATTAGGAAAAAAGATGTCAAGGAATGAAGGGAAAAGGACTCGAGCAGTCACTGCTAGATGGGAGATCACCCCAACTTACTCAGAAAAATTAGAAGAAAACAAGAAATGCTCTAGGTTGTACAAAGCAAAGAAGGAAACTGATGGTTTATTGAAAGTGTGTAGTGGGGTGGACAAACAATATGTTGTCAACTTGACAAAAAGTACATGTGGATGCTGGAAATGGGACATGAGTGGACTCACGTGTAGTCATGTAATTTCAGCCATATACGGGTCCTTCCAGCATCTTCAAATATCCAATGTACATGGAAGCAAATGGTCCAGCAATTAACCCAGTTCCTAGTCAAGATTTCCGGTCAAGAACAAACACACCTCACATTGATCCTCCCGTATTAAAAATTGTTGTGGGCAGAAATCAGACAAAGAGAAGAAAGAGACAGTTTGAAGTACCAATTTCAAAACAGACATCAAGGATGGGCATAATAACTTGTAGCAATTGTGACCAACTGAGCCATAAATACACTAATTGTTCACACTCAAGCCATCTCTACATATGAGAAAAAAACAGCCATCTCAGAGGGAACTATTGCTGGTACTACTAGAAGTACATCTCCACCACCTGTAGGTCCAGATGCACTAGCATTAACAAGGGCAGCTCCACCACCTTCAGATCCATCTGCACGAGCACCAAAGTAGGCCAGCTCCACCAGCGGCAACTCCATCTGCACCAACACTAATGAGGCCAACTCCATCACCTGCAGCTCCAGCTACTTCTGCACCAAGGAGGCTAGCTCCACCAGCTTCTGCAACATATGCACCTCCTGCCCCAAGGACAGTTGCACAAGCATTCAGAGCCCCAAGGCCAGTACAACCTGCAACTGTTAATGAAGGCGGGCCACCAAGACAAAAAACAACTCTAGAATAAATGGTTACTTGATAGCAAGCAACATTGACAAGATGACCTCGCCGGACATCAAGAACATGAACTCAGCTCCAGATTGATGTGTTACATGTCAGCACGCAAGCTATGTAATGAATTTGTTGTGTCTTAATATTATTTTATCTCCGCCAAACCAGCTCCAGAACATATGTGTCCAACCAGCTCTAGAACTATGTGTTTTGAACCAGATTATTTCGTATTTCATATGTCCCAGTTGGTATGTTCCAACTGGTGTGTGCCACTATTATCTGATGATTGTGAACAATTGTTATGTTGGAAAATATTAGTACTATTGTGTGTGAAATTTAGCAATTATTATGCTTGCTAAATGTGTTGTTTCTCTGATTTTAGATGTTGCCGCTGGTTTTCTAGAACCAAAAACCACAAAATTTGGTGGTTATTTTTCAAAAACATTTGAAAGTGCATGGTTGCCCCCATGTGTTGTTTTGGTAATTAATGACAATCTCTATGGACTAATGTTTGTATTGAGCTACTTGTAGGTGTGTCCATTTGCATTGCTTGATCTCCATTTGTTGGAGTCAAGGCTACGGGAAGAAGCTATATGTTGATCAAGGCTAAGTGCCAGTTGATCAAAACTCAATGTATTTCTCCATGAGCATGAATGAAGTCAAGGATCCTATGTGGCTCTTGGAGGATGGCGTCTTGGTGATCGTCATCAAGATAAAGGCCAAGTGAAGATATGCCGAAGAGTGCTTCTCCCATATTGGTGTATGGGGGAGCAACATGTGAATCTTCACCAAGCAAAGCGCAATCGAGAAAGGTGGTGCGTCTTGAGGAGATGAAGATCGTCTTCTTCGACCTCAAGTGGTTTAATGCGCAAGGCAAAGGAATGATCTTGATAGGGTTATAGGATAGATAGCCGTACTATCAAGAGGGGCTCTCGACCGAATATCTTGATCGTATCGCCGTAGAGAGCACAAACCTTTGCATCGATGCAATCAACTTTATTGGTTCTTATTTGTCTCTTATCATGGTGTGGTCTTGGTTCTTGTTGTTCTTGTCATGACAAGGCCAAGTTCACCGAAAATGGTTTTAATATGCGTCTCCTATTGCGTTTTTGGGTTTGGAGGTTTTTTGGTTCGTCTTTCATAGAGAGGTTTTACCTTTCTCCATTTGGTTTTATCCTCCCTTGTTGGACTATGATGTTTTTCTGTATATCCTTGTAGAGCTCGTCGTTACGAGTCTAACGAGCCCAAGATCATCGAAAACGGAGTCCGGATGCGAAAGATATGCCCGTTTTCGTTTTGCTTTTTCTGCAGTTTTCAGTGGGGCGGAAGTTCCGGCCCAAGCACCGGAAGTTCCGGCCCATATTTTCATCTGAGCTTTTTTGGCTAAGTCCTTTCGGCGTTTCTCTCTGGAGGGGTTCCGGATTTTTGCCCCGGAAGTTTCCCCGGAAATTTCCGGGGGGCCGGAAATTCCGGTCCTTGGTCCGGAATATCCGGTCTAAGAAAATTTGGCTAAGTCTTTTTTGCGTTTTTCTCTCTGGAGGGAGTCCGGATCTTTGCACCGAAGGTTTGCTCCGGAAATTTCTGGACCACCAGAAGTTCCGGCCCCCGGCCGGAAGTTCCGGTACATAACCCCGGAATTTCCGGCCCCTCGCTGCCCCCAACGGTCAGATTTTGGGGGAGGCTATAAATAGCCTCCTTCTTCCCCAAGAGGTTGCAGCTCACTCACTCTCTCTCTCTCTCCTCCATTTTTACAAACTTGTGAGCTTGATTTCTCTCAAGGAACGTGCTGAGCGTCCCCCGGGGGATAATTTGCCCCGATCCCCCGGGTCGAGCAGACGACACGTGTCCCATCTGACCTCAACGCCATATGCCCTGCGCCTTTTTCGAGTAGAAAAAAATCTAAAACAGGAAAAAATCCCCACGCGGAGACGCGTCCACACCACGGCACCATCACCTACCGTCGGCCGTCGCGCGAAGAACTCTGGCGAGAGACCTGCCGGCAGCATGTCGACTCCGGATGGTAGCACCGCCACCCCCCTTGCAACACCGTCCGTGGACATTGTCTAACTCCGGCGAGGGCCGGTCGAGGCCCGTCGTCCAGCTCCGACGAGGGCTAGCCGCAGCAACACCATGTAACCATGGTAGCAGAGCTGCTCGTCGTGGGTAGCAAGGCCGCACACCCATAGTAGCAAAGCACCATTGCCACTGTAGCAACTGCCGCCCACCGCTTGTAGCAGAGCGTCGCGCCACCGCCGGCCAGCACGTAGCACCATTGTCGGCCGCACTAGCACCGCCGCTGGCCCGTGGTAGCAAATCCCTGAGGTCGAGCAAATTCCTAGCTCCCGCCACTGTAGCAAGCGCCGCCGCCGGCTATGGTAGCAAATCCTCGACGCCGTTGTAGCAAATCCCCGCCGCTACTGTAGCAAGCGCCGCCACCGGCCGTGGTAGCAAATCCCCGATGATGTCGTAGCAAAGCGCCGCCGTCGCTGCCGTGGTAGCAAATCTCTGATGCCGATGTAGCAAATCCCAAAAGCCGTTGTAGCAAGCGCCGCCGCCACTGTAGCAAGCGCCGCCGCAGCTGCTCTCCATGGCAGCAACTTGCTGGGAGCCAGAGGCGCGCGCCTGAGGGAGCCAGTGGCGCCGCGTGGCCGAGATGGCAGCAACAGAGAGGGAAATCCAGCCGCGGCTCGGGCGTGAGTTCGTCGGCCTCCAGGCGTGACGGCGCCGTGGGATGAGGAGAGGCCCGAGCTCGACCGTTGAGGAAGAGA
Organism: Puccinellia tenuiflora; assembly: GCA_012064385.1. Classification (NCBI taxonomy): domain Eukaryota; kingdom Viridiplantae; phylum Streptophyta; class Magnoliopsida; order Poales; family Poaceae; genus Puccinellia; species Puccinellia tenuiflora. Next base: position 31,349 of record QRDG01000802.1, on the reverse strand, counting down.
GAGAGCCATGGATGGATGGAGGGAGGGAGACCAAGGGGAGGAGGTATGTGCTGGCGCCGCCGCCGGAGAAGAGGACAGCGGGAAGGTAGCGGTGGAGGGGAACGAGCTCGGCTCTGTGATCTGTTTTCCCGATTCGTGAAAGGATAGGGATAGGGAGGAGGAAGCCGCTTGTGGGTGGGGTCCACGAAGGACACGCGTCGCACACGCGAGGAGGAGGATGCGAGTCGTTCCGTCCCCCGGACGATCGTTAGCGTTTTCCTTCTCTCAATCCCTCCAATGATTCTTGCCCAAATTTAAGGATTCAAGAGAGGAGATCTAGATATACATTTCCACCAAACAAAATCTCCTCTAAGTGAGGGGAACTCGTGGGATCTAGATTTTGGGGTTGCTTTGTGTTCATCCCCTTGTTCTTCCTCTTAAATCTCTCCATAGCATTAGTTGGTTTGGTTGGATTTTGGAGAGAAGGATTTTGACCACTTGGTGTGTTCTTGTCTTTTGCATTAGTTGCATCGGGTTGTGCTCTCCACGAAGATTCGTGGGATTGACGTTGAGAAGCTTGTTACTCTTGGGTGCATTGTGTTCCCAAGAGCTTTGTGCCTCTTGGGTGCATTGTGTACCCTAGACGGTTGGAGGATTCGCGAAGACTTCGAGTTGTGAAGCTTCGGCAAGATTTGGGAGCCCCCAATTGAGTTGTGGGTGTGTGCCCCAAGAACATTGTAAAGGCTCCGGATTCCGCCTTGAAGGATTCCGATAGTGGAAGGTGAACCAAACCCTTAGGTGCGGTTCATCGGAGAATAGGGTGAGGCCTTTGTGGCATCTTGAGTAGGCCTCTTGTGGCGAGCTCACACCCCTCCAACGAGACGTACTCCCTTAACAAGGAGGAACTCGGGAATACATCCTCGTCTCCGCGTGTCTCGGTTATTTCTATACCCGAGCTCTTTACTTATGCAATTTACATTGTGATAGCCTTCGTGCTTGAAGTTTTATATCTTGCTATCACCTTGTTGCTTGCCTTGCTTAGCATAAGTTGTTGGTGCACATAGGTGAACCTAGTATAATTAGGTTGTTGGCTTGTTAATTTAAACACATAGTTTTATTCCGCAATTATCAAGCCTTAAACCGGAAAAGGTTTAAATCGCCTATTCACCCCCCCCCCCCCTCTCGTCGACATCTCGGCATAGTTTGTTCTTTCAACATTGAAGATAGCTCCTCTGCACAGTTACATGATTTTTATTGTACACTCATAGTAAATTAAGTTAATAGATATTAAGTGTCAAAATTAATAATATTATCATTAATACATAATCTGACACAAAATTCAGTTCACAAATATTCAGCATCTAAAACAGAGTTCCAACACAAATTATTATATAGTTTTAAACCATCAGGTCTGCAATAATACAAAGTTCACTCACACATGACAACAAAAGAAAATAGTTGAACACATCGCGTCTGATTTTGCTTGAGCGCTTGTCCCTGTTCAACTGACAAAGCACGTCATAATTTCATTCTTCCCAAATGGATGTGATTTTCTTGAGCTTCTCCGTGTTCACCTGACTCACTTTCAAAAGATCATACAAATTGTACCCTATCTTCTTTTTTTCCTCCTTCAGCACGTCCGTTTCCTGGTCCCATTTCCTCTGCTTTATCTTCAACACCTCATTGTCAGCTTTTTGAACCTCTTTCATCACAAATAATTGTTGCTTCAATTTATCATTATGTTTCTCCAATTCAGTCAATTCAGTCTCTGCCTGGTCCTCACTGTTGTCAAGTATCTTCTTTAGTGTTTTTCGATGCACCTTCTTCACATTGTCACCATTAAATTAATTCACATCATTAACCATAGATGTATATTTGTCCTCCACCTTTTTTCTCTTGCTAAATCATGGTGCTATTTTGCATTATGATGATTTTCAGTAAACCCTTAGTTTATTTATCTCATCATACATGCCCCATAGTTTACGAAGATACTTCTTCAGTGCCAGGATCAACCCATGACACAAATCCACAATTTATGGCACCCTAGATAAATACAAAATAATAGTGATTTATTGAATGTAAATATCAAAGAAAAATAAATCTACTACACCATCACTAGATAAATAATTATTCCTACCAATAACCTATTGTACAATCTACACTGAATTTTCATACCTAATTAACTGAAACTGGTGCACATCTAGTTAACCGAATTTTCTACTTAATTTATCTCTTCCTATTTAATTGGACATGTATATTAAATCATACAAAGTAATACAAAGAGGAAGAATCACTTACATTGTGTACAAAGCAACTAGAGAATCGCCTCCCAGTATTGGTGCCTTAGAACGCAACATGTCTCTCGGGCTTTTCTTCGTGGATCCGACACATAACGGGCCCATCAACATCAAAATGCCGTAGAAATCAGGGTCAGGGACATAATCCGGTGCGTAGTCGACTTCATTGTACTACAAATCAAAGAAATCAGCTGCTAATGGAAGCTCGGTTGGATCGAAATCAGAAATTCCAAATCACAAACTCTAACCCTAGCAAATCAGATAGAAAGATAACTCACATCGCCTAGCCACGATTCCTGAGAGGTTTCGTCGTCATCCTAGCTCGGCATGTGGGTGAAGCAGCGGCGGCGAAGTTGATCGAGTTATGTAGGTTTGGTCGGAGGAGGCAGGAGAGAGAGAGAGAGAGAGAGAGAGAGAGAGAGAGAGAGAGAGAGAGAGAGAGAGAGAGAGAGAGAGAGAGAGAGAGAGAGAGAGAGAGAGAGAGAGAGAGGAGATAGTTCGAAAGCTTATTTGGACAAAGAGGAGCAAGCCTGACCCATCCGTTAGTTTCGGGGTTAAACAACCGTCTCAGATGAATCAGTGCTTTTTGTTACGTGTTAGCACTAAGGTGGTGGTTTTTGAAACCCTAACTTATTGTGGCAGTTTTTGAAACCCTAACCGCAGTTGTGGTGGTTATTTGTAATTTGCTCAGCTTAAATTGATAGTGCAAAAACTGCAATTCTGAATGCAATACCAGCACCCATATATTATCTCAGCTCCTTGAGTTTCAAGTTTGAAGTGCAATACTATAGAATTTTTGGTGGGTTATAAACTTGTCTTTATAATAGGTTTTCTAATGGAAACAACTTAATTAACCAGCCTCACACACGTACCACAAACTGAGCTCATCACTAGCCTTATTTACACTACAAGCATTAGATTCTGAATTAGTGACAAGGCACTCTCGAGTACTTGTAGCCTGACTGTATCATTACCTTCCGAACCCCATCATCTCTAATTTTGAATCGAAGGATTTAGATAAACAAATGTATTCCCTCCGTCCCAAAAAGGATGTCATTTTTTGTGTCTAAATTTGAATGTATCTTTTGTTTGCAACTTAAAAACTCTTTATAAAAATAAAAGCCAGCAAGCCGCCTCATAAAAAACCTTCCAGTCCCCTTCGATACCCTGGTAAGGAAAAGAGTGCGTCTGAAACTTGCTGCTTAATCATCCGGATTACAATCGTTATGCAGACATTCAACAATAAAGCTAGGTACATAATTAATCCAAATACACCTCCTCCTATCAGCCGATGCCTGCTGAGCACAAAGGTGTGCTCCTTTATTAGCTTCCCGTCCAATATAATTTATTCGGAACGATATAAAATTGCCGCTAAGCTCTTCCACTTCCTGGATGATCGACGCTATCTCTGATCGATCCTTGTCTCTATCCAACCATCTCTTTACAACTTCAGCACAATCAGTATCAACTATGACCTGAGTAAGACCCATATCTTGTGCAAGTTTAACTCCATCACGGACAGCTAATGCCTCCATAATCATGGCAGAAGCAGCATGTCCATACCAGATTGCTTGTCCTCGATGCATACAGCCTGTATTAAATGTATCTAGTCACCAAAAAGTGTCTAGATACAGTCAAATTTGGACAAAGAAATGACATTCTTTTTAGGGCAGAGTTAGTAGATTTTTTCAAAGATGTGTCGATAAAAATTCTCCTATGACATAGACTCCATTGGATTGCAATCCCGAAACCAAACAGGCCACGTAGGAAAAATCGTAAGGATTATAATCGTCCAAAAGTGTCCTTCACGGTGGTGGAACTAGACGATACTACTTACTAAAAAGACCAAGTCAGTAGTGCTTTCCTGCAAGTTATTAGATCAGCACAGAAATGCTTCTCACCTTCTGACTTGTTACTGGCAAAAGAAATTGAAAACAAGATTACAAGATTACAAGAGTACAAGCTGAGCCCCACCAATCATCAAATTTTGGAGCCTACAGAAGAGTAAACCTCGTCGCATTGCAGCTTTGCCAGATAAAGAGAGTTCTTAGAGTTTGACATGTCAATGGGCATGAACATTGATGGAGTAGGCCAGAAGATGTAACTGAATCTGTACAAAACATCAAAACCCTGCATACTGCACAGGAATCAGCAAATACGTTTTACATGAAACACTGCTACTCAAGTATGAATTACTAAGTAATTCACCAAAATTATTATTGCTGGTAAGATAAACCGGCCTTCAAACAAAGAATGATGGAGAACCGGCAGTCCCATATATAATCTCTTTTTCAGTATATAGATTCCTTCAGTTAGCACTTAACAGTAGCACAATTCATACTTCCCATCAAACAAACATGTGTCTCAAACTCTCAATTAGTTGCTCAACCGCAAATTTGGATACAACCTGGATATGCTCCACAATAACATCAGAGACAACTGACACCGACTCGATTACGATGGCGACGACGGTATAACATCGGTGCCGTAGAATACATAAATCAGACCACCGACTCGAGCATGTTGCCGACGTGAGTCCTGAGAGTTACGGACTTGTGCCTAATCATGGTGACGCCTTTGGCATTCCCATTCCCATCGCCATCGCGAGGCAACACTGCCTCCACGCCGGTGAAGACAGCAAATGTCTCGTCGGGGTAGGGCTGGATACCAAAGTATGGAACAAGCTGGTGACGCAGAACCTGCCGGAACCCAGGCTGACTAATTTGCTGGGTTTGTAAGGGCGCGGGTGCCACCCCTTGGGAACGTCAAGGTCTGCCCAGATATGTGTCTGCTCCGGCGCCGGCTCCTCCCCTCTGACGACGCCGGAGATGTCGGCGGCGCAGGGGAGGTGGAAGTTGGCGAAAGAGACGCCAAACCAGAGGCCCAGCTCCGGGTCGAGCTCGGCCTTGCCGTAGAATGGCATGAGCCAGTCGCCAGCCTTGTACCACTCGCGGGTCACGGTGTTGAAGCAGTAGGTGCCGACGCCCCTGGTGGAGATACAGATGGTGTCGCCGCCCACCAGGGCATAGGACCAGATGGGGGAAGGCTTGTAAGCCGGGCTGTCGACGTACGGCGGTAGCGGCAGGGCGTCGCAGTGCCAGGCATTTCCCATGTGGAGGTTCATGCTGTTGGCGCGGTTGCGGTACACGATGGACTCGAACTGGACCCCCTGGTTGCCGGGCTTGAGCATCCCGTCGATGATGTAAAGGCCTCGGTCTTCACTTTGGTCTTCATTTGAGGTGGTCTTCGTCGGCCTCGTACGGACGGAGAGGGCAGCGTGTACATGGATTTCATGCTGTCCGATACCAGCACGTTCACGAATTGGCGGCGGGTGCTCATCGGAGATCTGCGTTCCTGGTTTCTTCCTGCTTCCTGGTTTTTTCTGCCGGAAGAAGAGGAAGATTAGATGAAACCGAACCAAGCAGATCTATTTTTCTGCCTAGCTAGGCAAGTCAAACCAGATAGATAGATCTACCTAGGCAGAAAAATACCCAGCAGGGGGTGGAAGTGGATGGGATGTCAGATATTGTGTATCTTCGGTCTTTTTTTCTTGAGAAAAGACTTTGCGCATCTCATACTCCTATTTGATATGATACTTATACGGATTTGCTAATCCTCAGGCGCCTGATTTTTTCTTATGTCTCAGTCACTCACAAAAATTTGCATAAAAAGTGCAATTGCACTTTTTTAGGAGAAATGTGCAATTGCACTTTTCTGTCAAGACAGAAAAGTGCAATTCGTTCTAGTTGCATTTTTTTGAATTGCAGTTACACTTTTTCTGAGGTGATTTAGACTTAAGAAATTCTCAGGCGCCTGATTTTTTCTTATGTCTCAGTCACCTAGAAAAATGTGTATGAGTTGCACTTTTCTGAAAGAAATGTGCAATTACATTTTTCTGACAGAAAAGTGCAACTCGTTCGAGTTGCACTTTTTTTTAACTGCAGTTACACTTTTCTAGGTGATTGAGACTTAAGAAATTCTCAGTCAACTGAGACATAGTCAAACCCATACTTATATCAACGAAAACCTGAATATTACAAATGAAGGACAACAAGACACAAAACGAATGGTAAAATAAAAATTACATTGAAAATCATATTGCGCGTCTTCTTGCTTCGCTTATTCGTCGTCCACTGGAGGTTCAAAAATAAACCGAACATGCAATATGGGGTCGGACACCTGCAAACGCCCTCCCCATATAAGCATTTGAAAATAACAATAGCCAATTGGCGGAAAAGATGAGCGGGCTAGAATGGTTGCGTGGAAGAAAGCCTAGGGAGTAAACACCTTGTCTATTGTCGACAATAGATCTTATTATTCACTTACCCCAACGTATCGCTTAAAGTTGTGGGTTATGAAGATCGCAAGGTTCCATATGATCGACAGATCCAGGGGCTGAGATGAAGCGAAGCTGATGTTGTTCCCAACATTAGTTACTATTTTCAATTAATTCAATGTTTGCCTTCATGTAACTGAGGTTTACCGAACTGGCTATTTGAGCGCCTCGGGCCAGGACGACCGAGCTATTGAATGTAATATCTAAATGAATCCCTTGCTTGTTTTCATGTTTTTAGTTTCCTTAATTCCATAGTAAATCCCTAATACTGATCGATTGGGTCAACAATTCGGGAGTTTAGCATCAAAAAAATTGATCGAAATGTCAAAAATTCCTTAAAAAAATTGTGTGTACATATTAATATTATACGTTCGCACACTAGATTACGCAGAAAAAACAATACTATTTTTTTGCCTGTGTAAAAAGAAAAAAAAAGTCTAATGAAAAGTTTTTTTTATCATCGAATTTTGTCTTTTTATCACACAACACATAAAATCCTACCTCCGATCCATAAAAAGTGTCGACCACTTAGTACAAAGTTTATACTTCCTCCGATCTGAAAAAAACAGTCGTAAGTTGCACGTACGAGTTATACATACCACGTTGTTTGATTCCAACACTTAAAACGGATTGGAGGGAGTACTAACTTAGTACAAAATGGGCAACACTTTTTACGGATCGGAGGGAGTATTTTTTGTGTGGAATGACTTTGTGAGCACATAGAATATCGAGATGTATGCGTGATTTTTTCGCTATTTTTAGACATTTCAAAATACGTTTAAAACATATTTAATAAACGGGAGCATGCATACGCTCCGAGGTGTCAAAACACCCCCTCTTGATTTGGTAGAGATACATGTCAGTTTACTAGTGCTAATAGTGAATTGTGACTTGTGAATGCCCTACTATTATATCACTAATAATTGTGCTAATTTGGACATATGGCATGCAGTTGGGGTAAATATTTTGGTTTGAACTTGAGAGGCGTTCTACAATGACATTAGTAAGAAGCAATGTCGATATCATTGGTTCTTCACGGTGCACACATGAGATGAGACGAGCCCGTCGAGGCATTTTATTTACGGGTTATGTGTGAGCCCGTGAACGGTGAGCTCACCAGAGTGTATGTATCAGAGGTCTGAGAGGACTGACTGTATCAATACTTTTGCGCTCTCCAGTTGCTGCCTTGGACCTTCATCAACAAGGTTGTCCCTGCAATGCCTGTCGATCTCAAAGAAATTCTCGCGCAGAGAGTCAAGAGTGAGCTGCAGGTTCTCACAGGCTGAAGAGTTGCTGCTCCCAAGGAGCCTCGCACAAACGAAGCACGTCAAGCCTAAGACGATACCGTGCTCCCCTCGCTGCAGTGCCAGCCGAAGGGCGGAGAGCAAAATGACACCCACAGAATCCAGGATTCTTGGGCTTCCTTTCTTCAGCAGGCTCGCCATCATTTCTGCTAGCTTTCTGGATGACGGCGAGTCCTCGTGCTCGCTGCCCTGCTCGCTCTGATCATCCTCTTTAGCTTCTTCAGCATCAAGCAGCTCATTCTTGGCCAGAGCGACAACCCACATTGGCAAGTCAGAGTCACCCAAGTTCCACATGTTGTTAGGCGTCTCATTCTCTGGCCCAATCAACCAGCGGCATCCAAGACCCAGTATCAGCACTGGTAGCCACTGTTTTACAACAGAAACTAATGTGAGAGCAAATCTGGAGCCTGCGAAGGATTCAACAGCAGGTACAAGATCAAGAAGATTATTGGCAAGGATGAAAGCCTCCTCCAGGGAGCTTGACGACTCGGTTGAGCTTGCCAACACCAAATGAAGCAGCTTGGCTGCGTATGTGAAGGAGCTTCTTGTAAGGATCAGTATGTCTTTCAGATCATCCCCATTGAGAGATGACCTCTCATGATGCCCTTTCATGGCTGAAGCTGCATATTTTGTGTAAGCTGATGCAAATTTGACACATCTTACTTTACTATCATTCACCAGCTTGATGGTTGTTGTGTCCACAATGAACTTAAGAATTGAAGTGCCAAGCATAATCACATTTATTGTGCCTTTCACTGAATTTTCTGCAAGATGCATCAATCACTTATTATGAGTAATGAGCAAAGTTGTGCAGGATTTATAACAGCATGCACAGATAACGATGATTGCAAACATGAAATCTTGTTACTTACACTTTTTGCATGCTTTCAGAATATCAGATAATCAATTGTGTTGATGAATAAGTGATTCAGTTCAAAGAGGGTCATCAATGAAAAGTTGTATAGGTTTGGTGAAGCCATACCTTCAAGGGTGCCATGCTGCGGATGTTTATCTTGTGCAGATTTCTCATTCTTGTTCAATGTTGATGCTGAGTTGGCAGAAACAGTAAAATATCCATTTACAAATTTTTCATAACATTTCAGCAGATGATCCAGTGATTGATTGACAGTTGTCAACTGACACAAGATGAAAGTTACATGAGTGAATACATATTAAACATAAAATGCTGAAACGTTCACACACTATGGATAACTATCAAAGATAACAGCAGTGCAATAAAAAAATGTTTAGCTCCCTATTGATGCCTAACCAGATGAGATTGGTTTATCAACAAGAAAATAGGGCACTGCGTAAATTGACTCACCTCAGAGCAGCCAATATATGTTTGATCAACATCCTGAAGAGCACTATATGTAGCCAAACTCGAATAAGCCAACACTAGCGCGTGGTCTAAAGATTCAAAATGTAGGCACTGCTCAATGTACACTTGAGAAATGACCCTCAAAGAAGAAAATGCAATTTCGGCATACGATTGCAGAAAAGCAGCTCTCATTTCCTCAGCTTTTAGTATTTCATTTATCTGCCATGCTGCTCCCCCTACTGCAGCAAGTTCTTTGTTATTCAAGATTACTGATGTGGATGACTTATTTCCAGCCACATCGTCAGACCTTGCTGGTGTTTTCTTAAGCGACTTCCCTTTCTTCCTCTTTGCAGATGCAACAGGGCACAATGGAGGTTCTAGTCCATAGACCCCAGAAAAGCAAGAGGCTTTAGATTGCAGAATATTAGTCAGTTCTTCAAACATTTCATCAGAACAGCCACTCAGATGTACCAACTTATGTGCTGCCAGCAATGCTTCGTGACATTCTTCCTGCTTGGAAGTCACAGCAGCATTCACAACTAAATCCATGCATTCGGCATGCAACACACGTAGATCATCAGGTGATACCACTGGAACCATACTGAGAAGAGCGGCCTGGGCACTATCAGAAACTGCAGATTTAAAGAGTAGCTTCAACTTAGCATTTGCAAAGTACTCTCTCAAAGCAACCAAACTAGAGCCCTCATTAGATAAGCTTTTTATTAGTTTGGCCGAAGCAATTATAAGACCATCAGTCTGCTCTATGTTCAATCCTGATGGTAACAATGCCTGACTAACAGCAGTTTTTATGAACTTAACAAGCGATCGTGGGGATGCTCCTTCAGACAGAGCAAATTCACAAAACCTTGCCCCAGCTGCTGGTGATCTCTTTATGAGTGCAATGCAGCGAGGACATGCTTCGTCTTTCAAAGACAACTTGGATGGAAAGTAAGAAGGTATGAGAAGCTTTGTGATTTTCTGAGCAACACAGGGATGGTCGTCTGCAAGTGAAGATAATATAGTCCCCAGACCAACAACCTGAACAGAAAACTGTGTGTTAAAAATCCTACCCAGAAATATCCAAATATGCACTACCACATATGCTCAGATTCAAAATTTATAAATGGAAAACAAAGGTCATTCAAGCAAGAGTGTAAATCGAGATATGCATGCAATATCTATGTACCATACCTTATAGTACTGGAAAGATTGAAGATCACAAATAGCTAAAAGGAGATCTACAACAGCAGCTCTGACAGATAAAGCAGGATCAGCGACCATATCGCTTAATCTTGGAAGTAGAACTTTCAGTATGTCATGACTTTGTGGATTGTCAAGCAGGTATGTGAGGCCATTAACAGTTGATAGACGAACATCTTTGCAAGAATCTTTGGACATATCATCAACAATTTTACTCAATTGTTTTGAAATAGTTGGTGATGGAATAACTTCCCAGAACTGGTTAAGAATACGACAAAGTCCTTGAACTGTAACTGCCCGTATTTCTGGGCAGTCGTCGATAAGAAGTTTGTCTAGCAAGAAGAACTGCTTCTCTAACAAAGGATCATTTACATCCTTTGTCACATCTGGGTCTTCAAGGGGAAATACATCTAATAGAAGATGTAAAGCATTAAGGCGAACATCAGAATTCGCAACCTGCCAAAAAGTAGACTCTTGAGATAACCAAAAAATGTCTATAACTTGAAGTGTTCCATACCTACATTTTTTCTTGACATTTATATATACATTAAAAGGTGAACACAATTTCCGAGTACAAACTAAACTTGAAGTATTCCATCAAGTTATTTGAAAGCAAAAGTGTACATGATATTTTACCTATGTAGAATCAGCAAAGTGAACTGCTACTGCTCAATATTCATTGGTCAAATATTCATATGTGGTGTTTTATGAATAAAATCCAGTAGGCACACTTTTATCTAGACTAGAAAGTATCGCAGTACTGACCAATTTCATTTTGTCCGAAGCCTAATCAAGTGAAAACTTAAGAATTAGTTCTCAGCTCCCCGTTGTGAGAAGTCTAATGAGCTAATGTGAGATAATAAACAAGTAGAACGTAATTAAGAGGCTGAGATCATAAAAGTCGTATGAAACTGTGGATGCTTGTTGAAGTTAAAGTCATGCGGTGAGTTAAACTCTCTTTTTTATTATGGAAGTTAGTACTTCGAAGTTCTATTAATTATTTTCAGATGTTACTGCAATAGTTTGACCAATGCATTAGAAAAAACAAGACGACGTTATTTTCAGAGAACTAAATAGACATCAGAAATATGCTGTTGAAGGACCTCCCCCATGGCTTTCTTCTCCTCCTGTGAGCCCCAACAACCACCACCGGCCTAACCGCAATCGTCCCCGCCCACAGCCAGCACGCTGCCGGGACACCTTGCCACCCCGCCCTGCCCCAAGCTCCTACGCCACCCCCAGCCATCCCTCTAAGTCCGACAAGAGCCCACATCTTTGTCCAATGCCGGCACAGCCCCAGCCTAAGTTTCTTCCTCGCCTCCACCGCCTTCATCGCCGCGGCCGGCGGCGGCTCTGGCTCATTCTATTCCTCCTCGTCACCGTCGCCGACTCGGGGCTACGCTTCCTCTCTTACTCTCCCCTTACTAGATGAGTAGATGGGCTCGACCCAGCGCTAATCTAGCAAAAGCGAATTCCATATACTACAGAGCAAGCATTTCCAAGTGATTATTAGTATTACATATACACAATTCGTCTTGACACTAGCCACATATAGTGGTCACCACCCACCAGAGAAGAACAAGACAATGCACGTACCTGCAATGACCGGAAGACCACCGGCTCGGACAGCCTGAACACCAACTTCTCAACCCCAGCCACCGCCTTGTGCTCCACGAACACCCGAAGGATCCTCCTGGCAGCCTTGGCGACCTCCTTGTTGGCGGCATGCACGGCCGCCTCGACCATTCCCTGCAGAAAATCTTCCCCGATCTCCCCCCTAACCCACCCTCCGTACTTCCACGCTCTGAACACCACCTCCCCATAGGAGACGACCGCCGCCCGCCTCCCTCGCATCATCCCCACCTGCGCCCTGATGAGCTCCAGCCCCTCCCGAGCGAGCCCCTCGCTGACCCCGAGCACGAGCGCCAGGAGTTTCCTCCCTTCCTCGGCCTTGAGGAAGTGCGGCGACACGAAGCAGCGCAGCAGGAGCATCTTGAAGTCCGAGATGCTCTCGTCAGTGTAGTCGAGCAGAGGGAGCGCTCCGCGGAGCGCGAAGAGGCGGCGGAGGAGCGGCGTGGCGTTAGAGCCGGAGGAGGTGAGCGCTTGGGAGAATAGGTAAGGCAGGGTCTGGGCGACGAGCGCGTCGCGCCCTGGAGCCCCGGCGCGCCAGGCGCGCTCGAAGCACGATGCGGCGAGCGCGGCGAGGGGCGGGTCGTCGGCGGCGAGTCTCGCTAGGCGGTCGTGGAGGAGCGCGAGCGGGCGGAGGAGGTCGTCCCAGCGCGGCGGGTGGTTGGGGTGGGTGAGGAGGAGGTGGAGGAGGACGGCGGCGGCGGCGGCGCGGGGGGAGCCGGAGCCGGAGCCGGAGCCGGAGTCCGGGTCGTGGGAGATGGCTTGAGCTAGGGTTTGTGGGAGGGAGAGGAGGACGGGGTGGAAGCCGGGGAGGGAGTGGACGGTGCGCTTGAGGTGGCGAGGGGTCTTGAGAGTCGCGGCGGCGGTGGTGGAGGTGGGGAGGAGGGTGGCGGCGAGTGCGAGGAGGTCGGCGGAGGAGGAGGGCGCGGAATCCTCGTCGCCAGCGGCCGGTGCGATCCGGCGGTGGCGGTGGCGGCGCGTGGGCGGCATTGCAGATTTGCTGTGAGAATTTTGCGGTTGGGGTTTGAAATGGAACGGAGAGGGAGGCAGACCGATTTGGCGGAGAATTCGGGAGGGATAGAAGAACAGAATTTTTTTTTTTTGACATGAGAAGAACAGAATTTTGGCGGAGAAGGAGAACGGGCGGTGGTGCCATGGCTTCTTTTGGGATTGGGCCGCGACATGGAGGCCCATAGAGGAATCGGGTCGTAATCGTAAAAGTACCTATACCGAGCTGATGAGGCCATAGAGGGAGCAGGCCACATATAAGACGCTCGTGAGTCCAGTTGACCTAATCGTCGGTACGAGTTTGACCTAACGAGACCGTGGACGTAGCCTGCCGCCTGGCGATCGCCGATCGGCTGCGCTAGCTTCTTCAGCGCGACCAGGCCTGAGTGCGACGGCGGACGGCCACCGCGACGGCGCCGCGATTTGCTGATTCTACCTTGCAGCGGCTACAGGAACTACGACTTCGCGGCGAGGTACGTACGTCTCTGTTCTATCTATGCCCTATTACTTCTTTAAATCTTAAAAGAAGAAGAGGAAATAGATATAGAGAAGTGTTGATGGAATTGTCAGCGAATTCGTTGGTAATTTTCTTGAGAGTAATATACAAGTGCGGTAGGCAGTTTAAGAATCTAGACGTGCTGGAGATCGAAGGGTGCTGGTTGGTGTTCCTTGGGTATGTTGATCGCGGTTCGTAGTATCTATTGTTCTGCACTCGTGATGCTAGAATCATTTGCTTGGGTCCTAGCTAAACGGATGGAGAGTGACTATTGCATTGCCACATTACTTATACTACTATACTTGTCCCACTTTTGCATCCTTAGAGCAACTCCAGTCGTCCCCCCGAGAGCCCCCCCAGGACCGTTTTTTGGACGCCGGCGGACGATTTTTCTCCCAGTCGCGCCCCCAGGGTCTCGTTTTTCGCCGGATTTGGCCCAAAAGTTATCCGGCGTACCCAGGCCGAACCCAGCGCGCTGGGTTCGGCCTGGGGGCGCCGGCGCAAGGGAAACGCCGCGCGGGCCAGCCCTGTCGGCGAGACAACACGATTCCCGCCATTATTGTTTCGCTTTCCCTCCATTTTCCTTCTCCATATACCGTAGCTCCCGCCGTTTCCCGCGGCAATCGCCTCCCATATGGCGCCCAAGAAATTCAACAACCCACGAGCCGCCGGCGAAGAACCACCGGCGAAGATGGCGGGGGGCGGGAGGGGTAGGGGGAGGGGGAGGGGGAGGGGGCGGCCGGACGGCTTGAGCAACACCGAGTGGGCGAACGAAGTCGACCGAAGGAAGACGGTCACCGCCGACCGCAAGGCAAGGGACGGGAGGAAGAAGGCCAAGGAGGCGGAGGAGGCCAAGGAGACACGACGAGCGGCGGCGGCGGCGGCCGGGAAACCGTGCTTTCCTGCGCCGTCCCCACTGTATGCGCCGCACGGCCCTCTATTTGCCGCCCGGCGCTTGGGGAACCCAAGGAAGCCAAGGAGGAAGCCAAGCAAGCGTGGCGTCACCGTCACCGTCGGTCTTCTCGCCGTCGCCGTCGCCCACCGCCTTCTCGCCGGCGTCGCCAGCAACACCCCACTGGAGGGGGGACACGCTGGAGTACGGAGACGGCGACCCGCACGGCGGATTCAACCCCAACATAGCGTTCCGCGGCCCTTCCGCACTCAGCGCCGGCACCGGGGGCTCGCCGGCCATGCCATACCATGGTCCTCTGTTCCACCATCCGATTGAGTTCGATAGTACCCGCAGCGTGCTCGGCCAAATGCCCGAATCGCAGGAGTCACAGGACGCATGCATGGACGACATCATCGCGTCTGGCTCGGCGGCGGCGGCGGCGTCATTCCCCCCGGGAGAAGAAGAGGCCGACTTTGCCGGGGAAGACTTTGCCGGGGATGAGTTCGCCGGGGAGGAGGAAGAATACGGCGAGTACGAGGAGGATGAAGAACAACCCGTCGCCGCGGAGGATGAGGAACAACCCGACGAGCGCAAGAAGAAGAAGAAGAAGAAGAAGGCGGCCGACAAAGCCGAGCCTCGCATCAAATGGTCCGCCAAGGAAGACGAGTGTCTCGCCGAAGCGTGTAAGACGGTGAGCATTGACCCAATCACGGGCGCAAATCAGAACTCGGAGAACTATTGGGCGAGGGTGAAGAGATCGTTCGACGAGCGCAACCTTTGCGACCCCGAGTTCAAAGGATTTTACATGGCGCGCGGCGAGAAAGCGATGGCGAACCACTGGGCGGTCGTCCAGGCGGCCTGCAGCAAATGGCACGGAATCGTCGAGGAGGTCATGGCTCGCCCGGAGAGCGGCGCCGACGTCGAGCGACAGGTAAAAACCCCGACTCGGTCGCCCATAGTCTGTTTGTTTCTTCTTCGGCTGACATTTTCCTTTTGTTGCGCGCCGGCAGATGGTCCGGATGTTCGAGATGTACCGGCAGGACAGCAAAGGCGCCGAGTTCAAATTCCTCCATGTCTTCTCCAGGATCGAGAAGTGCGAGAAGTGGGCCGAGGTTCGTCTGAACCTCGGCAAGGGGAAAGAACCTTTCAACCCCGACGAACCGGGGTCGGGAGCCTCGGATGGACGTCCAGAAGGGAACAAGAAGGCGAAGGCGGCGAGGGCGAGCGCACCGGCGACAGAAAGGCTGCACACGTCGATCGAGAAGTGTATTGCCGACGCCAAGACCCACGCCGTCAAGAGGGACGAGAAGTTCGACGCGAGGTGGTTGCAGATGATGGAGAAACAAGACGTGAAGATCGACCTCCTGAAAACCAACGTCGCGGCCAAAAAGAGGAACACCGATCTGGCGTTCCTAATGAGCGCCGACCCGGCGACGATCATGGACGCCAAGGTCAAGGCGTGGTACATGAGCCAGCGCGACCTCATCCTGAACGAGATACCCGCGCCGATCCCGACCCCGACCCCGACCCCGACTCCACTCCCGACGATGACCCCGACTCCGACAACGGAAGGCTCCACCACGAAAACGACGCCGAGCACCAGTACTACCCCTGCATCGTCGCCGCCGATCGCTGCATCATCGACCGCTCCCTCCTACGTGGTGCAAGTGGAGGACGACGAGCCGGCATCGTCGCCGCAGATCGCTGCGCCATCGACCGACTTCTCCGTCGTGGTGCAAGTGGAGGACGACGAGCCGGCGATTTGAGGTCGACGTCGTCGATTTGGCCTCTTTTTTACCGAATTATGTTTTCTTTTGAGCTTGACCGGACTATCGATGATCGCCGATATGTAGCGGGAACACGCCGATTCAAAAAAAAAAAGTGCCTTGGGGCTGAAAGCTGGGGGGGGGGGGGGGAACCGAGGCCTCCCCAAGGCCTGGGGGGCGCCGGCGAACGGGCTAAAAAGCCTTCGCCGGATACCCTGGGGGGGCCAACGGCTGGAGTTGCTCTTAGCTGAGGCCTCTACCACCGCAACAATTCGCCCCCACAACTACTTCTACCGCATATGGGTTCTACCCACCGAAATCCATAAAATGGTTTCTCTATAGGCATAAACTCAAAAAGAAGTGACCCTTACTAGCTTGTCACCGGCTCATTATGTTGTTTTCGGTTTCAGCCACCACTACACCCTGCAAGCTGTTTTGTGTAATCGCTGTTGGTCGGCGCGCGTGTAACCTGGTCTCCGTCTCTTTGCTGCCATGTTGCCAAGTCACCACCAGGCGCCGCACTGTGTGATCTCATCGTCAATCAGTAAGCATGCCTCATCCACCATTTGTCACTCGTATATACTCTCTCTCTCTCTCCTTCCCAAAATATTTGAGGCCGACTGAATTTAGACACTATGCAGTATATTTACTACAAGAAAGTGCGTCTATTGTTGGATTGTTTAATATAATGGACGTGGTGACAGGAATTATATATGCACTAGGTCAAGGTTGCCGTAGGTCCACTGCCTCATCTCATAGCCATTTTCTAGTTTCTTCAAATTTTCAATGACAAATGTGCGTGTGTAATCATTGAAGTTCATTTTCTCCATGTGTCTCACGTCTTTAATTAACTACTGCGTAGTAGCATCTTGGAATGGTTATTAGGGACCGTGGCGCAATCACTGTCCCAAGGAGAAAAGGAACAGATCTATGAAGGAAATCATTGTCTGCGATTTGGCTGTTGATGGCGTCCGCGATTAAGTCGTCAATCTTCCGGTCGGCTTGTTTAAAAAATGTGTTGGTATCTCGTTTATGGCATAATCCCCTTCCTCAAAAATGATGTCTTCAACCACCAGCTCATCTGCTTTATCTTTCAAACCAAATATGACTCCCACGTCCACTCCTTGGACAGTGATCCCGGGATGATTTTCTTGTATAATGAATTTTTCAAATTTTGGATCAAACGACTTAATCATGAAGGTAAGGATAGACTTTATTAGTCTTATTGATTGTATGCCCAGCATGCATTCCACATCAGCTTCAGCAAGTTTACATCGCTGAGCTGGTGTTATTTTTTCTTATACTTGCTCCGTTTTTTTTGGTTATCTAGGTTGGGTATTTAAGTAGGACTTGAGAGTATTACCACAGTCAGCTTTAGTTATATAATTAATTATGTTTTACAATACTTTGACTTTGTATATTTTATCGATCCAAAATTTTAATTGTGTTAGTTCAATCAATTGTTTTGGCAACAAGTGAGTACACATGTTTACTCAACTAGAAATAATGGCCTACAGCTCTCTTGTAAAATGTCAATTTGCAAAAAAAAATGACATAATAATTCTTAGTTTTGAGGAAGTGGTAACAAAAAGGGAAAAACAAGAAAATAGGAATACATCTGTTCATTCTTGATTACTTTATAGTGTGGCATGGACACCTTATATTGCTATAGAATTTATTTACACCGACCCTCACCATCGTTTAAATGAACTATTTTCGGAATTCCTTAATAAGAACTTCTCTTGTCTTGAATATTTTCGATTTTTTTCTTTTGAACCTTGTCTTGCTACGAGATCCTGCAACTATTAGGGATATGCACTACATCAATTAGATTCATGTAATTTGTTATAATCTCATATTATCATTGTTATCATCTTATCGTGATTCGACACGAGGTCACAAGTAGCATGCAAATTCAAATATTAAGTTGTCCAAAATGTTCTTTCGTAGCTGGTCTAGGACAAACTACAAAATCTCATCACAAAAATTGGTAATGATAATTTAAACCGTCCATCTTTGTCACATTTTGTGTCCTTCTAATGATTGTCCTTTTGAATATTTGTGTCTTTATGCATCCATCGATAAGCATGCATCTTTTGTATCTGTTTTGGCTCCTCTTTCTATACTGCATGTCATTGCTGGAGAGTAAAATTATTCGATATTCGACCCATGCATTGAAATTAGAAGAAGTTCACTCTAACTGAACGACGCACTCTTATTAGCACAACCCGACTGGGATTCTGATATATTTTTCTGAACAGTTAGATCACCCATTGGTATATTCCAAAAATAATTTCTCTAAAAATAAATTCAAACCTTTTCTTTGTTTCTTGACTATCCAAGATAATGATGAGGTATCCATCAAGAGGGTTGTGTCCGGTTATTTTGTTTTTTACATTATTCTCCCATGTAATGGTAAAGAATTGGTTCATCCGGTATGTTTGCACATTTTTATTATTTTCACAAGAAATCTTCATGCTAATGACCAGTATTGATGTGCATGATAGTGACAAGAGGGGTCAAAAAGTTAGCACACTTCCACAAATATCATGAAAATGAAGCCGAATAAAATACTCGTAACATTGTACAAGAATATTTAAATGACCAAATGATCTGCCACACATCACTGGCCTTATCGCAGCTCACGTCTGATCCCTAAGTTAGGCTGGTGCCAGTGCACCACACACTATCGCCTGTGATAGCGCTGCCACGTCAGCTTTTTCTCTCACTCTCACCCCACTCTCACCACACTCTCACCACACGGTGCCAGTGCACGGGCTATAGTGCCAGCTCTCACTCCTCTCTCCACCACATCAGCATTTCTTTTTCAGATTAAATTATTTCACTCGCTTTTCTTTAAACATTTAAAATAATACAAGAAAATTATTTTATTCAATTAAAAATGTTACCGATTACATAATAATTAATAAAATTGCATAATAAATTGAAAAAATTACATAATAATAAAAATACATTCTAATCCTCCTCATCCTCCTCATCCTCATCATCTTGCAGACCAAGCTCTTTTTCCACCAAATTCATGGCCTTCGCATGTTTGCGTTTTTTCTGCGTCGTCCATGTCGGCGGTTGATCGTCCTTCATTTTGTTCCATTGCTTGAGTAGCTTAGCCTTCACTAAACCACCCCACATGTTCTTCATTGTGAAGGCTTTACTTGCTGCCTCACTGCTTGATGAGGATTCCTTCCCCTTCCTCTTTCCCTTCTCCCTCCGTGCCGTTGCCTTGGCCCTATCGCGGCCTATTGGACGGTCCTCCTCCGTCGCGTCGCCAGAGCTGTACTCTCCAGAAACTCCGAGGCGGCTTCTCTTGGAAGTGGAATCGGATCCACTACCAGGACCATGTTGTCCTTTCCACTTCGCTTCATTGCGAACAGCTTCCCACCAGTGGTGGCGTCTGAAAGGCTGAGTCACTCTGTCGTCATTCTCGTACCTCGCCATTGCCGCCTTCATGACCATTGAATCGTCTGCTCCACTCTGACGTAACCCTTCTTCTTGGATGTAGAATGCATTGAACAAGGACACCTCACGGTTGTAGACGTTCCAATGATCCTTCAGTTGCTTCGCGGTCCGACGACGGGAAGGTTCCGAGGTAGAGTTGAAGGTCTCAGCTATCTGACCCCAAAAACTAACGCCGGTCTTGCAATTACCGGCGATAGAGTCCTTGGAGTGAAAAATCCAAGCATGAACCTACCCGAAATAGATATTGTTAGTCATATAATAAAATAAAATTCCATATTAAATATGTGACGGGTAAGTAAATTACCAGTTTTTCCTCGTCCGAAGTTGTCCAGTCAAGCCTCTTTGACGCTTTGGTACGATTGTTTCCGCGGCTTCGGACCCGGAGCTTGGAGCAGTGGGTTCGGGAGGTGGTGGGGGGTATGGAGCATATGGCGGGTATGGAGCATATGGAGGTGGAGCATATGGACCGTATGGCCCCGGAGGTGGTGGGTACGGAGGTAGACTCCCACTCCCGCTACCTGTAGGTGGAGCATGTGGAGGTGGTGGGGGGTATGGATACGGAGGCGGAGGGTATGGACCATATGGCCCCGGAGGTGGAGGGTATGGACCATATGGCCCCGGAGGTGGTGTGCCAGAGGGGATTAAAACTCGGGGATGCGGCGAAGAACCGACATTGGAGCGACGATGTGTCGGAGAGATATCACTAGGGGAGGGGCTAGTGACCGTCGGACTGCAAGAGGTCGGTGAATGGGGTGAAATCTGGAGACCAACCCGACATGGTGGAGAAGATTTGGGAGAGTGGAGGAGAGTGGAGGAGATGAGTGAGGTGTGGAATGAGTGAGGTGGTGGGGGTATTTATAGGGGGTTGGGGATGAAATTTGGAGTTTTTGAATTTTTTTTCGAATTTTTGGAGGCTGCAACGGACACCTCAACGGCTAGCTGACGTGGACGAATCACAGGCTCGCCACGTCAGCTAGCCGTTGCGCTACCGCCCGCCTCCCGCCTCACTCCCGCCCCGCTCCCGCCCGCCTCCCGCCCCACTCCCGCCTGGCTCCCGCCCCGCTCCCGACCCGCTCCCGCCCGCTCCCGCCCGCCTGTCGCCCCGCCATCGCCTCGCCCCACTCCCGCCCGCCCACTCGACCCGCTACCGCCGCCAACGCGGGCGAGAGCGGGGCGATACCGCCCGCTCCCCGCCCGGCGACGGATCCCTCGCCCGGCCCTCTCGTCCCGCCTCCCTCTCGCCTCCCTCTCGCCCCGCGGCGGGCGGTACCGCCCGCCCTACCGCCCGCGTTGGCACCAGCCTTATATGAACTCAATGTCAAGCATATATGTGTATTGTTTGTTTGTACTGTTGTACTATGTATGTCAGCTTCACATATGCTATCATTATTTTCTAGATAAATGATGATTTATGCCTTATACAGAAGCCGTTTTCAATCTACTGTCAAGGATAGGCATATACAGCAGAGGTGGAGTAGCTGGTTCTCCATATTCTTCACTCGGCGACAATATTGACTAGGCCTGTTGGTTTTCATTCAGCATCACTTTTTTTTCTTTTGAAGCAATCACTTGAGCCACTAGCGGAGCTTAGTGCATGTCAGAGGGGCCACCGCCCCCCCCCCCCCCCCCCATGATTTGCACATGCATGAAGATTTTTTTTCTACAGAGCCTAATTTAGCTAGTTTTGTGTATTTAGCCCCCCCCCCCAAAGCTTAGATATTGCATTTTGCCCCCCCCCCCCCCCCACACACACATCCACCTTTGGCAAGCTCCGCCACTGACTTGAGCGCATATAATGTTGAAGCATACACTCTTATTATCCATTGATCACATCTCTCTTGCAAAAGTTTAGCTGAAGGATCTTGGTTTGGTATTATTAGATTTTAAGATCTTATGAATATTTTTCCATGCTAAAGTACCTCTATACTCCCTCTGTTCCTTCTTGTAAGGTTTATTAATTTTTCGAGAAAGTCAAATTATGCTAGCATTGGACAAGTTTCTAGAACAAATATCAATCTCTACATACTAAATTGTCATCATGAAATATATTTTCATATTTTATTTATTTAGTATTGTAGAGGTTGATACCTTTCTTATGAATTTGGTTAAAGGTAGCCGCAGTTTGACTTTTCAAAAAACTTATGAGAAAGAACAAAGCGAGTATATCTTTATGACTGTGTATCATGTCCTACTAAGATCAACCTTCGAAGTAACATGGGAGCACACTTCTTAACATACAGTAGATTTATGTATCCTTGCTTCGTAAACTGGTTTTATGTTCTTGACAAGACTAGAGGACCTTTAGTTAATAACATGATTGTAGGTATTTATTTTTACTGCATCTTTGTTAGTCAATTATTTTACCTGAATAAGCTTGGGTTGGCTTACCAGGATGCATTGTTATGAAAATCGTTAACTTGTAGCTAATTAGTTGGTTAGGGAGTACGGATCGGTCAATGAATCAGCCAATTAATTGATTAAATCGGTCGAGTTCAATCTTTTGCAGGATAACAATCTTCCAGAGAAATGGTGCCCAACACTTCTATTCTCCGATTGTACTCCCCCCAGGTCGCGATCCATCGCCGGACCTCGACCGTTGCCAATGGCGTGGCATTCGCAGGATCTTCTGCTGCAGCCCAGATCAGCGGCTTCCTTCTAAGAAGCCCTATGTGCCACCGTCCTGGGCCACGGACCTCTCCCTTGCCCCGTCCCACAATTTTACCCTCGGCCAAGTAAGCTTCGCTATCTTTAACATTGGAACCCTACTTGTTCTAATTGGTGACTTGAAAGTAGCTTGGAATGATTAGTATGCAGATTTGAAGTAATTTAAAAGTGACATTAGAATGTAGGATGTTTAATCTAATGTAATTCCTTTTTTCATAATCAAAACAGTTCCCAACTCCGATTCACAAGTGGAACCTGCCTAATTTGCCGAAAGATACAGAAGTATGGATCAAGGTGAAACACAAGGGCCAATACTTTGTTTGGATTCCAAAAAAATGATATACTTCATGGTTGTTTCAATTCTGATGTGGTAACTTTCGCGGAACTGTAGCGGGATGACCTTGCTGGTATGGAGCTGAGTGGCAACAAAGTTCGGAAGCTCGAATTTCTTATGGCAGATGCCATCACGCAGGATGCCGATTGTGTTATCACTGTTGGTGGTATCCAGAGCAACCATTGCCGAGCGACTGCTGTGGCTGCCAAGTATGTTAATCTTGATTGCTATTTGATACTAGTTACCTCCAAGGTGAGCTATGTGCTTTGTGAGATGAAATTGGTACGATGTTCTATGGTAATGCATTTTTTACCTAGTTTTGGTGGGATGTTTCCAGATTTTTGTGGATAAAGATCCTGGTTTGGTTGGTAATCTTCTTGTCGAGAGACTGCTGGGAGCGCACATTGATCTTGTCTCAAAAGGAGAATTTACTAAAATTGGGAGTGTGGTATGCTTTCCTCCATTACGTGTTATGGTGTTGGTGTCTGACAAATTATGCTAAATACGTGTCCATACGTGAGTTTATTCATTATTTATGCTTGATAGGATACCTTTTTATTTATTGAAAGATCATCACATCAAATAGCACATGTTGTGTTAATTTTTCAGATCATAATACTTAGTAGTATTATTTTATTTTTTTCTTTGAAATTCTTGGATGTATGTAGATACAACGCTTTGTGTTAGTGCCCTTTCACAGCCCAAGTGATTAGTTTTTCTTATATCTAGCATTATTTGTTTTAAGTACCTTTTGTATTGGTTAAGAATTTTCCCAGCCTCATCATATATTTACTTCTTAGGCTTTAACTGACTTGCTAAAAAAGAGGCTTTTGGAAAAAGGACGTAAGCCATATGTGATTCCTGGTGGTGGATCCAACTCATTGGGAAATTGGTATGATCTTATATTTGATGATAACTATTAAACTACAATTTTATTATTTTACGTTGCTGCTTATAGCATAGTTTGAGGTTTCCTCATGGAATAATATTCATGGATTGGTGTTCGTCTTGTGTGTTGGGGATATTAATACATTGCATCACATGTTGGGCTAGGATTACAGGAGTCACATATGGCAAGAACTCTTATTGTGATAGGAAAGATTAAGCGTCTAAGCATCCACTATGTTCGAGTAAAACAATAACCATCCTATTATATCACAAGTATTTTTTAACCTAACCTATGTCTATCTAATCCCCCGTAGCCATACTAACTTGTTATATCTTAGCACAATAATTATCCTGTTGTGTGCCAAGGTTCAACATACCCCCCCATTTAAAAAATAGATGATGTTGATTTATTTGAAATGGACTTGTCTTCTACTAGTCATGTAAGGAAGTGAGTCTGGAGAATATCTCATATGGTGGGCCAACCAACTGTGCAAAAGTGGCGACGACTTGTTGTGTTCAATATGCATAAATAGCGACTTTGTTCTCATTTGTCGAGAAGAGACTTGCTATTTTTTATTATGCAAACTAAATGTAAGAATACGTGCTGTAAAACGAAAAGCTGGAGTTAAAAAGGCCTGAGAAACTTATGCAAATGATAATTTAGTTTATTATATTCAATCATATGTGTGTAATGTATAAGCATCTTGCTGTTATAGGGGATATATTGAAGCAATAAGGGAGATTGAGCAGCAAATTCAGTTATCTGGCGATGTTTGGTTTGATGACATTGTTGTTCCATGCGGCAGGTATTTCGGTGATATTGCTATTTCTTACATTCTATGGGTAATTATGTACATGTTTTCTATTGTTTCATGCCTACATCATGGAAGGTGTTATGTTTTCACTTTATGATTCCACGATTGAACTTTGAACAGTGGTGGAACCGTTGCTGGTCTTGCTTTAGGATCACAATTGAGTAGCTTAAAGACAAAAGTATGATCTTTCTTGGCTATTTTCTTATTTTGCTGATGTTTCCATACTAATCATCCACTTGTATGATAGGTCCATGCATTCTCTGTTTGCTATGGCCCCAATACTTCTATGACAATGTTCAAGGTCATATTGATGAACTTCAATCTGGTTTGAATTCGCATGATATAGTGAGCATTGAGGATGTGAGTATGTGTATAACTTCTACTGTTTTCAGATCTTGCAAAGAGTTCAGCCCTTGTTCTTTTGCATGTGCCCCTCTTGATAGTTATGGTGTCCTTAGACTCAATGTTAATATCTGATCCACTAAATCCTACTCCCTCTGTTCTTTAAGGTGTGCTTGCTTTTGAGAATTAACTTTGACTGTAAATTCGATCAATAATATGTAAGTCATGTCACTTTGAAAAAAAATAGCATTAGAAACTTCTTTCGCATACAAATTCAATTGTATCATTTTGTTACACACAACTCGCATTTCATTGGTTAAATTCATCATCAAATTTGAATCTCGAAAATTGTGTGCACCTTATAAATTGGAATGGAGGGAGTAGAAAAGTACAAACAAAGAACCTTGTGCTGCAACCATTTTGAAGAATAAAAGTAGAGGTTGCATCTACCGCATGTTTACAATTACAAATGGACAAACCTGAAATATTGTTAGTATAATCCGTAGTCTTAGTTTTCTTGTAATTAATCACCAAAACCCATAGAGGGCCTAGATCCACTTTCAAGCTGCCGTGGTTTTTCTGTGGCTAGTTTGTTCATTTACGAGAATTCGTCCTATTTATGTTAGTCAAATTTGTGAATATTTTGCTTGACAGGCTAAGGGCTTAGGTTATGCCATGAACACAGCTGAGGAGCTTAATTTTGTGAAGGATATAGCCACAACAACAGGCATTGTGCTTGATCCAGTCTACAGGTGCGATAACTTTTCTTTTGTGTGTGACATCCTATTTGATACATCATGTATGCTAGTCCTTCAATTTAAGTAAAAAGTATGATGTCTTGTCTGTCTTTTTTTTTTTTGCGGGGTCTTGTCTGTCTAATTAGTACTAAGAGCCTTCCCATAAATTCAGCAAGAGACCTAACATTTACCCTGCTTAGTGAGAACATGCATTGTTTTTGTTTTCCACAGTGGGAAGGCAGCGTATGGTATGCTGAGAGACATGTCCAATAATCCAGCCAAGTGGGAAGGGCGAAAGGTCCTCTTTGTCCACACTGGTGGTCTCCTTGGGTTGTATGATAAGGTGGACCAGTTGTCTTCTTTGGTCGGGAGCTGGCGCAGAATGGACCTCCAAGAATTGGCCCCTGCAAAGATGGCACCTGTAAGATGTTCTAACTGATGCGCAGCTTCTTCTGTTACATTTCATCTTAGTCTTACATGTGTACAAGGAAGTTCATGAATAGGTGGCTAGTGTTGACACGATTTTAAGAGTAAAGCATATCCTTCAGCCCTTTGATCGGCCTCCGGTATCATTGCACGCCCGGCCGGATTTCCACCTTTACCTGCAGTATAGTACAGTACAGTACAGTACAAGAGTGCCTTACTTTTTTTTTTTTTGCGAAATACAGAGAGTGCCTTACTGGCTTACTTTTCAACATGTAAGTATACATACATACGCGAGGTAGTTAGTTACTTGCACTACTATGATTGCACTGTATATGGCAGCAAACCCAAAGGCTTCAACCCTTCTCCGTGCTCCAAACAAAATCATCAGCAATACATTAGCATCTCAGAGAAAAAGTCACGGCTAGCTTCCTCCAGTCTTGCAGCAGCAGCAGCGGCAACGAGCAACTCCTCTTCACATCATCAGGAGATGAAAAATCAGGAGAAGAAAAACCCAAGCGCAGAGAGAGTGGCACCGGTCTCCACTCCAACACCTTGCAACTCCTCCCATGTCTGTCCGTGCCTGTGCCATTTGTCTCCGTGGTGCGCGCGCTTTTGGTTAGGCGCCCAACTGTAAAGCGCATGAGGCGATCGATCAGCGCATCATCATTCATATCGTCTCATCGATGCTACTGTGTAGGATCCTGTAGAGAGAGCAGCGAGCGAATCATCAGGAGGAAGAAAGAAAACACAGCAGTGTTTATCAGCTAGACGACTGGTGATCGATCGATGGATGTTGGATGCATGCTGCGCAGTAGACAGTGGGTGGTTGGTGGTGGTCTCTTTTGCAGGTTGGCAGCAACCAGAAAGGCTGGTGGTGACTGGTCCTCATCTACCATTCATCTACCATTTGCTGTTGCCATGAACAATGCTCGCTGCTGCCGCCTTCCTTAGGTAACTGAAAATCTAGTGCTAGCTCAAACGCATTGGTTTGTTTGTTATAACTGGTCTTGGCTTGTTCCTGGCTGTTGCCCAGAAACCAACTGAAGAGTCCTCAACTTTGCGTTGCTCTTGCTCTTGGATGTAGCTAGGTGCTCACAGCTCCACTTTCATTGCTCCTATAATTTTTGGGCCTGAAAAAAAGCCTTCTCTTCTCCAGCAGCAAGTTTTGTGGTCTGATCCTATAATATTCTGCCTTTGTGCAACTAGGAGCTCACAGCTCCAGTTTCAGAGGGCTTTGACGCCTTTCTGCATTTAGAAGTCACAAATGCAACAGGTGTGATGGTTAAGCATCTTATGATCAAGCCAGCGCTCAGTAAAAAGAATTTTAGGGGAAACAGAGGATCAAGCACGGCCAAATGCAACAACTTACACATCAGCAAGCATGCAAAAAAAGCTTCTCAACCATTTACACTGAGCAACAGGAAATAATAAGGACTAGGAATACGCCAGCTGGCATTAATCAACAACTATCATGGCATTACAACATTAAGGGAAACGCTACTGTACCTCCGGGGGCACGGAGCCTCTCATCGTCCGGTTTCTTAGCGTGACACGTGTCCTCCGCGTACGAGTGAAAAAATGCAGCGAAGCCAACCTTATCTCTTCACCGGTCGAGTCCAACCTTATCTCTTCCCCGTTCCTTCCCTAGAGACGAGAGCCGGAAGCCATGGCCTTCATCCTCAAGCTGCCCATGGCGTCTTGCTCGGCGTAGGCCGCGACGCCGATCCACCTCCATCTCCTGCTCCTCCTCAGCCATGGCCACATCTCCTTGAAGCGGCCCTCCCCTCCATCGGAGCACGCCTCCTCTTCACCAATCGAGCCGCCCCGGCCTCCGCCAAGCGCCCCAACCTCGAGCCCGAGCATGGCGGCTCCTCGTCCTTCGCCGCGATCCGAAGTTCGAGCAGGGCAACTTCTTCTACGTGCCGGGAAACATCACCAAGATCAAGCTCACGGAGGCGCCACCACCGATCTGCGAGGTCCCGCGCCACCGCTGTCCTGGCCGAGGGCCCCCGCCTCGGACCTCCTGCCTCGACCTCCCGCCGGCACGCCGCCGGTCCCCTTACCGCAAGAGGCTCCGCGTCGTCGAGCGTTGACCTCTCCCTTCCTGATGTCGATTCGTGCACCACCATCCACGACACTTACAGCAAGAGGATTACCGTAGTGGTGGTGCCGCCGCTTCAAGCAGTGGGAGGCGATGCTACGAGCAGCGACCGGTGCTGCTACCAGTGGCGCGCGGCGGTGCTGCAAACCGTGGGCGGGCCGGTGGCCGGCGGTGCTACGGAAGTATGCTGTTGTTGCTCTCCCACCCGTCGACGGCAATGCCGCCAGCAGCGAAGGCGTTGCTACCAATGGGATCCTGCAGTGCTGTTTTTCGTGGCCGTGGGTGCTAATTTTGCTACTACTCTTTTCTGATTTGCTATCTAGTCTTTTCTTGTCTGCTATTGATGTCTCCGAATTGCTACACAATGTTTCTATACGTTTTTAATCCACCGGGGAAAGGTTGCTGCAATGATGCTACAATTCTAGTTTGTTTTTGCTACAATAGCCTAAAGTTTTTGCTCAGAGGTCTCCGACGAAATTCTTCGACGAGGTCTCTCCGCGAGTCTCTGCGAAAGTCGGGTATGCTAAATTTAGCGTAACTTTTTTTTTGCTACATTAGCATATTTTTGTGCTACAAAGTCTCCGGCAACGTTGCCAGAGTCCGGTGACGTTTCCGGCAAGTTCACTTTCTGATGGTTTTTTTTTTATTTTTGTTTCGAATCATTTTTTTGCTACAATAGCACATTAATTTTGCTACTGCGGACCATTATTTGCACCATTGTAGCAATTACGGAATTTGAAAACAAATAAGGGGACACGTGTTGCTCAGGGGACCCGGGGGCTGGAAACCTCCGATCCCCCGGGGGACGCCTAGCGCTGCCGCAACATTAATTGGGCATTATCACATGACATGCAACAACTTAGCACCAAATCCACCCACACACACACCACCACGCAACGGCACGTCAAGACCCAGTAAAGTCTAAGGTTACAATGAAAACAGAAAAAACGAATGAACTGAAGAGGACTAGATACCAGATTAGTCTCAAATGACAACATGTGGATTAGTGGATATGATGCTGACATGTAACAAAGTGCATGGAGACTGGCCCGGAGTTCGTTGTCATATGCCAGCCAGTCCAGCCATCTCTTTGCTGCAACTCTCTTGGTCAGAAGAAGCTCACACCAGGCGGATGCTCGGATGATTTACTACGATCGAGCCGAGATCATCCCGCAGGTTACCGATGCCGTCATAGATACCGTGGTTCTCCAGCCTGGGACTGCTCCCGGCACTACTGGAGACGGATCCGAAGGCGTTCTTCTGCAGAACTCCTACAGGGGATGACTCCAACGGGCTCGAGTCCCAGGGATCCGTCATAAGGCTCAGAGACGACGATAGGTAGTTCCTGGCTTCCATGTTGCTGCTGTTCTTGGTAAGAGCCTCTCCCAACGGCCCGCCCATAGACGAGCCGCGGAACATTGGCATCCAGTCTGCTTCTCCCTCGTCAACCTCGTCTTTGATCGCTGTGATGCTAAGACCGATAGGGCTATACTCGCGGCTCAGCTTGAGAGGCGATAACATCAGCTTCTCATGTATGGGAGATGTGGAGGCCGACGACAGGTCAGATGATGCCATTGGAGCAGATACTGAGAGCTGGGTTCTCTGAGCCTGCATGTCTTCCGTGTCGGGCCATGAAAGAGCTCCCTGTGAAGGAGTCCTCGGCCAGTCCACAAAGTGCTGCAGGGAGAGTGAACTCTGATGTTCATTCAGACCCTGTGACGCAAGCAAGTTGACATTCTCCAAGGAACTATGAGGAGAGCTCATCAGTGAATCGATGAAACAAGGCCATAATCTGGCCTTGAGCTTGTCACTTCGAAAGGATTATGCTCCTTGGAGAATGGAAAGAGGCTGGCTGTATTCCTCGCACTCATGGAAGTCAGCATCGAAAGGCTGTCAGAGTCCTGCACTTGTTCACTCTCATTCGTTTGTTAACCATCTCCCTGCAGATATTTGATTAACATGTCCAGGTGTTAGTACAAGCCATGATCAGTTTATGTGGATAAACTGAAGATATTTTTGCCCTTCATAAATTCAAAGAAACACTCTAGTGATAAAACTAAAATCAACTAACTGATGTAAATCAGACTATAGCACTACCGCCAGAGTTCTAGTATAAATAGGTTGTCATTCTCACGAAACAGTCATTTGTGGCTATTGGGAATAAATATCTAGATGTGTTTATCCACAAAAGAGGCAGTTAAACTCCAAAGTGAATCAGTAAGAGCCTGATGTTCACAATCAGCCCAACTTTTTAGCACAGTAAAGTGGTAAAATGCTACTGTTGCGCAGTCCAACTGTACCCCATATCACCCTGCTGCTGTTTTCACCTCAAAAGAGAACTGCACCCTTATCATTTCTATTCAGTAAAGAATGATGAAAGGTAGTTCGAACTAGCAAATTGAAAACCGCATTGCATTTATAATTTTTTAGATAATGGAACGACAATGTATAATGCACAGATTACAGATGCAAAATAGCACAAGCAAAAAACCTGTTATATTCTGAACTGAAGCAACAGAAAAAAAATATGCATGGAGATCCCCAAATGTTGCATGATCTCACCTGTTATATTGCAGTGAGCAAGGATCTATCGTGCTCGTGGTGTAGTTCTGCACTGGCTGGTGCTGACGGCTCATGGCAATGCCGGCAGTAGCTCCGTTGCCACCGGTGGCGATAGCACAGGGCTGCAGCAGGGGCAGCTGCCACCGCCACCGTCACAGGTATGGCTTTCGCGGCATGGCCAGGCTGGGCTTCCACATGCTTTCTTGAACGATGTTTTCCCCGGTTCATGTGTCGCTCACAGTACTTCTGGTCGGCGACCGCATCCCTGGAGCACCGCCATTTCTTGCCATCGGTCCGGCGGCACCGCCCGGGCTCCAGGTCCGCGTTCCCGGAGTAGCCCAGCTGGAAAGACCCCCACCCCACTGCAAAGCAGGGCCACAAACGCAATCACGCGAGATCAGTAAAGGGAGAATCAATCAAACGCAACTTTTATCATAGCAAATGTACATGATAATGGATGGAAGTGAAGCCTAGTAAAGAAAGCGCTGGGCTGCCTTTGCTTTCTTGGCTTACATGTGGTGGATCCAAAGTAGGCAGCAGGTGGGTAGAGCGACGTGAGGCTCCTCCTGATGGGGATGAGGAGGTTCTGAGGCACGGGGATGTTGGCAGCCATGTACTTGTAGATCAGGGCCTGGTGCTCCAGCTCCATCCACTGCGACGGCGTGAAGGGTCCCCTCACCCTGGCCATTGCGCCCTGGATGCTGGCGCTCAAGCTCACTGAGCTCAATCCTGGAGGATACACCAAACAGATGAGCAACAAGACAGTGCAAGCCAA
>QRDG01000799.1:478424-574326 GCA_012064385.1 Puccinellia tenuiflora | reverse complement strand
CGTTAAGTGTGTGACCCTACGGGTTCGAGAGACATTCAGACAATAGTCATATCATAATCCATAGGCTGGGACCGGGATGCCCATATGGACTCCCACAGATTCAACGAAGTTCTTTTTCGATTGAACCACGATGCCGGAGATTCTTAAGCTCATATACGATTCCTTGTCTCACCGATATTTAATTTGCCCGAGATTTGATCGTCGATATCTCCATATCTAGTTCTATCTCGTTACCTGGCAAATTCTCTTACTACTCGTCCATAATATAGGATCTCCGGATTAACACTAATCACATGGTTGCAACCTTTCTGATGCTATATTTACCGAGAGGGCCCAGAGATATCTTTTCCGTCACAAGGAAGGACAAATCCCAGTCTTGATTCATGTCACCCAACAAATACCATCGGAGATACCTGAAAGCCACCTTTATAATCACCCAGTACGAAGTGACGTTTGATGTCCACAAAGTATTCCTCCGGTAAACGGGAGTGACATAATCTCATGGTCTAAGGAAACTATACTTGGCATACTAAAAGTGTTGGCAATAAAACTGTTGTGACACGATCAATTGCAACTCTTTATTATTTGGGTCTTGTCCATCATATCATTACTCCTAATGATATGACTCCGTTATCAAGTGACTATAACAAGTCCATGGGTAGGAAACTCTAACCATCTCTTGACTAACGAACTAGTCCGGTAGAGGCTTACTAGGGACACCTGTTTGTTTATATTCCACACATTATTATGTTTCCGGGTAATACAATTATAGCATGGATAATAAACTATTATCATAAACATGAATATGCTAATAAACCATTTTATTATTTCCTCTAGGGCATATTCCCAACAGTCTCCCACTTGCACTAGAGTCAATAATCTAGTTTACATTTTCTCGATCCAACACTCATGTGTCTAACACTCATGGAGTCTCAGTGCTGATCATGTTTGCTCGTGGAAGAGGTTCTGTCCGTGGTTCTGTACTATACAGTTCTTTATGTTCTTTGCAAAACGTCAATGTCACCTAATTTGACATTACTTTATCATCTCATGATAAACCTATTATCATCACATGATAATTCACATCATCATATGATGAATATAATATATTTGGTTAGAGAGCGAGATTTTCGTTTCCCTTTTATGCCTACATGACGTATGATCAGTCAAGAGGACTTTCTCATAGCATGTGCACCCGGAACTCACTCAGTCTTGAAACAAAATTTCTCAAACCATAATATTATATCTTTTAATCCTTGAATTAATCATATACTCCTATATGTTGTAGACTCACAAATCGACAGTGCAATCATGTCACTTCGACATTTCCGATCATGCTTTCGCTGCGCTTCTGCTATCATGAGATCCCCAATCTAGTTTGGTTTTATGACTTCAACCAAGTCCACCAATCTCTAGATTCTATTATCTCAACTCCATGGAAAATGACTCCTCATTTAACATGTTCTTCTAACCAAGAACTTGGGTCACATATTGTCAAATACAAACACATGGTTCTTATATGTTTTAGTCCTATGAACAATTCATAGCGAATTCTAACATATCCTCCAACCATCATTTTGTACTGAGTTATCAACTCAATGTTTCACCTATTTCTCATAAGCAGATGAACCTTTCTTCTCTTGTTTTATTTTGAACTCCTTCAAAATCATACTTAGGTTAACATCCTGACATAATGCTTTATCAAACATATCTATCCACCATAGATACATCTATCTCCATAGATATTTGACGTTCAAT
This sequence comes from Puccinellia tenuiflora, assembly GCA_012064385.1. Classification (NCBI taxonomy): domain Eukaryota; kingdom Viridiplantae; phylum Streptophyta; class Magnoliopsida; order Poales; family Poaceae; genus Puccinellia; species Puccinellia tenuiflora. Next base: position 572,568 of record QRDG01000799.1, on the reverse strand, counting down.
TTCTAACTTCACAAGTTATACATTGGTTCCTGACTTATTTACAACATTTATGAAATCTCCATTTCACACAAACGAGATGTTGTAAACTCCCACTCAAATATACACCATACACATATTAAATTGTGAAACCACTTTGGCTCCCACTCAGAAATATGTTATCCTTATATTTGACCATGATTAACTAGTTCCCACTCAAACATATGTCACCACATATTTTGATCTTGAAAAAATAGTTCTGCTCTAACTTAATATATGTCACCACATATTTTAATTAGATCACACTCGTGTATTTTCTCGATATTTTGGACACCTCCAAAATTCTTAATTAACTATTAATATCGAGAACTCTTTATACGAACACTAGTACTCTACTAGCTTTAAGTTTTATTTATTCTCTACAAAAACACCTTTTGAGGAATAAATATGTGAAACATCACTTTCACAAAATCAAGCAACAATTACTTTGTGATTTAAACTTAACATCGAATGACTCTTAGTCACTTTCGTATTTAAGGTTTCTATTTCTTCTTTGTAGTTTCGTAGGTATGTCTTGTTTTCTCAAACATGACAAGTAAATCATGAATATTATTTTGTAACCTGACAAAATTTTATATTCTTGAATCCTACTTTTCTTTAGAGAAGCTAAACCGAAATTCAATGATCACCATCATCAATTCCTTTATGTGTCAAGTTTCAACCAACATAGCACTTTACATATGTGCCACTTGATACATAAACAAGCAAGGTTTTAGCTTTTCCATTCCATCAATTCTTTTATCAATGAAAACCTTTTCACGATAAATCCACTAAAACATTTAACACAATCAACAATTGATTTGTCCCTTTTAGTCTCTCATTGTGGAATCTCTATTCATAGTCATACTTATGAATATACTACAACTTTATTTGCAATAGTTTCTAATTATCTCATAATTAATGAAACCATTGTTTCACATAACTCATATGCGAAATGCAAATCATTAAATAGATCCTTATTTCTAAACAGAGTGTTTATCAAATAAATCTAAATGCTATTATCAAACCCCCGAAATAAAACCCTTCTTTGAGACCACACAATATCAAATAGTGTGTGATTACAATATCTTAGGACATATCAAACTCCTTTGAAAATATTCTAAATATTGTAATTTGTGATAACACTTCTCACAAGTCTGCATACTAACATGTAACTCAAATATTTTGTCTCTTTTGATCAAATCATAAAGACTCAATTTTCTTGTTAACTTAATATCCTAAACTCCAGAATTTTATTTGATCTCATCAAATATCATAACTCGAATAAATACACCTATTTAATCATTTCACTTATGATGGAGCGCACAAAATAATGACATCTCAAATTTGCTGAAAATACAACCAACACTTGTGTTTATCTTCGGCAACTCATGACACACTTCCAAAGGGTGGCATTTTTAGTCATACTCCTTACAATAAGGCGCATTGATAAAACATCAAAATGTTTATTCAATATTTAGCACGACTAAAACAATTGTCATTATTAAGTTTTGGATATTTTAGTATGTCACATATTTTATAAATGTTCAACCAATTTATCGTCTAGATTATAATAAGAATAATACACTTATAATCGAAAACTTGTGATTTCCAAAAAGGATTACTCATGAAAATAGAACAACCATTGTCTTTAACATGAATAACCGTCTCACATAAGCAAGACACACTAATTAAAATCACACTTAATTCGATTACAAAACTTATTCAAATCCTCTAATCCAAATGATAAATGTAGAGACAGATTGTTGCCAGCATCAACTCCTTGATTGCCACTGTTTCTGCAACGTCTTCCCATATCCTTTATGCAAATCTCAAGCAGCAGGTTCTGTTTCATAAAACAGAATGAGTATCAAATACTTATTGAAACCGCCACAATTGCAATTTGGACTTAAACACTTATAACTTGTATATCACTATATACTTTCTGCATTGCCAACTTCTCTTGCTATGGGTTCCACTTTGACATGACGCAGCCGAGACACAAACTCATAGAAAGTGATCAAATCCCTTCCCATGACATAGTCTCCGACATAATTCTTGAATCTGGGGAGAAGCTAGCGTAGCACCCCATCTATCGCGAAATTGTCATTCATCTCGTGGTTCCAAACATCTACCAGAGTATAATCATCTTATGCATTTTTCTCAGGTGTTGTTCCAAGCAAGTGTTCTCTTCCATCTTGAGTGAAAGAAAACCGTTCAGACATTCGAACCTTACAATTCTAACTTGTGCTAAAAAACTATTTTTTAGCTCATCAACAATCTCCATTGCAATCAAGTTCTTGAATTGTCTACTTAGGTCAGAAATTCAGAATTCATGAAGGTGCACATCATCCACTTGACTTTCAAGTAGGTGGTTCAAAACCACTCCATGTACTCTTCACAGCTTGCAGAAATCTTTGGGTTTATCTCCTATTGGTTCTTCTAGCACGTAGAGCTGAGCATGGGTGTTTAGGACTTCTTCCAAACGCAGGTACCACTTTAACAAAATGACCCATCGAGATGCAGTATTCAGCAACGAACAGACTACCGTAGTCGATCATGATCTACAAGGATTTTTTTTTTTGCAAAGACATCTGGACTTTTGTTTATGATAATTTTAGTTCATCTTAATGAACTCCCACTAAACTCAACATCTCTCTGGTTGTTTAGTGATACACGATCCAAATCCACTACACCACAACCGATCATCACGTGAGATGATGTAGTTTCAAAGGTGAACATCGCCATGTTGATCATATCGTCCATATGACTCGTGTTTAACCTTTCGGTTCTTGTGTTCCGAGGCCATGTCTGTACATGCTAGGCTCGTCAAGGAAACCGTAGTATTTTCGCGTGTGTAAATCTGGCTTACACCCGTTGTATGTGAACGTTGAATCTATCACACCCGATCATCACGTGGTGCTTCGAAACGAAGATCTTTGGCAACGGTGCATACTAGGGGAGAACACATCTTGATATTAACATGAGAGATCACCTTATCATGCTACCGACGCGATCACATCTAAGCATAACAATAAGGTGCATAAAAGGATTAACATCACATGCAATTCATAATTGTGATATGATATGGCCTTTCTTCTTGTGCTTTTGATCTCCATCTCCAAAGCACCGGCATGATCTCCATCATCACCGGCATGATCTCCATCATTGTGGCGCCATCACCATGGTTGTCCACCAACTATTGCAACTACAACTAATGCTACTCTTAGCAATAAAGTAAAGCAATTACATGGTGATTCATCGACACGCAGGTCACATAAAATAAAAGACAACCATATGGCTCCAGCCGGTTGCCGTACTCGTCGACATGCAAGTCGCGAAAGATTACAAACATGATCATTGCATACATTATCACAAATCACACATTGGCCATACCACATCACATGACCCCCTCTGCAAAAACAAGTTAGACGTCCTCTACTTTGTTTATGCAATTTTTACGTGGCTTGGGTCAACGAGATAGAACCGTTCTAATCTACGCAAAACCACAACGGTGATATAGTAGTTGCTTATTTACTCATCCTTTTGAAAGGCCTTCCATTGAAAATTGCATCTTCACTAAAGCAAGAGAAACAGACACCCGCCAGCCACTTATGCAAAACAAGTTGCATGTCAATCGTGGAACCGGTCTCTCGTGCGTGGACGAGTAAGGTTGGTCCGGGCCGCTTCATCTCACAATACCGCAAAGACGCAAAGTGCACGCGAGAAGGTAGCAACACAAAATATCAACGCCCACAACACTTGTGTTCTAATCGCACCAACATCTACGAATAGATCTAGGCTCTGATACCACTGAAGGGGTCGTTGCATAGAAAACAAAAATTTTCCTACGCAACAAGCGGAATAAACCCCAAGGATCTAGATCTATTAGACGGAGGTAGCGAAGATGAGATCCAATCTCTTACCCTTGAAGATCAACAAACGCGTTTTGTCGGTGCAGGGGTTGGCTAGTCGATCCCCGCAACTAGACTCGTCTAGTCGCGAGGAGATGTATTTCCTCGAAGTCCAATTCGATGAAGTGCCACAAGGGGCAGCACCTCCGCGGTATCCACACGTACGGCTCGATGTAGATCTCCTCCTTCTTGATCCCGCAAGCAAGGTGGAGATGGCTAGATGGATCTCGGCACCACGACGGTTGTGGTGGCGTTGATGGTGTAGTGCTCCGTCCGACAGGGCTTCGCCAAGCCATGTGAGAGGGAGAGGGAGAGGACAAGGCGCAGCAGCCCTTTAGGGCAAAGGGGTGGTGCGGCTAGAGGTGGAGGTCTAGGCGGCGGCAGCCCTCCGGGGAGAGATGGCGCGCGGCTAGGGCAAGGGAAGAGGAGGGGTGCGGCTAGGCAAGATGAGGGGCAGCCAAGGGTGTGCCGCACCCCCTCCCCTCTCCTCCTTATATAGTGGGGCGGCTAGGGTTTGGGGAGGGCTGGCCGGCCCCCCCCTTTTCCTTGGCCCCCAAGTTGGGGCGCCCCCTCTTGGGCCTCACGCATGGGCCCCTTGGGGCTGGGTGGTGCGGCTGGCCCTAGGCCAGCCCATCACCCTTTTATCCCATGTGGGCCCCATACTCCTATGGGCCCCACTTCTAGACTCCTCTAGAACCTTCTAGAATATTCCGGAACCCTTCCAGAAAATCCCGGAACTTTTCCGATACCTCCGGAAACCACTTTCCTTATATGAATCTTATTCTCCGGACCACTCCGGAACTCCTCGTGATGTCCGGGATCCTATCCGAGACTCCGAATCACCATTCGTTCATTCCATCAAAATATCTCATCACTAACCCTAGCTACATCGGAGCGTTAAGTGTGTGACCCTACGGGTTCGAGAACATGCAGACATGATCATATCAATAATCAATAGCGGGACCGGGATGCCCATATTGACTCCCACATATTCAACGAAGTTCTTTTTCGATTGAACCACGATGCCGGAGATTCTTAATCTCATATACGATTCCCTTTGTCTCACCGATATTTAATTTGCCCGAGATTTGATCGTCGATATCTCCATATCTAGTTCTATCTCGTTACCTGGCAAATTCTCTTTACTCGTCCATAATATAGGATCTCCGTGATTAACACTTAATCACATGGTTGCAACCTTTCTGATGCTATATTACCGAGAGGGCCCAGAGATATCTTTTCCGTCACAAGGAAGGACAAATCCCAGTCTTGATTCATGTCACCCAACAAATACCATCGGAGATACCTGAAAGCCACCTTTATAATCACCCAGTTACGAAGTGACGTTTGATGTCCACAAAGTATTCCTCCGGTAAACGGGAGTGACATAATCTCATGGTCTAAGGAAACTATACTTGGCATACTAAAAGTGTTGGCAATAAAACTGTTGTGACACGATCAATTGCAACTCTTTATTATTTGGGTCTTGTCCATCATATCATTACTCCTAATGATATGACTCCGTTATCAAGTGACTATAACAAGTCCATGGTTAGGAAACTCTAACCATCTCTTGACTAACGAACTAGTCCGGTAGAGGCTTACTAGGGACACCTGTTTGTTTATATTCCACACATGTATTATGTTTCCGGTTAATACAATTATAGCATGGATAATAAACTATTATCATAAACATGAATATGCTAATAAACCATTTTATTATTGCCTCTAGGGCATATTCCCAACAAATTTACTATCGGATGGTTTGCGAGTACATTCAAATGTACTCATATTGGTTTCATCCCTGGCTATTGTCTTGGCCAGACTTTAAGGAGCTATATGAAGGAGACTACAACGCCGATAATGCGAACTAGGGATCTTCATCAGCCAGCTGCCTGTAGGGTTGTTAATGCTTTAGCCTACGACGCTTGTTGCTACTCCGCTGCTTGAAGAATGTTAAGCCCTCTGAGGCATTTATGTAATACTGTGGTCCTCGTGACCCTTTTGTTGTAAGACGTAAATTTGGTACTGTATTGGATGTAAACTTTGGTAATCAGTTCAAGTTATGCGCAACAACAGACTAATCATGGGATCGTTGTGTTAAGCATAACGGGTAGTTCGGACAGCTAGTCCGGGGTCCCCACACCATGCGACCGACTGCAGTGACAACACTACCAATGGTAAGACCAGCGCCGCCGACCATGTCACCAACTTTGGAACGGTGTTATTGATGGTCCCGACTACCGGAGATACGGTGTTGACAATGTCCTCGACGACAGTAGGAACGACGGATGGGATGTCGGCGAGCAGCTTGGGGATGGTGATGCTAGTGCCGGTGAGGCCCTTGCTGATGATCCATGATGTTGCATACATTCACCCGATATGTCGAAAACACACACGCCAAATGTTGCGAAAGCACATGCGAGATTTGCAAGGTTTTCTGAACGCTTGCTACAAGTTTGTGTTTCCCCCCGATTTTCCGATGTTGAATACGTGGTTTTAAATTATAACAGACTCTTATGTTTTTTTGTTGTGAAATCACAAGCCAAATGTTGCAAAATTACTAAAAGTTTGCTACAAGTTTTAGTTTTTCTCGGATTTTTTCGATGATATTTCCGTGTTGTTCGAAATGCTTCAATCAAATGGTATTTTTGTGGTGGTCCTTTGTGAGTTTTGTAGAAATAGTTGGTGATTTTTGTTGCAATAAAATCTATAGAAAAAACTTGTTGTTGACAACTTTTACTATTGCTGCAACACTTGATTTTTTTTTGTGGTCGTTTGTGATTTTTGTTGAAATAGTGTGTGATTTTTTGTTGCAATAGTAATTGTATCACTTCAGTATTCACCAATAGTGCCCTTGATGATTGTTTGGTCAAATACTTTAGCGTACTCTTGGGTGTGTAACACAATGGATTCAGTTTGATTTGGCTGGACTGTTGGCCAAAGAACTTAATAAGGAACTCCGTCAAAATAATTTAAATGTTAGTAAGGTATACAATGTTATCAGTAGTTAAATTGGCAGCGTGGATAAAATGCCTTTCACCAAAAGTTTTCAGAAAACTCTGCGTGGCAAGCTTAGTAGGGAACAGTCTGATTATGACATACAGAAAACAGTAGACGTGTTCAACGAAATTCAGGTTTCTGATAGTGGGTTTACGTACAAAGGTTGAGGTGGATAATAACAGTATGGAGAATTCTCTGATGTGGATCAATGGACGTAGTGTAGAGCAGTACCATTTAAACATATGCAAAAAGCAATTACTTATATACCAATTAAACTCTGAGATTAGCATATGTATATCGAATTGAATCAGATTATTATTATGAATAGCTATATATAATGTTCTCTTATTACGTACAACAAAATCAATGTGCAATGATATTATAGCCTGGTATGTAAAAAACAATATTGTATCACTCGAATGTTAACCTGAACAAGAATAAAGACTGCCCAATAGAAATAATAAGGTCATTGTTGATTGTTTATCAATACTTTTGCGTAATCTTGTCTGTGCAACACAATGGGATTCAGTTGGCTTGACTGCACTATTGATATTTTTCAGGGTCCGTATTGATAATGCACTTCCAGCTAGGGTTAGTGGCTCAGGACATATAAGTTCTTTGGAGAAGTCAATAAGAGGTTTCGCAGACAAGCAAGCAAGCAGCTGGTACAAAGAGATAAGCTGGAGGTAGAAGACGATGAGCAAGACTCTGCGAGCTGCAATCACTGGGGGCGGTACTGTGCAACGGCACAGCTATGAGCTGGGGGCCAACTAGGGTTTTCATGCCGACAGCAACGACGCATGGACAAGTCCGACACGGTTGCGTGCAACTATGGCACAACATTAAATGAACAATCAGAAGAGAATACGGGTCGGATTTATATATATGGAGGAATATACTACGTATATGGTAGGGGAACATATACAGTGCAAATACGTACAACTGGGTGGCCAGATGGACCAAACAGACCAAGCAAGTAGCTCCACCTGGCGAGAGCAGTGATGCTCGGGAGCCAAAAGATCTTTCCGGTAAGTGTAACACAATTAAATGAGATGGTGGGCTACACCCACGTGAGTATTGAGAATGGAGAGCGGACTCACCAGCTCGAAAGCCACAAGCCGCGAGCAGAGGAAAGCGACAAAGCGTACAGGAGTAGAAAGCGACATGCATGTAACAGCGAGCCTTTAGATGCGTATCCGACGGCTGTCGAACCGACCGATCCACGCGCGGAAATCAGTCGGCCGACGCCTAGCTCGCGCGCCTATATAGAGAGAGTTGCGGATGGCGTGATATGGCACGCTCTCGCCTGTGGCAGCAAACGAGATCAACAGCATGACAAGGCTCGAATTTAAGAACTCGATCGTGTGCTTCACGAACCGTTGCATCATTCATGCCGCTTTGCAAGGGCGTTCTCAGGTTGTACGCTAATGACCTACTGCACGTGCTGATCTGGATCTTCTTCTAGTACATGCATGGAACGGCACATGGTTGGACGGGACCCATGGGGCTCATTGGATCGGTTTCTTCTGGGAAAGATTCCACGTAAGGTGTCAAGATGGGATGTCACTTTTAGTGTATTTTGCCTTTTCTAGTTCAAAATTTTGTGTCAAAATTTACACTAGTAAAATCAAAATGCACTACAAGTGGGACTTAGATGGGATCCCACTTGACACCCTAATTCCACGTACGGATTCCTCCCTGTTGCCCCTCTATCGTGTGTTTGAGTCATCACAGTTGAACCTGTGCGTATTAGTAGGTAGCTAGGCAGTTGCTTGTCGGATAATAAGATGGAGAACATGGGTATATTTGTACCGCTTTCAAAATACATTTTCGCTATGTCTAAAAATTCCGAAAAAATATGCACGCGTACATATTGTAGTTTCTAGTGTGCGCCAAAAATTTCGTCCCAAAAATACTTTTTACTTGACTTGTGTGAAAAAGACAAAAATCTGACATATATGTGTTATATGTAAGTCATAAAAATTTCTCTTTTTTGTGGATGAAAACTAAAATGTAAACTTTTCACGAAACTTTGTGTCGTCAACACATTATACGAGATGTATGCGTGTACTTTTTTTTTTAGATTTTTTGAACATATTTTAAACGTGTTTTAAATGTTTTTTCAAAAAACAGGTGCAAATATACCCATGTTCTACCTATTCACTCTCGTTGCTTGTCTACTTTCTATAATTTACACAAAAATGATTTGAGTATTTTTCCTATTTTAATAGGTACAAGAGGTGTCATCGTCCGAGTCAACCATAAACATTTACAAATAAATATCAACGATCTCGTCTCGATCACATCAATCAATTCAATTGTCAAACATCCACTACAGGAAGAACGAGTACGCCGACGGCTAAAAGCCGTCGGCGTAGGCTGTGCCGACGGCTGCCGTCGGCGTACGGCCGTTGGCGTAATCTCCCGTAGGCGTAGACCAAATCGTCGTCGGCGTATAGGCTGGCCGTCGGCACAGCCTAGGCCGACGGCCAGATATGCCCGTCGGCGTACGTGCCGTCGGCGTAGTACATGTGGGGCCCACAACAGGCCAGGCCAGCATGCGGAGATACGCCGACGGCAAACTTATCCAGGTTTATAGGGTTCCGGCCTGCCGGCCTAGGCCGACTGGTGGGCCGGCAGCGGCGGGTGGGAGTCCGTCCTAGGGGCCGGCCTAGGACGGCTGGGAGGTCGGCGGCGTCGGCGGCGTCGGCAGGGAGGCCGGCCGGGGAGCCGGCCTGGAGGCCGGCAGGCGCTGGCGGGAGGGCGGCCTGGAAACCGGCCTGGGCCGGGCTGGAGGCCGGGCGGGGGCTACGCCGACGGCAAAGCCGTCGGCACAGCGTCAACCATTTGGCATCGCTACAGGCTGTGCCGACGGCAATGCCGTCGGCGTAGGCTTATCCAGGTTTTTTTGTTCTGTGCCGACGGCATTGCCGTCGGCGTAGGCTCTGTTTTTTTTGGGATTCCAGTACCAAAATTACACCGTAATTCACAGAAAAATCACAGTAATAATATGGGTCATAACAACACAAATCACAGCATCATCAAGTGCATACAAACATCAATATGCATCACACACCATCACACCAACATAAATAACAACAGTTCTACTTTGGTGGAGACGGGGTGAACCCAAGATCTCCCCTGGTGAGGACAGGTGACCGATGGCGCGGCGTGGCCGAAGTAGAGCCACCACGAGAACCACCACTAGGCGAAGGATCAGGCGAAGGAGAAGCGCGATAAGACGGTGAGTCCGGCGAGGCACTAGGAGAAACATGAGCGGCCCGGGAAGATCCCGTTCCCTACATGTTTGAGCAGGAGTAAGCAACTTGCGAGGCAAAAGGAAAGTGGTAACCACGGGTTTGGCAAGAACTTACCGGGTTCGATGCGTAATATGTGCGAGCAAACATCTCCCTCGAAGGAAACACTGGCGGCGGCCCGGGCCTAGGAGGCGCCGCTCTTATCGGGTCCCCCCGCTCTCCAGTTTGCATAAACCTAATCGTAGCCTGCCAAGGGTTGTAGAAATAAAGATTCAAACTAGGTGAATTGGGACTTGTGATATTTTGCAAAAGTAAAGGTTGAAACTTACCGCTTGGAATGCCTCCGTGTACGCGGCGTAGGCCTGATCCCTCTCGTTCCACTGAGCCATGTCCCAGACGTAGCTCACATGAGCGGCATCGTAGGCGTCCTCGAAATCAGGCTACAATTTAAAAAATGATGAGTCTCGTCAAGTTAGCCATGCAGGAAGGAATGTCGGAAAGAGGATGAAAGTGAGAAACACTTACATCGCGGGATTGACAAGGCTATCGAGGAGGCGGGATAGTGGTGCCGGCGGTGAGGGTAGCTTTGACCTGCGTGAAGGTCCTGCCAGGCCTGACCACCGCACTAAGAACGCGCGGACGGCCATGCTCCATCTCGTGCCCCGACAGGATCAACGCAGTCTCGTCGGTCTCCTGCTCAAGGGGGTCATCCACCTCCGGGTTTAACTCGGTGAACGTCTTGCAGTAGGCGTCCAAGTCCTTCTCGGCTGTGCCGTAGTACTTGGGAAGCAAGGGTTGAGGCTCGCTTAGATCAAGCTTCTTCTTCTTCATCTTCTTCCAAGTTGACATGTTAGTAAGCTGCTCCCCGGAAGCGGCCTCCTGTATCGGAAAAGAAATGTTATGCGTATCAAGTAGCAACATGACGGGAAATAAATGTAGGTAGCTCCATGTATATACATACCATCCTTTCCTTGAAACGCCCATGGTTGAGGTTTCCCCCACTGTGTGTTCCATCGGTGCCTCGGTTCTTCTTGTTCCGCTCGCTCACGACGGCAAACTCAGCGTCTTCCCCGGTCCACCTCTTAGCCAGCGCCTCCCATGCATCATCTTTTCCATCGGCCTAGAGGGGCATTACCTAAAAATGCAATACTCAAGTAAAGAACAGATAATGTAATATCACTGAAAATGCAATACGCAATATAGAATTTCATTGACAGTTTACTTACCGACATGTAATCCTCGACGGTCAACTGCGGCGGGTTCTTGACATTCTGCGCCTTGTAGGCCCTCATGCCCCTCTCAGAACAGAAAGCGCTGATGGCTGTGTGCTTTTGGTTGTACCACTGCTGCCGTGTCAACCACACAAGCCATGTGCAAATTCATGTCCGCCTCGGCCATGTGCTCCTCCAACACCCGGTAAAAGCACTTCAAATATGCATAAAGAAATTGTGGGAGTCATGAGTTAGCACGGTGGGGTAATCAAGTATGAACGAAACTCGAGAAATATGTCTTACCCAAAACTTGGTGATCACAGCGTCAGCAGCACTGTGGAAGCCCGGGGACGGAGCACCCTCGTAGTCAAGCCAAGTAATGGCTAGCTTCCTCTCGAGGCCGCCGGCAGGAGTGTAGAAGCCCGACCAAAAGTGTCGAATAAGAGCTCCAAGCAAACTCGAAGGCTGGCGAGTCCCCTTGGGGTAGATCCAATTGCTGCACAATAATCAAACATTAGTACATATACCAAATTGTTATGACCAAAATGAAATTACATGTTCAAAAATACAAAATTAGTACACTTACTCTCTACAGTTAGGCTGGATGAGGGCTTTCCCCTCCTCGGTAGTAGGCTCCTGTGCCTGACCAGGGACTCCCGCTTCCCCACGAATCCTCAGCTTCCCTGTCGCCTCCACCTCCACCTCCGCCTCGGCATCCGCCTCCGCTTCCGGTCTAGACTCCGCCTCGTCTCTAGACTCCATCTCCGACTCGTCTCTAGATGAGGCCTCCAACTGCAACTGGGAAGCCACATCGCCAGAAGCGGAGGGTGGTGGCTCCAAGTCTACTCCACCTCCCCCGCCACCTACACCTCGTCCTCCTCGTCCTCGTCCTCGTCCTCGCCGTCCTCGTCCTCCTCTCTCATCGCTGGTCTCGGGGTAACGCGAATTGGGAATTGATGATCTTCCACTTCGCGTAACCTTCTTTTGCCTCAGCGACCTAAGCAAGGACGCCGAAGATTCCTTGCCTTGGCTCATATTCTTGAATCACCTGCATTGAGAAAGAGAAAACAATTAAGCATAAAGACATAATAAAAGGTAGACAGTAAGCATAAAGACGTAATGCAATTAAGAAGCATGTTGAAAGATAAATACTAAGCAAAAAAGACATAATAAAATGTAGACACTAAGCATAAAGACGTGTAAGCATAGAGACGCATAAATGTAGACACTAAGATAAATACTCGAATCATCACTAAGCAAAAAGACATAATAAAATATAGACTCTCACCTCGAATCATCACTCTCATAATTAGGTTGGTTCTCATTCTCACTATCACTATCGCTATCACGTGAGTAGTAAGTTGGAGGCTCCTCGCACGGTGGAGGCTCATCATCGTTGACTTTGCCCGCATGAAACTTCTCGAGCATATCTATGTCCTTTAGATTGTCCACTGACTCACCACGAGTTTGTGCATCGTTCTCAAGATTCTCAAGACCACCCGGTTGTAAATCAAAGTCCACTTCCTCTTGATAAAAAATTCCCTCGTATGTTACAGGGTCAATGTTGTTGTAATCGTCAGCATTGGGCATGGGTAGCTTACCATGTGGCGATACCTGGAACACGACTTCCCATCCCTTGAGTCCCTCTTTCTGGCATGGGTAGGGCAAATAATAAACTTGCTTGGCTTGGTGAGCCACAATAAAGACATCGGCTCCGCTATAGGTCGTTGAAGGCCTAACTTCGACTAACCCAATGGAAGGGGTACTTCTCTGTCCACCGTGTGGTCCTGTGTGTGGGTCGAACCAGTGGCATTTGAACACAACGAGCTTGAGTTCTAGGTTCGTACGATTGAACGTCAGTTCGTACACCTTCTCTAACCTTCCATAGTAATCAACGTCATCGGCTCCTTTGGTGAAGACACCGGTATTTACGGTTTTTGCATTCGGCCGACTCTTCTGGTGATACTCTGTATGGAAGCGATACCCATTCACACCATACTTCTCATACTTCATGACGGTACGGCTAAAACCTTGGGAAACACATCTCAACTCATCCGTCATTTCAACGTTAGAATCAGCTCCCTACAACTAGAGTTCAAATTGTTTTGTGCATTAGTTACGTGTCATTACAGGGACAAGTCACTGATTGCAAGGTAAGAGGGACATGTTAGAAATTACAGGGACAAGCCACTGATGGCAATGTGATCTAAAAATTTAGTTTTGAGGGGCGCCGGTCTCGCACAGGCATGGGCCAGCACTGGCGGTCAGCTCCTCGACACCGGCGGCGGCCAAGAAAACCTACGGAGGGGAGGAGAGGGGAAGAGTTGGCGGAGGTGCTCACCGGATTGCCCAGCCGGGGCGGCGCGGAGGGTGGCCGGTGTGGCGGGCTCGGAGGAGATCCCGACGGCGGCGCGGGGAGGGCGCGGGTGCCGGGGAGGGCGCGGGGAGGCGCGGGTGCCGGGGAGGGCGCGGGGAGGCGCGGGTGCCGGGGAGGGCGCGGGTGCCGGGGAGGGGAGCGGAGGGTGGACGGGGCGGCGGGCTCGGAGGAGATCCCGGCTGCCGGAGGAGATCCCGACGGCGGCGCGGGGAGGGCGCGGGTGCCGGGGAGGCGCGGGTACCGGGAAGGGCACGGGTACCGGGGAGGGCGCGGGTGCCAGGGAGGGGAGCGGAGGGTGGACGGTGGCGGCTCAGCTCCGGCGGCGGGGGGTCGAGTGTGTGCGTGTGGTGTGCGTGCGGGTGAGAGAGAGGCCGGAGGGGAGCGGGTGGGGTTTAATTTTTTATAGGAGAGGCCTCGGGGCCGGCCTAGGCCGGCTGGTGGGCCGACAGCGTCTGGTGGGAGTCGGGCCTGGGGGCCAGCCTAGGCCGGCAGGGAGGCCGGCCTAGGAGCCAGCCTGGGCCGACCTGGAGGCCGGCAGGCGCTGGCGGGAGGCCGCCCTGGAACTATGCCGACGGCTTTGCCGTCAGCACAACTAGACAGAATCTATGCCGACGGCTTTGCCGTCGGCATAGCTTTTTTTATTATTAGCAATTTTATTAATTTTTATAAACATTATAATTTACTCCATTATAAATTGATACAGTTTTATTAATATTTTAAACATTATAATTTAGACACACGCAAATTATTCCGACGCTCCGGAGCACCTCTCCGGCGAAACCCTAGACCCGCTGGAGAAAACCCTAGCTTTTTCGTCTACGGCCGGTACGGGCATCGAAAGGGGGTAGCTCAGTGGATTGTTTTGCTTGGTTGGGTTAGGTTAGTCACTAGGTACAAGAAAAACACACATATACCCAAACTCTTGCAAAGATTCCCCCCCCCCCCGTTCGCCCCATGTGGGAGTTTCCAGCTATATGCCCAAAAACTCGCTAAGGAAACAGTGACGCTCGTGAAGCCGGTCACACCTCGGGGAAGGATCTTGGACATCTACAACCCAAAACACACTTGTACACATGTGATATGGCACCCCCTAGCTTTTGGTGGGGTTCCGACGCTCCGGAGCACCTCTCCGGCGAAACCCTAGACCCGCTGGAGAAAACCCTAGCTTTTCCGTCTACGGCCGGTACGGGCATCGAAAGGGGTAGCTTAGTGGATTGTTTTGCTTGGTTGGGTTAGGTTAGTCACTAGGTACAAGAAAAACACACATATACCCAAACTCTTGCAAATATCCCCCCCCCCCCCCCCGTTCGCCCCATGTGGGAGTTTCCAGCTATATGCCTAGAAACTCGCTAAGGAAACAGTGACGCTCGTGAAGCCGGTCACACCTCGGGGAAGGATCTTGGACATCTACAACCCAAAACACACTTGTACACATGTGATATGGCACCCCCTAGCTGTAGGTGGGGTTCCGACGCTCTGGAGCACCTCTCCGGCGAAACCCTAGACCCGATGGAGAAAACCCTAGCTTTTCGTCTACGGCCGGTACGGGCGTCGAAAGGGGGTAGCTCAGTGGATTGTTTTGCATGTTTGGGTTAGGTTAGTCACTAGGTACAATAAAAACACACATATACCCAAACTCTAGCAAAGATTCCCCCCCGTTCGCCCGATGTGGGAGTTTCCAGCTATATGCCCAGAAACTCGCTAAGGAAACAGTGACGCTCGTGAAGCCGGTCACACCTCGGGGAAGGATATAGGACATCTAAAACCCAAAACACACTTGTAAACATGTGATATGGCACCCCCTAGATTTTGGTGGGGTTCCGACGCTCCGAAGCACCTCTCCGTAGAAACCCTAGACCCGATGGAGAAAACCCTAGCTTTTCCGTCTACGGCCGGTACGGGCGTCAAAAGGGGGTAGCACAGTGGATTTTTTTGCTTGTTTGGGTTAGGTTGGTCACTAGGTACAATAAAACACACATATACCAAACTCTTGCAAAGATCCCCCCCGTTCGCCCGATGTGGGATTTTCCAGCTATATGCCCAGAAACTCGCTAAGGAAACAGTGACGCTCGTGAAGCCGGTCACACCTCGGGGAAGGATCTTGGACATCTACAATCCAAAAAACACTTGTACACATGTGATATGGCACGCCCTATATTTTGGTGGGGTTCCGACGCTTCGGAGCACCTCTCCGGCGAAACCCTAGACCCGCTGGAGAAAACCCTAGCTTTTCCATCTACGGCCGGTACGGGCGTCGAAAGGGGGTAGCTCAGTGGATTTTTTTGCTTGGTTGAGTTAGTTTAGTCACTAGGTACATGAAAAATACACATATACCCAAACTATTTCAAATATCCCCCCCCCCCCCGTTCGCCCCATGTGGGAGTTTCCAGCTATATGCCCAGAAACTCGCTAAGGAAACAGTTACGCTCGTGAAGCCGGTCACACCTCGGGGAAGGATCTTATACATCTAAAACCCAAAACACACTTGTACACATGTGATATGGCACCCCCTAGCTTTTGGTGGGGTTCCGACGCTCCGGAGCACCTCTCCGGCGAAACCCTAGACCCGCTGGAGAAAACCCTAGCTTTTCCATCTACGGCCGGTACGGGCGTCGAAAGGGGGTAGCTCAGTGGATTGTTTTGCTTGGTTGGGTTAGGTTAGTCACTAGGTACAAGAAAACACACATATACCCAAAATCTTGCAAATATTCCCCCCCCCCCCCCCCCCCCGTTCGCCCCATGTGGGAGTTTCCAGCTATATGCCCAGAAACTCGCTAAGGAAACAGTGACGCTCGTGAAGCCGGTCACACCTCGGGGAAGGATCTTGGACATCTAAATCCCAAAACACACTTTTACACATGTGATATGTCACCCCCTAGATTTTGGTGGGGTTCCGAGGCTCTAGAGCACCTCTCCGGCGAAACCCTAGACCCGATGGAGAAAACCCTAGCTTTTTCATCTATGGCCGGTACGGGCGTCGAAAGGGGGTAGCTCAGTGGATTGTTTTGCTTGTTTGGGTTAGGTTAGTCACTAGGTACAATAAAAACACACATATACCCTAACTCTAGCAAATATTCCCCCCCCCCCCCCCCCCCCGTTCGCACGATGTGGGAGTTTCCAGCTATATGCCCAGAAACTCGCTAAGGAAACAACAACGCTCGTGAAGCCGGTCAACCTCGGGGAAGGATCTCGGACATCTAAAACCCAAAACACACTTGTACACATGTGATATGGCAACCCCTAGCTTTTGGTGGGGTTTCGACGCTCCGGAGCACCTCTTCGGCGAAACCCTAGACCCGATGGAGAAAACCCTAGCTTTTCCGTCTATGGCCGGTACGGGCATCGAAAGGGGGTAGCACAATGGATTGTTTTGCTTTTTTGGGTTAGGTTAGTCACTAGGTACAAGAAAAACACACATATACCCAAACTCTTGCAAAGATTCCCCCCGTTCGCCCGATGTGGGAGTTTCCAGCTATATGCCCAGAAACTCGCTAAGGAAACAGTGACGCTCGTGAAGCCGGTCACACCTCGAGGAAGGATCTTAGACATCTACAACCCAAAACACACTTGTACACATGTGATATGGCACTCCCTATCTTTTGGTGGGGTTCCGACGCTCCGGAGCACCTCTCCGGTGAAACCCTAGACCCGTTGGAGAAAACCCTAGCTTTTCCGTCTATGGCTGGTACGAGCGTCGAAAGGGGGTAGCTCAGTGGATTTTTTGCTTGGTTGGGTTAGTTTAGTCACTAGGTACAAGAAAAACACACATATACCCAAACTATTGCAAATATCCCCCCCCCCCCCGTACGCCCCATGTGGGAGTTTCCAGCTATATGCCCAGAAACTCACTAAGGAAACAGTTACGCTCGTGTAGCCGGTCACACCTCGGGGAAGGATCTTGGACATATACAACCCAAAACACACTTGTACACATGTGATATGGCATCCCCTAGCTTTTGGTGGGGTTCCGATGCTCCGGAGCACCTCTCCGGCGAAACCCTAGACCCGCTGGAGAAAACCCTAGCTTTTCCGTCTACGGCCGGTACGGGCGTCGAAAGGGGGTAGCTCAGTGGATTGTTTTGCTTGGTTGGGTTAGTTTAGTCACTAGGTACAAGAAAAACACACATATACCCAAAATCTTGCAAAGATTCCCCCCCGTTCGCCCCATGTGGGAGTTTCCAGCTATATGCCCAGAAACTCGCTAAGGAAACAGTGACGCTCGTGAAGCCGGTTACACCTCGGGGAAATATCTTGGATATCTACAACCCAAAACACACTTTTACACATGTGATATGGAACCCCCTAGCTTTTGGTGGGGTTCCGACGCTCCGGAGCA
This sequence comes from Puccinellia tenuiflora, assembly GCA_012064385.1. Lineage (NCBI taxonomy): Eukaryota > Viridiplantae > Streptophyta > Magnoliopsida > Poales > Poaceae > Puccinellia > Puccinellia tenuiflora. The sequence continues at coordinate 554,455 of QRDG01000799.1, read as the reverse complement.
CCTCTCCGGCGAAACCCTAGACCCGCTGGAGAAAACCCTAGCTTTTCCGTCTACGGCCGGTACGTGCGTCGAAAGGGGGTACCTTAGTGGATTGTTTTGCTTGGTTGGGTTAGGTTAGTAACTATATACAAGAAAAACACACATATACCAAAACTCTTGCAAAGATCTCCCCCCCCCCCCCCCCCCCCCCCCCCCGCTCGCCCATGTGGGAGTTTCCAGCTATATGCCCAGAAACTCGCTAAGGAAACAGTGACGCTCGTGAAGCCGGTCACACCTCGGGGAAGGATCTTGGACATCTACAACCCAAAACACACTTGTACACATGTTATATGGCACCCCCTAGCTTTTGGTGGGGTTCCGATGCTCCGGAGCACCTCTCCGGCGAAACCCTAGACCCGCTGGAGAAAACCCTAGCTTTTCCGTCTACGGCCGGTACGGGCGTCGAAAGGGGGTAATTCAGTGGATTGTTTTGCTTGGTTGGGTTAGGTTAGTCACTAGGTACAAGAAAAACACACATATCCCAAACTCTTGCAAAGATCCCCCCCCCCCCCCCCCGTTCGCCCCATGTGGGAGTTTCCAGCTATATGCCCAGAAACTCGCTAAGGAAACAGTGACGCTCGTGAAGCCGGTCACACCTCGGGGAAGGATCTTGGACATCTACAACCCAAACACACTTGTACACATGTGAGATGGCACCCCCTAGCTTTTGGTGGGGTTCCGATGCTCCGGAGCACCTCTCCGGCGAAACCCTAGACCCGCTGGAGAAAACCCTAGCTTTCGACACTATCCCACTCCGATGCAAGTAATATTTAAACAAATAATTGATAAAAAATCAGCATATTAAAATTGATAGTTACAAATAAACACATAATATAGAGGTTGTACTAAAAAAAAAACCTATGCCGACGGCTTAACCGGGCCCTAGCCTACGGCCACTCTATGCCGACGGCGGCCATCGGCACAACAACAGCTACGCCGACGTCCAATGAACGCCGACGGCCAATGAACGCCGACGGCCGCCGTCGGGCCTAGTTACTCTACGTCGACGGCAAACTAACGCTGACGGCCGCCGTCGGCCCTATCTTGTCTACGCCGACGGCCATTTTTGTGCCGACGGCTGCCTCGGCCGGCTGGGCTACCAGTAGGCTATGCCGACGACCCCGACCTTTTGTTGTCGGCGTAGCAGTTGGCCGTCGGCACATTAGGCCATTCCAGTAGTGATCATTTCAATGTATTCAAGGAAAATTATATGTAGTAGACACAAAGAAAGTTGAAGGATTCAACCCTTACAATGAATAGTACACGACTTTTTTTTACCTCATTTGAAAAACCAATAAACGAAAATTTAAAAAAATGCAATCCTCTCACATGGAGTCATTTTATATGCACTAGTTTTCAGAAAAATGTCGAACTTTGAATATGACAAATTTTAAAAAAATCTCAAAATAATCTTGAAAGTAAGGCCTATATTTTTCTCAGAGTAAAAGGGATCTCCATCCCCGGTTCCATTTATATATAAACGAAACCACACAATTCCAAGTTTTGTTCGCTCACGAAACTGTCAAAGCAGAAACGCACAGCGAGAGATTCTGCCAAGCAAACTAGCCTAGCAACTTTCCTCCCTTCCGGGCATCAAACCCCAAAAAGGCCAAAAGACCTACATCCCAAGCTTTCAGCGCCACAAAAACCTATATTATATTTTAAGAATCAAACAATGTAAGATTTGACCAATTTTCTAGAAAAAATAACAACATTTATAATGCTATAAGGATATAATATGAAAATATGTTTCAGGATGCATCTAATGGTTTGATTTTGTATTGTATATGTTAATGTTTTTTTTCTAACAACTTGGTCAAATTGTACATTGTTTGATTTTTGAAAAACAAATCTGGGCCTTACTTTTAGAAACATAGGGAAAGCTAAAGGTTTCATGCATACGTTGCAGCTAAATACATTCAAGATAAAATGATTTTACATCCATTTTATAAGAGGTGAAGCCACGAGTGAAGCCTGTTTTTGATTCAAAAGATTTTTGTAACAATTTTTCGAAAACAGAAATATTCTTGATTTTCCTACGAGGATTTGATTGTTTTGGGCAAGTCAAATGTTATAGCATATTGAATCCTACATGATTGTGCAATAGAAATTACTTGGTTTCATCACAGGAAGAATACGAGAACTTTTCTAATGGTCTGGTCACATGCCATAGCTGTCTCAGAGAGAGAGAGAGAAATCTAGATAGATTGGACTCCATGAAAATCATGTGTTAATAATTGCATGCAGAGTAGGCTATATGAAAATGTAATCATAGGTGTCCAACCCTGTAAACCAAACAAGTGATATATGAAACTTATCTAAGGAATGAAGTCTTAAAAAATTCATGTGATGCTGCTTTGAAAGAAAGAGGCTGAAGATGTCTGTCGCACCACATGAAAAACAAAGAACTTGTAGCAAGGTGTTTGAGTGGATGAAAAATTTCACCCAAAGCATGGTGCATATGTTTTCTCAGAAAAAATTCAATCATGCGAACCAAACGATCCACATAGGATGAATGAATTTGTAAGGATTCAAATTCCCAAAACTCTTACCAAATTTCTTCGAATCAAAAGAGCTCTTATGCTCAATGAGTTAAAATGCAACGAGTTTGTAGGAAACACAATTTTCTACTGAGCTAATGGTTCTTTATTTATTTGAAACTATTTATCCGCTGCCAATGTTAGCTACCTTGCTCGGAAGCACCTTTTTGAGGAAGGGTTTGGTTGGGATTTTTGGACCAGATTCACTGCTAGGAAGCTAGAATCCGAACCAAACGGGTACGTGGCCGAACCAGATTCTTGAAACGCAGCAGATTTTCGTAGTGTAAATTGAAAGTTGGCTAGATCCCAGATTTCACTGCGTTGCGTTGAGGAAAAAACCTAAAAATTACCTGCCATGCCACCGCTAAGTGGAAAATGACCGGTTCGTGCTCCTTCTTTCCTCATCCCTCCACGCGTACGTCTCTTTTTTCCCACACTCGCACCAGGAAGGAACAGATGCCGATTTGGATTCCCGTCGCTGGCCTATTCCGGCGGCCTCCGGCGGCGCGCACCGGCCGGGAATGGAGTCCCTCCGTCCACCGCTCCTAGTCCCATGCTAGACCAGACAAACCGTCTACCCGACACCAAGATCCAGCCCTCAGCCCCCCGCCGCCTCCGGCCACCATAGCTCGGTTGTCTTGTCTTGTGCCGCTGCATCCAGGAACGACGCCAGACGCCGGCCGACCGGAGATCTACTGGATGGTATGATTCCACGCTACTATCTCTCTTCCTCTCCCTTCCTTTCTCTTCCCTCCCGTGCCCTTACTATATATATCAATTTATTTATTTTCTATCATCGATGACATGCAAGTGATCTGTGCAATTTATGCAGTTGTATGTGAAATTGGTGTATGCAATACAGCCATGATTATATTGTGTAAATGGTCCGTGCAATTGTCTATATAGGAAGTGTATGTTTGCAAGGTGTTTGTGAAAATGTTTATAGGAAGATGCATGATTGTTCTGTAATCTATTGATGTATGTGGCGTTATATTTTACAGTATATGATTTCATGATATTGTTGCATATTAGCTGAAATAGTTGATCTTTGTTTGATGGAAGTATCAGGCGGCACAAAATGGTCACGTTTAAATATTAATAAATGAAATTTTTCTTTCAAAATGATCATGTTTGAATGATTACCCGTGTACAAATTATTGTTCTGCAATCAATTAGCATATATATAGTCTTTCAGGCCCACATGGGCGTTACTGACATTTCTCATCGAATCCACAGTTCACAGTTGTTCGAACTAAACAACTTTCAGCTTTCCCATAGTTGTCAGCTCGCAGCAGATTCGTCACAGCTGATTTTCAGAAATCTACAGCTCAACCAAACACACAACTTTACCAGACATGTACAACATTGACGTACTACAACATCAGGTAAGCAATTACTTGGACCGGCAAGGGAGCCGAACGCCCAACTTTAAACTACTCGTATTAATTAAGGCTGATTAATTTAATATCATCCCATTACGTTGAGATAATATATCTTGGCAGGCCAGGGATGATGGATGCTTCGGTACTATCAAACCTGGCACGATCACTGAACCTGCTGCGAACATGATTCAACGGACCTGCTACGGCGATAGCAACTCCATCGTGATAGATAGTGATTATTTAGCCAGTCGATTATTTTTTGAAAATAAATGTTTGTAAAAATGCCTGCCGTTGGAACATGCGACATGGCTGTGCTACCAAGTGGGCTCACAGAACAGAAGAACCTTTCACGAAAAATCTCCTATTCGGAGTGAAATTTGCACGCAAGAATCAGCAGGAGATGTACGTACGTACGGATTGGTCCACGGCTCTCTCCGCACCGCAATTTCTGTACATCTCAAGCTAAAAGATGTAATCCTGTTCCCATCTGGGTAATTTACACGTGCATGGTTACCTCAATGGGTCAATCTTCGCGTCGATGAAAAAAACAACAATGGAGCTTGTTCTGTAGCTGGAAACCAAAAGGCAAGCAGCATAGTTTATCCTGCCGGCTGGTGATGTCTGATGGTGATGTGCAAAATGATTCCCTATGTTTCCCAGGAGTTTTGCCCCATAATTAAGCATCCGGCATCCGGAGCTTTACTTGGCATTGCACGGCAGCATAGTTTGACCGGAATAGATATGCTCAATCTGACCAAATATTCTCATATCACATAATCTTCACTCTTGTTGGAATGTGATCTTAGCCTCACCATAGAATGGTATGGTGCGAGACACCCTGTAGGCCTAAGAAACTTATCCAGGTTCTATTTAGCACAGTTTTTAGTGACGCGTTTTCTACTGGTGTTAGGATTTCAAAATTTCAAATTAGGGGAGACTCTGGTCCTTCAACTCTGATTCTAAGTTTGATCTCAATACTCTAACACTAGAAGTTCTCCGTCTTAATTGTAAAAACCATACAGATGGTCTGTTGCTCAAAAAAAAACAAATCAAACAACCAATTGGTTGATTTTTCAAAAATCATTTTTGAAAATTCTTCTTTGGGTCATTTTTTTTGGCAAATAGAAAACATAGATGAATACTAGAAACAAGAAAAATAGGGCCCCCGCGCGACCCCGGATGCGCTGCCCCACCACCAAAACAAGCCTACCATAAGCGCCCCGATCTCCTCGCCTCGGCGGGTGAGGCCATCGCTAGGTGAGGGCAGGACGTCTCCCCAAATCCCCTTCTCCCATCCAAGGAGATTTTCCCTGCTCCACCCCACACCAATCTATCTCTTGTGCTGCAGCCGATCCAGCGCACTGGCCGTGACCTCGCGTGCATCGCGATCCAGTTGCCTAATAATGTCACATGATGTATCGAAATCGCCTTGTTTTGGATTTGGAATCATAGAACACGTGGCTCATCGAAATTAATGGAGATACCTTTTCTCATTTAGGGTTCCTTTTATTCGTAGGATTTTTTGAACGCAAGAACATGAAATATGTAGGAATGGAATAGCATGTCCCCTTCAATTCTACAGGTTTCAAAAACTACAGGATTCTAGATCCATGAGTGTTTTGTTGCACAGAAAAAGCAAATGGATTGTAACAAGAGATTATAGTGAATGGAGATTCCTCCAAAATAAAATGCCATAAAATCCATTGTAGGAATTCCAAATTATTGTAATCCTATGAATCAAACGACCTTCGTAGAGAAAAATCTTAAGGATCCAAATCCTTCAAAAATGCTACACAATTCCTTTGAATCAAAGAAGCCCTCTTTTTTTTCACTAGATTGTGAGCTGTGTAGATAGTGTGCATCTTTAGTCGTGGTAGAAGCCAATAATTGGTTCTCCATTATATAAAAAAGGAACCCGAAAGTGGACGAATGTTTTCTCTTGAAAAGTAAAGCTGGTAGGTTCTACAAAACATCTACTCACCAGTAGACGTTATCTTCGATGGCACACTTTTAGGAACTGTATATTCTCCATACTGACTTTAGCCTTTTAGGCGGTTCCTACTATACTTGCTAGTGCAATCCCGGTTGCCAGTACTTGCTAGTGCATCCATGTGTCGATGCAACTTTTTCCTTAGAAGCATTTATTAAACTAGGAACATATACTAGTTTGAGGGCTTTCCGGCCTCGTCTTTCTACTTAGACTACAACTAGTATTTTAGTACACCATCTATCGTAAATCTTACACCGGTATATATCTACATATTCCTATGAACTTTGAGTATATATTTACTATTAGCTTCCGATGCAAAAAAATATAAAAGATATCATTGATCAACACCTTTGGAAGTGCCTCTCGGCAGACGGGCTTTGGTTTGTTAGTGCATCTGCGTCAACTTCCAGACTCGGAGGTGGACAGACCAGGGAGCAAAGGAATCACACCACTATCATCCACGACGAGAAAGTATCAGATGACACAGATTTTTCTGTGGATAGTGGAGCATTGAACTTCGAAAGCTCTCAAGATCCTTTTCCTCCGGGCGAACGCTACGCACAAAGTCCAGCGGGAACGCTATGCTGATCGTCAGCAAATGCATCGCCCTCTGAACTTTCTTCTGTTAGCGAGAATCAGATTCATGAGGTATGTCCATGTCGAGGACGACAGTTCAGATGCAGAAGTACGAGTACGAAATTACCTCATCTGCTTGCTTTCTGTCAAGCAAACAGGTTCCCAGGTCGCAGAGGTAAATTAATCGCCAATCTGGATCTACTGACAAATACAAGTCTCTGAGTACAAGATATCGTTATTAATCTGGTAACCATGGATGCTGCTCATGGCCAACTTGCACGAAGCAATGCTGACCTCTATCCGGACGTACGAGTCCTAGGATTATTCAGGCAGGCGGCATGTGCCGTGCATCGGTGCATGTTCACCAGGGCGATGTCAGAGAAGAAAATGGTGAGGCTCCAGCGAATCTTTGCTTAGAGACTAATCAATCTTAGCATCTTGTGGTTTGTCCGTACCGCTAACGGTGCAGTGGATAAGCACCCCTTTCCGACGAGGTGGGGGGCTTATATTGTTTAATCCGTTGGGACCTGGGAGAAAAAGACTGAAACTGACGAACATGGGCAGCGCCAAGTTCTTTTGCTAACTTAGATTTTTTCGGTTGCTATGTCGCTGACTGGTTTTTGTGTTATTGTGAGGGTCTGCATCTCGAGATAGATGCACTTGTAGATTGGTTTAGACATGGACGAAAACATTCTCAGTGCATGCGCAGATTCACTTTCAAACAACAACACTATGTAATGTGGCACCAACAAATTTGGAGATCATGGCCTCTCCTCAGATGCAAGATCGCAGCTTGGTTGTTCATCAGATGATGAATATGGACTGCAGACCGTCTTGCAAGACGTGGCCTACCTCACAATGATCGCTGTGTTTTCTGCTATTTAGGTGAAGAAAATCCACAACACTTACTTGTGGGTTGCGCAGTGGTTAATAACATTTGCAGTACAGTATTAGGATGGCCTAGATCAATGCAGGTCGTCCCAACATCTGACCAGACGCTCAGATCATGGTGGAGTGTTGCTGCATCCAACTTGCAAAGCAAAGACAGGGCTAAGCTAAACACTGCAGTATGCTGATTACTTGGGAAAAAAATATTGTTGATTTGCTTCCATCGAAGCTTTTCTGAGAGGGGAATGTCGTTGATTGTCCACTGAAACAGAGTTTTTTTAGGGTACTGAAACTAGGTCGCGGGAACTGAAAAATTGGAAAGCAGAACGACGATTCAGTTTTACAGTTTGCAGCCTGCGATGATTCGGCCGGCTTCTTCTTCATGGGCTGCTGCAAAGCTGCACAGGCCGATCGTTATGTATTCCGGCTTACATGTTTGGGCCGGACATCCCCTTCAAACCAGATTAATTCGGTGTACAGTAGTATTCTTTGTCCGGCCCAGCTTAAATTAAAGATCATAGAGCCTCAGCTGTCAGCTCTTGTTGACTAACCAGCGGGACCCAGTGAAGAAGAGACGAGAAAGCGCGTATGTGCGTGTGGAAACGGTTTGACAAGTGTGGACGACGTTCATCACCGTCGTTGATGACGTGGCCTTCGCTACGATCTTCGTGCTCGTCACCTGGTCCGTCGTCCTGGAGCCACAAATTCAGTCTCGGTGTGGATGCGGTCGTTTTCCTTTGAGGGCTCCTTTGATTTGGAGGAAATGTGGAGGAAGAGTGGAGGATTAGGAATTTTTCCTGAGAAGCTACTGTTTACACATTTGATTCAAAGGAATGGTGCAAGGGGAATCCACAGGATATTTTCCTTTGTTTCTCTGACTCAAGGCAAACGTACAGGAATTTAACATCCACCCTGACTTCATTCTCCATTTCCTGTGCACACGGAACGAGACAAGCTTGATTCTCAGGATTGCACACGCCACCCTATCCTATTCCCATGTATTTCCTATTCCCTTGTGTTTCCTATCCTGTGAATCAAAGAGGGCCTGAATGAATGCCGTCTGGCCAACGCAACGAGGCCCCACTTGTCATGGGTACATAAGTACAGTCGAGGATCCTCGCACTGCACGGCGGGACGTGACGGGTCCACGACGCTCTGCTTCTCTGGCCCTACAGAAAAGCGCAAAACGCTCCTGGTATACAGTCCCCACCACGAGGAAAATCATCAGGCGTAACGCTTTCACACCGACACGTGGGACCATTTCCTTTTGGGCCCGCAAGTCATTCTCCAATAAAACACGGCCGCGCAGCTGTAAAACAAAACGCATAAAAATAAAGCAATTTCTTCCGGGCACGCGCCTGCCGTGATCCGACTCAACGCACAAAAATAATATCCCACGGTGACTCTAGGAAAATTTCTTTCTTAATCCAGAAGGCAGAGACGCACAAAATCAAAGTCGTCCGGACGAACCCGAACCCAAATCCCCTGGTTCATTCGTCTTCCCCTCTCCCCTCCCGTCGCTTCTCGTCCTCCTCTCGACTCGCCGCCTCCAATCTCGAACCCTCGGTCGACGGGGCTAGCAGCTAGGGTTTCCCGCTACTCGTTCCCTTCCGTTCCACTCTATGGGGTCTAAGAAGGGGTCGCCTCCGCCTTCCGACGCCGCGCCCGCGTCCGCGTCCGCTTCCGCCGCCGGGAATGCGCCCGCGCCGGTGGGGCCGGTGCCGAAGCCGCCGGAGGTGGCGCCGTTCCTCACCAAGGTGTACGAGATGGTCTCCGACCCGGCCACCGACGAGGTCATCAAGTGGGCCGGCGCCGGCGGCAGCTTCGTGATCTCGGACGCGCACGCCTTCGAGCGCGACCTGCTGCGTCGCCACTTCAAGCACAGCAACTTCAGCAGCTTCATTCGCCAGCTCAACACCTATGTGAGATTCCCCTCCCCCCTTTCACTCCTCTCTCTACCTCCTCGTCTCTATCTGATGCGCGCGGGTTTCGGGTGATTATGAATGGAGTTGGATGCAGTTGCTGTTGTAGAGTATGATATGATTTTCGGGTGATTTCATTATTTGGTCTAGAATTGCTTGTCTGGAGTAGCTTTCGATCTATAATTTATCGTGTGATCATTTTCGCCTGATTCCACTTAGTTGCAGGCTGTTCTGTTCTAATTTCGGTGCTTGTTGTGTAACTTGTGTGGAGAACGTCTAACTTGCAATTTCGATTGGGGGTAACATGGGGCTTTCTAGGTCTGTAGTCCCACGTACGCTTTGATCTAGTTTGGAGGTCATTCATGATATCTCTTGTTCATGTTCTGCTCATAAGAACGCCGCTTAATACGACACATGCCATTCCAGATTAAATCTGTTGTATCAAATCAGTGCACACTTTGGTAGTCAGTAGTAAAAGTGCTTTGTGTGGTCTTTTCTATTATGTTTTCAGTACAATTGTGCGTGTAGCAAATAGAATATTGTGGATCTGATCATGATAACCATTGGTTGTAGCAGTCCCGCTGAACTTACCTCTACTTCTATTGGTGGAGAATTGCATATTTTTGGAATTCATTATTATAATTTGGATTCTCAATATTTGGGATCTTTTAAGCTATACAAGAGAAAGAAGCTGCTTCACCTAGCTTCATCCTTAACTTAAAGAATATCCTAATTTTGTTGTGTTTTCTGCATCAAGCATAATTTTGGTTTGCATTGAAAGAAATATCCTGATTTCACAGCTAATCTTCCATGTCGTCTCATTATGATCATTTCTTCTATGTGCACTGGAACTTGTTGTACCTACCCACCTAAATGTACTTGATGAAAGATGACGTGCTTCTCATAAGTGTTTATCAGTATCTAATGGCTTGAGCCAGGTTCTTGTAGTCAGGGATTCATTAGTGGTCAGCTTTTCATTCCAACTTATACTGCTTCTTTCATGACCATTTTCTGAATACGAGAACAAACTGTTTTTTTTTACTTGGCTGTGTACCTGCTCTAAATAGATTTTGCCGTGACCACATGATTGCTGCTCTTTGCTCCATAATTTTTTGGTAAAACTTCCTCATGGATCATGTAACTTTGAACACTTCAACGAAATCAGTAGAAGCATCCCACGATCTATTATTGCTGTCCAGAAATCCCCTGTATAGATTGCACTATTGTATATGTTGGATGCTCTCGTGTTCTGTTAAAGTAAAGGTTTCTTATTTGGTAATCTTGTCCATGCTTCTTTTTGTTAACTAGGGATTTCGTAAAGTTGACCCTGATAAATGGGAGTGGGCCAATGGGGGCTTTCGAAGGGGCCAAAGGCATCTTCTGAGAACCATCAAGAGAAAGAAGAGAAAGGAGGAAGCTGGTGGTCAGTTAGAGCATGCACCTGTCAAAACTGCACCTGGTACTGAAAATATTGAAATCGGAAAATACGGCGGCCTTGTAAAGGAGGTTGAAACCCTTAAGAGGGATAAAGCTCTTCTCATGCAGCAGCTTGTAGATCTCAGGCACTACCAGCAAGGCTCTAACCTTGAAGTGCAGAATTTGGTTCGACGCCTTCAAGTAATGGAACAGAATCAGCAGCAGATGATGGCACTTCTAGCAATCGTTGTTCAGAACCCTACTTTTCTCAATCAGCTTGTGCTGCAGCAGCAGCAACAGCAGCAGCGCAGGAACAGCTGGTGGAATGCTGATGGAAGCAAGAAAAGGAGGTTTCCCGCTCTAGTGCAGGGTCCAGTAACTGATCAGGAGACTTCTGGTGGAGGGGCCGAAATTATTCAGTATCTGCCTCCCGTCCCTGAAACATCTAGCCAAGTACTACCAGATGAAGCAATTGTCTCGGCCACCACGCAACCAATCTCAAGTCCTGCACTTGATGCGCCCATGGATATCGACACTCAAACGACCTCAGACAACCTCAACACACTTGGTTCATCTTGGGACTTTGACACGTCTGCTCTACCAGACTGGGACATGCAGCTGTTGTTTGACGAAGATGGGGAACCTATACTTCCACCATTGGAGAACAATGATCAAGCTTTAAGTGTTCAAGATTACGATTTTCCAGAGTCAGAGCAGGACAGTCAAATGGAAGAACAGCAAAACTACAAAAATCCTCAATATGGTATTCCCTAGTTCCTTATGTTTCTTTTCTGCAAACAGGCAGACTGTATTGTAGGTAGCTGCCAATCTTGTAGGTGTAATGACACACTATGCACATCATGTGCACAAGTGGAGTTCAATTTGTTAGGATGGTATTTCCTTCAATTAATGACAACGAATTAGACTTCTTCGTTTGTTTGTTAAAATCATGTTATGCCACTATTTCAGTGGTTCTATGCAAATCTGACTCACTTTCTTATTTCAGCTCATGTCATAACTGAAGCATAAGTGGTGGTCTAGCCGTCTAGGAGCACATTGGGCAGCAACATTAGGTTTGCAGGGTCCATAATAACAGTCTAACGGTCTGTTTATTTACTAAAAGTAACTTCATAGTATTCGATAAACAAACCAACTACAACTGTGTACTTACATGATTCCGTTACAGTATTATTAGGTTGCTGCCCTTTCAGAATTTTGAGTTAGCACTTCATACCTGCATCTCTTATTATAACTGACCTTCACATGTTCATAATATTGCTTGGCTTACAAACTGCCTCCGAAGAGAAACTGACATCGACTGCTTTTTACTATGTTATCTGCTTAGTTGATATGAAGGTTGTCTTGCTTTAGCAGGAGCCAGGCCCTAGTTCGATACTGACTAATTTCACAAAGATGAGCATGAAAGTAGTCATTTGGATGTAGAGCTTGATGATTTTTCTAGATACTGATTCAGTTACGTTTTGTTCAGATTCCAGGTGATCAGAGCATTTAGGCATGGTGATGTTGAGGACTCGAGGTGAACCAGGTGTGCGCCATTGCACCCCGAAAACTGCGGTCGTGCTCAGAGTCAGAGTGTAGTTTAGCAATACTCAAAGACCTCACTCTCGTTGACTATACATGATTCTTTGTTGTTTCTCCGGGCATAGGACAGGGATTTTGTGCTCCCTTTCTCTCCTTGTCATTACAGTAGAATAGGTACCAGCATGGAATTCACTTGGTGCATATACTGTTGTGTTTGTTTTGTAAATGTCAAACTGTTCTGTACATTTTGTGACGCCTTTCTGCACACCGGCCTTTTTGTACTTTGCAGCTTCCTGGGCACTAGTTTGAAACCATTCTCAACACATGAACCGTGTTTGCTCCCAGACGTCAGTTTAGTAGTGCAGGTCATTATGCTGGGAACCCCATTCGTACCATACAGAAGCAACATTAACATCCAAGCGCATCTGGTGTAGTGGTATCATAGTACCCTCCCACGGTACTGACCAGGGTTCGATTCCCTGGATGCGCAATTTTCATGTTGGTTTTCTTGTTTATTTTCACTCGGCCGATCGTACAGTTGTTAGTTGTGATCCATTTTATTCTATCGGAAATTGACACTTAAAACTAAGGGACACGATTCTGTTGATTCATGAATTGAAAAGGCTGCCCGACCGTTCGATCCGCTTAGGTGGATAAATTCGGCATGTTCAATAACTTCAATCATCGCATGTTTTTTCTGGTTGTCGGTAAATGGTCGTGAAAAAAAGATATCAACATTTTGAACACACATATGTAGGAAAAAAATAAAAACTCATGTAACAAATCCTCATTTGGTTGCAACAAAACTTAAACAAGTGTGTTACCGTTTGTAACAACAACAAAAATCAACGCATCCCACACATGCAGAGACACATTTGTGGCACTAAAGAAAAATATATTTGTGAAATAGAGTAGGAATCATCGTTACATAACAACATTATGCATGTAGCAAATATCCTCGAAACAACATATGCAACTTCAAGAAAATTGATTTCATTTACCCCTCGCATCAACAATGGAGGATTGAAAAACATCGCCATTCAACCTAGTCGTGCGTGAATAACTCATTCCGTAGGCTTGCCGGAGCCAGATCTAGTGACACCCATACCAATCCACTCTCGTCTCACTTTCCCTAGAGCTCCGAATTTCGTGCCCACAGTCAAAGCTCTGATATGGAGTTGTCTACGGCGAGCTCGGTTCACCCGGGGGCAGTACATCATAGAAAATGTAGAAACGGGCAGGGCGGTGCGTCTTGGAGGCCATACTGGGCCTTGGCCCGGTCTCCCTAAAATGAAAAACAAAATTACCTAAATAATGTGGACCATTAGATAACTCAAAGGGCACTGCACCTACGCGAGCATGCCACGTGGCAACCGCGGACACACGCGCCCGCGTACGACTTCCCAGGCCGCGTTTCCGCGCGCGCTACGGCCGCGTTGCCGCCCGCCGTTTCCACGCGTACTGCCTGCCCTGCGTACGTTTCCGCCCGCCGTTTCCGCGCGTACGTTTCCCGCGCTACGGCTGTACGTTTCCGCGCGGCCGGCCGTGCGTACTGCCTGCCCTGCGTATAAAGCCCTGCTAAACACATCCGCGTTGTTCCTGGTCGGACAGAACGATAAACAAATTAAATCTAAAACTCTCTGCATACCGGTATATAAATTTGGGTGCTTGCCACCCCACCCCCAATCCTAAGTAATATATACAAGTTATAAGTTTTTCTTAATCTAGCGGCTCGGCTTCGTCCCCCGTCGCCGCTACCGCGGCGTACGGGGGGACTCAGCCTCGGGGCGTTAGGGTACGGAGGCTTTATCGCTCGTCGACGCTTACAGAGTATATACAATAGAAAGTACAGAATAGTGCGATTCGGTTGTACATCCGCGCGCACATCGGTGTACACCCACGCGAACCTGCTGTACATCCGCGCCCAACTCACCTGTACATCCGCGCGCACATCGTTATACATCCGCGCGCACATCGGTGTACACCCACGCGAACCTGCTGTACATCCGCGCCCAACTCACCTGTACATCCGCGCGCACATCGTCGTAAATCCACGCACACATCGTTGTACATCCGCGCGAAAAATAACAGAAAGTACAAAAATATACATGATGTACAACTACAATGCTACCGAGTGTACAAACTATATAGAACCGGTAGTACAAAAAAAAAGTTTCTCGAAACCTATCAACATGGGATCTAGTTTTGAAGATCTCGACGCGAGGATCTTAAATATAAAAACGGTTCGTAATTCTAAAATACGGTTCTAAAGATATTTCATTTTAAAAAAACGAATGTAAAAATAAATGCTTTTCCACCCATCCGCACTCCAACCGGTGGGATGGGAAAATCCCACCAAAACTCTCTAGTGTTGCCACTTGTCACACATGCAACCACCCATGGGGGACCAAACGAGGAGAAGGCGCCACTTGGCGCGAGGAGAGCGGAGGAAAAGTTCCCTTTGCAAAGGGAACCCTTTTTTTAGTGATTTCCTTTTCTCTGTGGTTTCTCAACAATTTTCGGCCCCAAGAGATTTTTTCAGCCCAGGCAACTCTAACCGTCCCATGCTTTACTGGTGGTCACGCTCTGCCCCTGAAGACCGGGGAGTGTCGGGGCATGGAAGCGTAGCGGCTGGCGGCCAATGAAGAAACGACTGTCACATGGTAAGACGCGACAACTCATCTGTAGCGTAGAGGTATGAAGCGCAAGTGCGAGTGAACGACGACGAACAGGAGGTTGGAGGCGTGCAAACGCAAAGTGCATGGAGCACACACATGGAGAGGAAGAAGTCGATGGACCAGGTGACGGTGGCTAACGACCACGCGCGAGATGTACGAAGATTGAGTTCTCCCCGGATTCAACAAAAGCCGAAGGCCTATTCTGAAAAAGAAAATGCTCGGCATCGCATCAAAAACATTTTCAAAGGAGCCAACCTACGAAGAAAGGGAGTCAATGTCGACTTGACGTTTTGGATTTTGGGAGCATTTCATTCCAGGAGTAAGTTTGTGAAAACACCCACGGTGTAGAAGATTCTATTTTCTTAAGCATATAATGTCTCTTTTTGTGCATGTGTAATTTCTTATGAAATTGTGAAACAAAAGAATATTTTGTGGCTAGATAAGAAACAACCCATTGCTCTCAAAATCGTTATAAACACTAAATTTCTTTCTAACAAAGAACACAAATAAATAAATGCGTGCAAGTTCACACACATGTGTGTATGTATTGCGTATTTGAACTTTAAGAAGTACAAAAAAAGTTTATTTCGCAAGTAGTATTTTTTCTAGGATGCAACTTTAAATTGCTCCGTGATAAATGTAAGTAAACCCCGGGGCCGAAGAGGCACACCATGAAGGAAGAGAGAGCAAGAGAAGGAGAGGCAAAAGAAGATTAGAGAGTAGACCACGCAACGCTGAGTGCTGAGCTCAGCCTCCGGACGCACCATCTCTCATCTCCAGATGGCAGCGCTCAGATTTCGCTCTACTCGCGTCGCATCCTCGATATCCATGGATGATTCACAAAGAAAAAGAAAAACAGTTTAATTAACATCACAAAGTAGATCAACAAATGTCTGCACGAGGCGTGGTTCAATTCTAGGTCCGCTCCTTGGAGAGGAAGAAGTCGATGGAGGGGGTGAGACTACACAACCATCGCGCATGATACGGATGAACCGATTGAGTTCGCCCTGTATTCAACCAGTAAGCATATTCCTTAGACCAAGCAAAAGCCTAAGGCCTATTCTGAAAAACAAAATGCTCGGCATGGCATCAAGAACATCTTCGAAGGAGCCAACATACGAAGAAAGGAGTCAATATCGACTTGACTTCTTGGATTTTGGGAAAATTTCATTCCAGGAGTAAGTTTGTGAAAACATCCGTGGGTGTAGAAGATTCTATTTTCTTAAGCATATAATGTCTCTTTTTGTGCATGTGTAAATTCTTATGAAATTATATGAAACAAAAGAATATTGTGTGCCTGGATTGCCGGAGATATAACCCCAGTACCCCAGAGTTGGAGGTTTATTGGTACAATACACGGAAGAAATAGCAAATAGATAAGCAAACAATAAAGAAAAAGCAAAAGAGAGCAGCCTGGACCGACATGGTTAGGCCCAGGCCGACTTAACAGGACTTCGGCCCGGCATAAGCCAATTTCGGACTCTTTACCCGGCTGGGCCGAATTCTTCCCGCCAGTCCGGCATCCGAAACTCCGGATGGGCCGGCATAAGCCATGCCGGCATCCCCTCCAAGCCCGGCGCAGCACCTCGGCATCCCGGAGGGCCGGCATCCCGCTTCCCCGGTACACAAGCTTGATATCCCGGATGGGCCGACGCAACTCACTCCCGGCACGCCACCACGTCAAATCCGGGTGGGCCGACATCTCCCCCGTCCGGCATCCGCTCTCCCGGGACGGCTCACGTCGCCAGTTACCGGCATCACAGCACCTCGGCTGTTCTTCCCCTGGGCCGGCGTCCAGGAGGTCCATCCGACATTCCCATGGCGGAGCATCACCTGGCCGACGTACGCCCAGGTCGGCATCGCTCGTTCACGCCAGGCCGACACAGATCGATCGCTCCAGGCACACTTCAGGCCGGCGTACGAGACGACGAACCGGGGCAGGAGGCCCCAGATCCTGACCACGCGCAATGCCGTCGCTCCTTCATTCGGCAGGAGGCCGATTCGAAGACCCGGGCCAACGGCTACGTTTGCCATCGCTGCTAGCCAGGTACAGGGACGCCCCGGCTCGTACCTGGTATAGTTGCCAGTTGACCAGGCAGAAACAAGACAAGGAGGGGACGGGCAACATGTCTATAGTACCGAGGATGTGACGACAGTACAACTCCATGATGCAGGCATAGTGCTGATTAGACCCCTCTGGTCAACTCAGTAGCAGTGTGACAAGACCCCAGTAGTCAATTCCAGTAATAGTGCAGCATAGTGTTTTGTACAGTGCTCTGTGGGGCATGGCTTGTCCCCTGGGCTCCCTTTATAAGGAGCACCAGGGGGATCATCTCCAGGGGGGCGCGGGGCGGCACAGCCGGCCAGGATCCTTTAGCTCTCAGCTCACGTAGGAGCTCTTTTCTCTCACACTCCTCTAGCTTAGCTCATATCATTTCTTCAAGTCATAGCTCTAATTCTTGAAGACTCGGACATACAGCTCGAGGAGCGTCGGTGTAGCTCTCCTATAAAGTTCTATACAGTCAGACAAGCAGGAGTATGGGCTTTACATCCTCACGAGGGCCCTAAACCTGGGTAGATTGTGTGTGTTTGTGTTCTTTGTGCGTATTCGTACGCATAATCCCTTCCCGAAACCTCTAGCGTCCATCGGCCCCAAACTTAAGCCTACCCCTAGGCATCTGTTGTTCACCATGACGACAGTTGGCGCCCACCGTGGGGCTGATAGTGGCGCTTGCTGGATCAAATTCGGACGAGACCTTTTTTGGCTAACTCGGGGACTCGACTCCGACATCATCCCCGGGTTAACAGAAGTCAACCCTACATAGGAGCAGCCCAATCCGACATGTAGTTAGCCACATCCGAGTTTTGTGGGTCGAGTTCGACTTATACACTGCTCAAATCGAGTTAGAAAGCAGCCCAGTCCGACATTAGAGTTAGCCAGGCCGGAATATCCACTTCCTGGGCCGAGATAAGCCTTCACCGACATATCTATCTCGGATGGGCCGAGATATCAGGACTCCGGAGCGGGCCAAGGCTCCGCCCGTCTCGGCAGGCCGGCATCCCACAGCCTCGGCTGGGCCAGGTATGCGCCAGCCTCGGTAGACCGACTTGCACCAGCCACGGCAGGCCGAGACTCCCGCCAGGGAAACGAGCCGAGGCCTCCTAGCCTCGGTCGTCCTCTCCACCAACGCCACAACCTCGACGGCGCCCCACATCTCGACCACGACTCCGGCGCCACCCGCATCTCAGCCTCTGCCTCGACCTCCTGCTCCTGCGGCGCCTCTCGCTGGCGTGGCGCCCTACTCCTCCGCACCTCACCACCTCCGATTCCATCCCGGCCGCGACCTCGCCGCTCTGGCCACCTCGCGGATCCCCGCCTCTCCCCAGGCCGAAGCAACCTTGCCTCAGCTCGACAAGATCAGGGCCGAGGCATCCTCGTCTCGCCCGTAGCGACTGCCTGCCTCTTCCTTCTACGCAACTCCCCCTTCACGGGCCAAGGTGGCCGTCCGACAGGCCGACCGGCATCTCCAGCCTCGGGCCACGTCGCTCGATCGGTAGCTCCTGATCGCTTCTGTCGAGACCAGGAGCAGATCGCTCCTGGAACCGAAGCGAGGCACCCGTCCGAGGTTTTCTTCGGCTAAAACCAATATCAGGCAGCAGGCCGACATCCACCGCTCAGGCCGGCATGCACGGCATGTTGGGCCAACGTCGCATGGGCGGGTGTCGGGCAGATTGCTATTCGACAACAACATAGCCGCCGGTCGGTTTTTGGCAACAGGAGTTGGTGTACAGAACGACACGGTGTTATCTGGCGGGATCCAGTGGGATCTCGGCAGTTCCCAGAATTGAGTCGGGCCCGACTTCGCGCACTTCATCAACCAGAACTATAATGTTTACCCCGCGACGGGACAGCAATGTAAGTATTTACCATTCGTTAAGTTGTGCTGTATTTAGGTAATCCTGAAAGTTACTCGGGGACTGCCCCTTCGTATCTTGCTAGTATTTTCCCCCGGGAGCAAGATGTCTTGACCCGGGGACTGGGCAGTCAGTCAAGTTCAGCTGTTTCTCCTAGATAAGAAAAGTTTCTCGGGGACTCGATTGAGATCGAGGCTGTTTCTACGTGCATAGTTTTGCTGCCAGAGTAATTTTCATCTATTAATAGAATTATTGTTCCCTTTAAATATTCAATATATATATGCTTAGACTAACATTGAAAGATGGTTTTGCTGAGAGAATATTCATCACCGAGTTATCCTAGAAAATCCGAGTTGAGCTTGGAAAATCCGAGATGAAGCTGTTGTCCGACTTATATTGGTCAATTCCAACATACAGGACGTCATCCCAAATCACTTTCACCGTTTATTTCGGTTCAACCTATCAACAGGGCATTTATCTATATCTACATCACCGTTTATTTCGGGTTGCCAGAGTATCACGGCAACATCCCATATCTCTGATCGCCGTTTCTTTCGGTGTGCCAAAATATCACGGCATCTCTCACATATCACCAGATCACCGCTTATGTCGGTTTGCCCAAAGTATCATGATTTCATGCAATATCACCAGATCACCGTTTATTTCGGTTTGCCGAAATATCATGGCATCATATAATATCTCCGCAGTCGACATCTATTTTTGGTTTTGCCAAAAGTATCTTGGTTCTTCAATTATCCCAGTTTGCCAGAGTATCATAGCATCGCTATCCCGATTCAGTGAGTCGAAGAGTATTCCGACTCACTGAGCATATTGTGTTGAGTGGTATCTCAAACCGGCATAAAGCAAATGCTCATGATGGCAAAATGCCAGTTCAGCCAATAAACGGCTATATGTTGGTTCAGTTAAGGCTGCCAGCATATCTTTGCGGTACAAAACTGACTTATGATAAATGCCCATGCAGGCTTTATGTCAAACCAGGTCATGCTGTAGACATCCGACTTCGGTAAACGCCCAGAGTGGCTAAAAACCGACATATAACACTGCCCATGCAGGCTTTATGTCAAACCAGCTCATGCTGGAGACATCTGATGTCGGTAAACGCCCAGAGTGGCTAAAAACCGACATATAACACTGCCCATGCAGGCTTTATGTCAAACCAGCTCATGCTGGAGACATCTGATGTCGGTAAACGCCCAGAGTGGCTAAAAACCGACATATGACACTGCCCATGTAGGCTTTATGTCAAACCAGCTCAGGCTGGAGACATCCGATTTTGGTAAACGCCCAGAGTGGCTAAAAACCGACATATGATAAATGCCCGTGCAGGCTATATGTCGGTTCAGCAAATGCTGTTGACATACGACTTCGGTAATGCCCGAAATGGCCAAAAACCAACATATGATAAAATGCCCATGCAGGTCATATATCGGTACGGCTCATACTGCCGACATGTGATTCTAAAATATTATTTATGATGGCTATATATTTGATCAGCGCATGCAGGCTATAATTCAATGCCAACTCAGTGATATCAATTATTTATGAGACTATGCACGACTCTACGAGTCCCACATAGCCTCGGGGACTACTGTCGGGGATATAACCCCGGTACCTCAGAGTTGGAGGTTTATTGGTACAATACACGGAAGAAATAGCAAATAGATAAGCAAACAATAAAGAAAAAGCAAAAGAGAGCAGCCTGGACCGACATGGTTAGGCCCAGGCCGACTTAACAGGACTTCGGCTCGGCATAAGCCAATTTCGGACTCTTTACCCGGCTGGGCCGAATTCTTCCCGCCAGTCCGGCATCCGAAACTCCGGATGGGCCGCCATAAGCCATGCCGGCATCCCCTCCAAGCCCGGCGCAGCACCTCGGCATCCCGGAGGGCCGGCATCCCGCTTCCCCGGTACACAAGCTTGATATCCCGGATGGGCCGACGCAACTCACTCCCGGCACGCCACCACGTCAAACCCGGGTGGGCCGACATCTCCCCCATCCGGCATCCGCTCTCCCGGGACGGCTCACGTCGCCAGTTACCGGTATCACAGCACCTCGGCTGTTCTTCCCCTGGGCCGGCGTACAGGAGGCCCATCCGACATTCCCATGGCGGAGCATCACCTGGCCGACGTACGCCCAGGTCGGCATCGCTCGTTCACGCCAGGCCGACACAGATCGATCGCTCCAGGCACGCTTCAGGCCGGCGTACAAGACGACGAACCGGGGTAGGAGGCCCCAGATCCTGACCACGCGCAATGCCGTCGCTCCTTCATTCGGCAGGAGGCCGATTCGAAGACCCGAGCCAACGGCTACGTTTGCCATCGCTGCTAGCCAGGTACTGGGACGCCCCGGCTCGTACCTGGTACGGAGGCCAGTTGACCAAGCTGGAGCAAGACAACGAAGGGACGGACAACATGGCTACAGTACCAAGGATGTGACGACAGTACAACTCCATGACGCAGGCCTAGTGCTGATTAGACCCCTCTGGTCAACTCAGTAGCAGTGTGACAAGACCCCAGTAGTCAATTCTAGCAATAGTGCATCATAGTGTTTTGTACAGTGCCCTGTGGGGCATGGCTTATCCCCTGGGCTCCCTTTATAAGGAGCGGGGCGGCACGGCCGGCCAGGATCCTTTTGCTCTCAGCTCACGTAGGAGCTCTTTTCTCTCACACTCCTCTAGCTTAGCTCATATCATTTCTTCAAGGCATAGCTCTAATTCTTGTAGACTCAGACATACAGCTCGAGGAGCATCGGTGTAGCTCTCCTATAAAGTTCTATACAGTCAGACAAGCAGGAGTAGGGACTTTACCTCCTCACGAGGGCCCTGAACCTGGGTAGATCGTGTGTGTTTGTGTTCTTTGTGCGTATTGCTACGCATAATCCCTCCCCGAATCCTCTAGCGCCCATCGGCCCCAAACTTAAGCCTACCCCTAGTCATCTGTTGTTCACCACGACGACATGGATAAACAACAATCAAGTGATCTCAAAATCATTATAAACACTAAATTTCTTTCTAACAAAGAGCACCAAAAAATATATTTCGTACAAGTTCACACACATTCTTTTTTATAAATGGCGCTCTATTAGACTTCAATCAGTTTTCATCAAGCTGATACAACCAGAAGCGTCAACACCCAGCCTCTGCACAACTAGGATGCACACAACCGAAAGAAAGGAGGTAGAAAGATAGACTCTATTGAAGGAGAAGAAAGACTCATAGGACAAACATGTCACATGCGAGAAAAAGTTATCCTATTGTGTAGGTGGCCAAATACGTGATTATGCTATCACCCCCATGCCGGGTAAAAATTTCTGTCGCCACTTTCTCCAACCATAAGTATACCACCAAAAACAGGTCTCGGGTACTGGACTCTGAAGAATAGACCACTCCTGGAGATAGTGAGCATAACGGAAGATACCTGCAAGTTCACACACATATATATATGTACCTAATACGTGTTTGAAATTTTGAGATTCCAGAAAAGGTTGTTTCATGCGTAGTATTTTTAGGATGCAACTTTAAATTGCTCCGTGATAAACCGCGGGGCCTAAAGAGGCACTACCATGAAGGAAGAGAGAGAGCAAGAAAAGAAGAGCCAAAAGAAGAAGAAAAATTGAGAATCTTTTTCTTTGAACAACAGGAAAACTGAGAGTAGATGCAGTGTTGAGCGCTGAGCTCAGCCAACGGACGCGCTATCTCTCATCTCCGGATAACCGTTCTTGATGCTTCCACTATTCGTCGGTGTTGAGCGATCGACAACCAGGGATTGAAATTACCTAGGTATTGTGGCTCATTAGATAACTCAAGGCTTTGTTTTCTCTGTGGTTTCTCAAAAACTCTTGGTCCAAGATATTTTCTTGGCCCGGGCAACTCTAACTGGCCCATGCTTTACTAGCGGTCACGCTCTGCCCTTTGAAGACGGGGAGGGTGTACGTCGGGGCATGGAAGGCCAACGGCTGGCGGCGCATGAAGGAACGACGGTCAAGGCCCGACAACTCATTTGTAGCGTAGATGTATGGAGTGTAAGTGCAAGTGAACGGCGACCAACATGAGGTCAGAGGCGTGCAAACGCAAAGTGCATGGAGCACACACATGGGGAGGAAGAAGTCGATGAAGGGGGTGACAATGGACAATGGCCACGTGCGAGACGGACGAACTGATTGAGTTCTCCCCGAATTCAACAAGAGCCGAAGGCCTATACCGAAAAAGAAAATGCTCGGCTTCGGATCAATAACATATTCGAAGGAGCCAACCTACGAAGAAAGGGAGTCAATGTCGACATGACGTTTTGGATTTTGGGGGCATTTCATTCCAGGAGTAAGTTTGTGAAAACACCCACGGGTGTAGAAGATTCTATTTTCTTAAGCATATAATGTCTCTTTTTGTGCATGTGTAATTTCTTATAAAAAAAGAATATTGTGTTCCTAGATAAAAAACAATCCAATGCTGTCAAAATCATTATAAACACTAAATTTTTTTCTAACAAAGAACACAAAAAAAAAATCCGTGCAAGTTCACACACAAAATGTATGTATTAGTACGTGTTTGAAATTTTGAGATACCAAATAAAAAAAGGTTGTTTCCTGTGTAGTATTTTTATTCTAGGATGCAACTTAAAATTGCTCCGTGATAAACCGCGCGGGGCAAAGCCCAAAGAGGCACACCCTGAAGGAGGAGAGAGTAAGAAAAGAAGAGCCGATGCAGGGTTGAGCGCTGAGCTCAGCCACCGGAAGCGCCAACATCTCTCATCTCCGGATAACAGGTTCGTGATGCTTCGACCATTCGTCGGTGCTGAGCCCCAGCGTGACAAGTACGTACGTGAATTTCCATTTCAAGATCGGGTACATCCGAAAACACCTGTGACGTCACGCGTTACGTCACCAATCTCGTGGGGTCCTGCTGACGCGCACCGGCAGTCCGGCACCGCTTGCTCCATACATGGCCCGATCGGTCGGTGCAGCGACAACCGCGAACGAGAACACGGCAAATCCTCCAAGCTCCAGCTGGGCGCACCGCGGCACGCACACGCAGCTTGCGAAGAACCATCGCCGATGATTCCGTTCGCCGACGAGATGCCACGCGGCCGTCCCTGCTGACGCGACGTAGTTACCTGTCTCTACTGCCCTCCCTGTAAAATATCATGTTGACAAAACGGCGACTTCCGTTCCGTTGCGTTGCGTCTGCAGTGTGGATACGAACCATGGACAGAATCGAGAACGACAGCGAAGCGAAGCGCCGGAGCGTGAGGCCGTGAGCGGTGGAAACCGGAAGATGGAAACAGGCAAGGCTTTTCCAAAATGGACCAAATTGTCTGACGCAGCATCCTGCACCTGCAGTAATAAACTTGTGCACATGCATATATGAAGAAAAAACAGAACACTGTTCCCCCACTATTCTGAAGTACAGACGCACCAATTGCACATTTTTCAATGTGCCGGTGAGAGCGGTGACATGTATTGCACTTGCACGTACAGAACAGGTACATTTGCAGGCATATTCAGTTGGTATACGCGCAAACGGTGTGCTAGCTCTGTCGATCTAATTGGAAACATTATCGTCCTTTCGGTCGTTAGGACTACGTTATCAACACAACACAGCAGCTGCACAACTGCTGGATTTCGGATACCTTTTTTATCCGTTCCGTGTTTAATCAGGGCCATGGATCACCAATCTGTTAGACGATGATCTCGGGACATCTCTCAACAGTTCTGTATATTCTCCGCGTAACGCAATTGGCATATTCTCGCCGGAGTTCGAGCTCCACGAGATTCCAGGAGGTCCAACTTGTTGTTCAAGCGATCCACCCGTGCAAGGTACAATCATACGTATGCGACACATGTCATGAAAGAAATACTCCTTCTACCTTGACAGATTATACAATTATAAAGACCGAGCTCTAGCTCATCTCCGTCGCAGTACACGTAACGTCTACTAAGAGCATTTCCAGTTGGGTCCAACAGCCCTCCCAATATAGGCTATTGGGACAACGGAAAAAAAATATCTCTTAGTTGTGTTCCCAATACTCAAATTCCGTCCGGTCGTTTTCAATATTACGTCCCAGCCCACCCCTACATATTGGGACTCAATTGGAAGTGCGACACAAACTTCAGGCCAACAAATGACTAGCACGTCCGGTCTTACCCACCTACAGGTTTTGTTTAGGTGGTGCGGTTGGGAGCTGACTGACACTAATTGGTAAGTGTGTCTGGCAACCCCAATAGAGTGGCCGACTGGGTAAATCCGGACACTTTATTGGGAGCCTGACTAGCGATGCTCTAAACACCAAAGACACAAAGGTTCATCCGTTCGTGCTTGACAAACTCTCAACAAGGACCTTACTTCGCGAGAACATGGTCTTCCACTAGAAAATATTCGCCTTTAACGAGACACAAATGGTGCCAAACCTGGTGTTTAATCCATGTTGGATGTGGTATAACCATCCAACTAATGAACCATGTTGGATGTAAAGTAAAATAAAAGTAACATGGAAAGAAAATGTGTCCCTTATAGCACACAAGAAACAATCAAAACGGACATTAATGTCCATGTTGGCTCTTAATTCAGATGATTACAATCGACGCGTTCTGTTCAAGGAGGCTAAGTCTTAACCTATTTATGTTGGGGCTGCTGCAGTTTTTGGTCTATTTAGCTTGATCAAAACGAAAATAATCTCAGTTGCAACTCAATTGCAGTTCAAATGATGTGTGAATCGCGATGCAAATCTGATAGTCATGGAGTTGAATGAGTTCTAGCTTACTTTTTAGTCGACTTAGAATTAGCAAAAACCGGAAAAAAAATATGATCAGCTTCTGTTGCGGTAAAAGGAGAACTAGCACCATCTAGTTATGCTCAATTTGCGGCAGTTAATTTGTGTTGTGCTGAACCTTTTATAGCAAAATATCTATGAAACTAACGAAAGTTGGTTTGTCAAATGATAAAATAGGGAACACTTTTTTATTTTGAAGGAATAAAATAGGGAAAACTTTGCGTACCCTGTTATTTTATGTTGATCCAAATCCGTTTCTATAAGTGAGAAGGCTAACGACGGAGCGAAGCGAGGCCCGTCGCCGGTAGGCTTGGGCCGAAGCGAAGCGGAATTGGCCAAGAGAGAACTGTTGAAGGACTGCAATATGAGTAAGTTGCCATTCTGTGAACACTGCGTGTTTGGTAAGCATAAGAGAGTTAAGTTCAATGCTTCCGTTCATACCACTAAAGGTACATTAGATTATGTACATGCTGATTTGTGGGGACCTTCACGTAAGCCCTCTTATGGTGGTGCTCGTTATATGCTTACTATTATTGATGATTACTCTAGAAGAGTTTGGCCTTATTTTATGAAAAATAAAGATGATACTTTTGCTGCTTTTAAAGAGTGGAAAGTTATGATTGAAAGGCAAACTGATAGGAAGGTGAAGTTGCTTCGTACTGACAATGGTGGCGAATTTTGTTCGTATGAATTTGATGATTATTGCAGGCAGGAAGGCATTGTCAGGCATCACACCATCCCATACACACCTCAGCAGAATGGTGTAGCGGAGCGGATGAACAGGACTATCATCTCCAAAGCTCGCTGCATGTTGTCCAACGCCCGCATGAACAGGCGTTTTTGGGCTGAGGCTGCCAACACCGCCTGCTACTTGATCAACAGGTCACCGTCCATTCCCCTTGACAAGAAAACTCCTATTGAGGTATGGTCTGGTGAGCCGGCTGATTATTCACAATTGAAAGTTTTTGGTTGCACTGCCTATGCTCATGTTGATAATGGAAAGTTAGAGCCTAGAGCTGTTAAGTGCTTATTTCTTGGTTATGGTTCCGGAGTGAAAGGATATAAGTTGTGGAATCCGGAAACTAAAAAGACTTTCTTCAGCCGGAGTGTTGTGTTTAATGAATCTGTTATGTATCAGGACAGTCTGACTACTGATGTTGTGCCAGATTCTTCTGATAAGGACGAACCACAGGTTCGTTTGCAGGTGAAGCAGATGGAGCACCTAGATGAGGAGGTAACAGAAACTGTTGATGAGTAGATTGTGCAAACCTCACCTCCTGTTTTGCAGCAACCGTCTATTGCTGCTGATCGGCCAAGGAGAAATATTGTTCCCCCTAACCGATTAATTGAAGAATGTGATGTTGTTTATTTTGCTCTAAGTTGTGCTGAACAGGTGGAGCATGAGGCTGAACCAGCTACATACACTGAAGCTATTGCTTCGGTTGATCGTGACAAGTGGATTGGTGCAATGCACGAGGAGATGCAATCACTTGAGAAGAATGGCACATGGGATGTTGTGCGCTTGCCTAAACAAAAGAAGGCCGTCCGCTGCAAGTGGATCTTCAAGAGAAAGGAAGGTTTGTCTCCTAATGAGCCTCCAAGATTTAAGGCAAGGTTAGTAGCTAAAGGTTTCAGCCAAATTCCCGGTGTGGATTATAATGATGTGTTCTCCCCGGTTGTCAAGCATAGTTCTATTCGTACATTCTTCAGTATTGTTGCTATGCATGATCTTGAGCTTGAGCAGTTAGATGTAAAGACTGCATTTTTGCATGGAGAACTTGAGTAGGAGATATACATGGACCAACCAGAAGGGTTCATAGTGCCTGGTAAGGAGGATTTCGTGTGCAAGCTAAAGAAGTCCCTTTACGGTTTGAAACAATCTCCTCGACAGTGGTATAAAAGGTTTGATTCTTTTATGATGTCACATGGCTTTAAGAGGTCTGAATATGATATCTGTGTGTACATTAAATTTGTTGATGAATCGCCTATATACTTACTGCTATATGTTGATGATATGTTAATTGCTGCCAAGAGCATGAAAGAAATCACTACATTGAAGAAACAGTTGAGTAGTGAGTTTGAGATGAAGGATCTTGGTCCTGCTAAGAAAATTCTAGGTATGGAAATTTCAAGAGACAGAAAATCTAGATTGCTATTTCTTAGTCAGGAGAATTACATTAAGAAAGTTCTTCATCGCTTTAACATGCATAATGCAAAGTCTGTTAGTACGCCTATTGCTCCTCACTTTAAGTTGTCTGCATTGCAATGTCCTATTACTGATGAAGATATTGAGTACATATCTCGAGTTCCATATTCTAGTGCTGTTGGTTCCTTAATGTATGCCATGGTGTGTTCTCGACCTGATTTGTCTTATGCTATGAGCTTGGCCAGTCGATACATGGCTAATCCTGGTAAAGAACATTGGAAAGCTGTTCAGTGGATTTTCAGGTACCTTCGCGGCACATCCAACGCTTGCTTGAAGTTTGGCAAGACTGGTGAGGGACTCGCAGGCTATGTGGATTCAGATTTTGCTGCCGACTTGGATAAGAGGAGGTCCCTCACAGGTTATGTATTTACTGTTAGTGCATGTGCTGTTAGTTGGAAGGCTACCTTGCAGGGTGTTGTTGCACAATCTACTACTGAGGCTGAGTACATGGCTATTGCTGAAGCATGCAAAGAACGTCGCCGGTAGGCTTGGGCCGAAGCGAAGCGGAGGCGTTAGCCCACCGCGATGCCCCGAGACAGGGGGACTGCCGGGGGTGCGGGGGCGCTACCCCCGCGGTACGGTACGAGTTGTAACCGACCAGGACACCTATTGTTGCCGACCTAGTTTAGGTCAGGACCACTATAAATACGTCTTGTAAGCCGCCGCCGGAGATAAGCCACACATTGTAAATCCCGGCGCGTTTGTAACCTCACCCCGAAATAGTGAAGTATTGCTGGCTGGCGCCTGTGGTTTTTCTCTTCCTTGTTGGAAGGGTTTTCCACGTTAAAATCTCGTGTCCCCCGTTGGTTTGATCTTGCTTAATTTCATCGTTGTCTTGCTATCGTTTGTAACAAGTGGTATCAGAGCATTGGTTACAGATTAGGGTTTTGCGATGGCATCGATGAAGTTTGATCTACCGTTGCTGGACTACAAGACGAGGTTTTCTCTGTGGCAAGTGAAGATGCGTGCGATCCTCTCGCAGGCTTCGGATCTTGATGAGGCGCTGGATGCGTTCGGAAAGAAGGACGCGAAGGAGTGGACTCCTGAAGAAAAGCGCAAGGATCGTAAGGCTTTGTCATTAATTCAACTTCATCTATCTAATGATATTTTGCAAGAGGTGCTGCAGGAGAAATCTGCGGCAGCGTTATGGCTTAAGCTGGAGTCGATCTGCATGTCCAAGGATCTAACCAGCAAGATCCATGTGAAGATGAAGTTGTTCTCGCACAAGATGCAGGAAGGTGGTTCTGTGATGAACCACTTGTCGATCTTAAAGGAGATCGTGGCCGACCTAGTGTCGATGGAGGTAAAATATGATGATGAAGATTTAGCTCTTCTGTTGTTATGTTCGCTGCCTAGTTCTTTTACAAATCTGCGAGATACCATATTGTTGAGCCGCGATGATCTAACCCTCGCGGAAGTATGTGAGGCCCTGCAGACCAGGGAAAAGATGAAAGGTATGGTGCAGACTGACGCATCACCCTCCAAGGACGATGCATTGCAGGTTCGAGGCAGGCCTGAGCAGCGAGATAACAACTACAACAACAACAACAGAGATAAGAGCAGAGGCCGTTCAAAGTCCAAAGGACGAGACAAGTTCTGCAGGTATTGTAAGAAAACCAATCACACCATTGATGATTGCTGGAAGGTGCAGAACAAGGAGAAAAGGAATGGTACTTACCAACCGAAGAATAAATCTGACGGTAATGGTAATGGTAAGGTTGCTGTTGTTGCTGGTGATAATAGTTCTGATGGTGAATGCTTAGCTGTTTTTGCTGCATGTGTTACCCGTGATGATGAGTGGATTCTTGATACTGCTTGTTCGTTTCATATTTGCTGTAACAAAGATTGGTTCAGTTCTTATGAGATTGTGCAGACTGGAGATTTCGTGCGTGTGGGGAACGACAACAAATGTCATATTGTTGGCGTTGGATCTGTTCAGATCAAGACCCATGATGGGATGACACGCACGCTGACGGGAGTGAAACACATACCATCTATGGCGAGAAACTTGATCTCGCTGAGTACCCTTGACTGTGACGGGTACAAGTATGCCGGAGGGAATAAACGCCTGAAGGTATCGAAAGGTTCTCTTATTGTTATGGTTGGTGATATGAATTCTGCCAAGTTATATATTCTTAGAGGTAGCACTTTGTCTGGTACTGCTGCTGTTATTACTAATGATGATCCAAGTACAACTAACCTTTGGCACAAGCGACTTGGACATATGAGTGAACTTGGTATGGCAGAATTGGCCAAGAGAGAACTGCTGAAGGACTGCAATATGAGTAAGTTGCCGTTCTGTGAACACTGCGTGTTTGGTAAGCATAAGAGAGTTAAGTTCAATGCTTCCGTTCATACCACTAAAGGTACATTAGATTATGTACATGCTGATTTGTGGGGACCTTCACGTAAGCCCTCTTATGGTGGTGCTCGTTATATGCTTACTATTATTGATGATTACTCTAGAAGAGTTTGGCCTTATTTTATGAAAAATAAAGATGATACTTTTGCTGCTTTTAAAGAGTGGAAAGTTATGATTGAAAGGCAAACTGATAGGAAGGTGAAGTTGCTTTGTACTGACAATGGTGGCGAATTTTGTTCGTATGAATTTGATGATTATTGCAGGCAGGAAGGCATTGTCAGGCATCACACCATCCCATACACACCTCAGCAGAATGGTGTAGCGGAGCGGATGAACAGGACTATCATCTCCAAAGCTCGCTGCATGTTGTCCAACGCCCGCATGAACAGGCGTTTTTGGGCTGAGGCTGCCAACACCGCCTGCTACTTGATCAACAGGTCACCGTCCATTCCCCTTGACAAGAAAACTCCTATTGAGGTATGGTCTGGTGAGCCGGCTGATTATTCACAATTGAAAGTTTTTGGTTGCACTGCCTATGCTCATGTTGATAATGGAAAGTTAGAGCCTAGAGCTGTTAAGTGCTTATTTCTTGGTTATGGTTCCGGAGTGAAAGGATATAAGTTGTGGAATCCGGAAACTAAAAAGACTTTCTTCAGCCGGAGTGTTGTGTTTAATGAATCTGTTATGTATCAGGACAGTCTGACTACTGATGTTGTGCTAGATTCTTCTGATAAGGACGAACCACAGGTTCGTTTGCAGGTGGAGCACCTAGATGAGGAGGTAACAGAAACTGTTGATGAGGAGATTGTGCAAACCTCGCCTCCTGTTTTGCAGCAACCGTCTATTGCTGCTGATCGGCCAAGGAGAAATATTGTTCCCCCTAACCGATTAATTGAAGAATGTGATGTTGTTTATTTTGCTCTAAGTTGTGCTGAACAGGTGGAGCATGAGGCTGAACCAGCTACATACACTGAAGCTATTGCTTCGGTTGATCGTGACAAGTGGATTGGTGCAATGCACGAGGAGATGCAATCACTTGAAAAGAATGGCACATGGGATGTTGTGCGCTTGCCTAAACAAAAGAAGGCCGTCCGCTGCAAGTGGATCTTCAAGAGAAAGGAAGGTTTGTCTGCTAATGAGCCTCCAAGATTTAAGTCAAGGTTAGTAGCTAAAGGTTTCAGCCAAATTCCCGGTGTGGATTATAATGATGTGTTCTCCCCGGTTGTCAAGCATAGTTCTATTCGTACATTCTTCAGTATTGTTGCTATGCATGATCTTGAGCTTGAGCAGTTAGATGTAAAGACTGCATTTTTGCATGGAGAACTTGAGTAGGAGATATACATGGACCAACCAGAAGGGTTCATAGTGCCTGGTAAGGAGGATTTCGTGTGCAAGCTAAAAAAGTCCCTTTACGGTTTGAAACAATCTCCTCGACAGTGGTATAAAAGGTTTGATTCTTTTATGATGTCACATGGCTTTAAGAGGTCTGAATATGATAGCTGTGTGTACATTAAATTTGTTGATGAATCGCCTATATACTTACTGCTATATGTTGATGATATGTTAATTGCTGCCAAGAGCATGAAAGAAATCACTACATTGAAGAAACAGTTGAGTAGTGAGTTTGAGATGAATGATCTTGGTCCTGCTAAGAAAATTCTAGGTATGGAAATTTCAAAAGACAGAAAATCTAGATTGCTATTTCTTAGTCAGGAGAATTACATTAAGAAAGTTCTTCATCGTTTTAACATGCATAATGCAAAGTCTGTTAGTACGCCTATTGCTCCTCACTTTAAGTTGTCTGCATTGCAATGTCCTATTACTGATGAAGATATTGAGTACATGTCTCGAGTTCCATATTCTAGTGCTGTTGGTTCCTTAATGTATGCCATGGTGTGTTCTCGACCTGATTTGTCTTATGCTATGAGCTTGGTCAGTCGATACATGGCTAATCCTGGTAAAGAACATTGGAAAGCTGTTCAGTGGATTTTCAGGTACCTTCGCGGCACATCCAACGCTTGCTTGAAGTTTGGCAAGACTGGTGAGGGACTCGCAGGCTATGTGGATTCAGATTTTGCTGCCGACTTGGATAAGAGGAGGTCCCTCACAGGTTATGTATTTACTGTTAGTGGATGTGCTGTTAGTTGGAATGCTACCTTGCAGGGTGTTGTTGCACAATCTACTACTGAGGCTGGGTACATGGCTATTGCTGAAGCATGCAAAGAACGTCGCCGGTAGGCTTGGGCCGAAGCGAAGCGGAGGCGTTAGCCCACCGCGATGCCCCGAGACAGGGGACTGCCGGGGGTGCGGGGGCGCTGCCCCCGCGGTACGGTACGAGTTGTAACCGACCAGGACACCTATTGTTGCCGACCTAGTTTAGGTCAGGACCACTATAAATACGTCTTGTAAGCCGCCGCCGGAGATAAGCCACACATTGTAAATCCCGGCGCGTTTGTAACCTCACCCCGAAATAGTGAAGTATTGCTGGCTGGCGCCCGTGGTTTTTCTCTTCCTTGTTGGAAGGGTTTTCCACGTTAAAATCTCGTGTCCCCGTTGGTTTGATCTTGCTTAATTTCATCGTTGTTTTGCTATCGTTTGTAACATACCCTTAGGAAATCTTTGCTTAGTCCACCAAGTTTTTTCTGTTACACCTGAGAAAGGCCGTTTCTAACTAGCTTGCATATTCACATGATACAAAATAAATATAAATGCTTATGGAAAAGGGCGTCTTAATCCTCGATCGCTGTCAATTTCACATTGTGTATTGCGCTTGCGCACCTTGATTGCGCGCTTCTTGTATGTTTGTGCGTGCGTCTGCAGTGTGTCATCCCTTCATCTTATCGCACGTTTTGCTGACATGTGCGCTTAGAGATAGGAACAAAGATTTTATAGGTTTCTATACCTCGAGAAATTTCCTTGCGCATCACAGATCGTTGAGATAAGTCCTTATATATAGCTCCGGGAGATGAATTCGTTTCTCAAAATTGTCGCTTGCAAGTTACAATTATCGTGAAAAACCAACTAAAAAACGAACGAACGAACGAAGATGGCAGAAAGGCGAACAAAAAAACGCCATATGCGACAGGTTATTCCTCCGCGTGGCGAAGATTATGTACACGTCAGCTTGGATCTCCTAACTCTCCTAATTAACCGGCGGGCAGTTTGGCTATTGGTCCCCGAGCTCCGCCGCCTCCGCGACGAGCGCGGCGAGGGATCGCTGCGCCTCCTCCGCGTCCCGCTCGGCGATGAACGGGTGCTGGAGCAGCTCGGCGACGGACGCGCGCCTCCCGGAGTTCTTCTCGAGGCACCGCGCCACGAAGTCGCGGAACTCCTCCGACGCCGAGGCGGGCGCCTCCGGCGCCTCGCCGAAGCATATGGCGCACATGAGCGCGGCCCAGTCCGGGCGCTGCCCGGCGGGGAGGAGCGGGAAGTGGCCCAGGTACAGCTCGAGGATCGCCAGCCCGAGGCTCCACACGTCGGCGGCGTACGGGTCGTAGTCGCCGGAGTAGGTCTCCGGGTCGAACCGCTCCGGGGACATGTAGGCCGCCGTTCCGACGTACGACGCGCAGGGGTCGAGGCGCCGCCTGAGCACCTTGCCGGCGCCGAAGTCGGCGATCTTGATCTCGCCGGCGGCGCCGACGAGGATGTTGGCCGGCTTGAGGTCGCGGTGCACGACGCGGAGCGCGTGCAGGGCGTTGAGGCCGAGGAGCGCCTGCCGGGCCACGGCGGCGATCGGGCGCTCACCCATGGAGCGAGCGAGCCTGCGGAGGAGGCCGGCGAGGGAGCCTCCGCGCACGAGCTCGAGGGCGAGCGCGGCCGGCTGCTCGGCGGCGGGCGAGGGGATGACGGCGTGGAGGCGGACGACGTGCGGCACGTCGGCGGCGAGCATGAGGATCTCGGCCTCGCGGGCGGCGGAGGGCCCCTCGGCGGCGAAGAGCTTGAGCGCGAAGGGCTGGGACGTGCGGCGGTGGCGCGCCCTGTAGACGGTGCCGCCGTTGCCCTGGCCGAGGAGGGAGATCCTCTCGTAGTCGGAGAGGCGGGGCGCGTCGGAGGAGGTCGACGGCGCGACGATGGCGACGACGGGCGGGGCCGGCGGCGGGCGCAGGGCGAAGTGGTCGAGCGGGAGGGTGAGGTGGGGCAGCTGGCGGCGCTGCCGGACGAGAGCCATGGATTGGTGGGTGGTGTTGGAGTTTGGGGGGAGGTGTGAGGTGGGTGGGTGAGGTGAGCTCCGGAGGCAGACTGACTAATGATAGATCGAGGCGGAGCTGCTGGTATATATGGAGGGGAGGAGTGTGGAAGGCGACGGGCGGGCGGGCGAGTGGGTGCGAGTGGAGTGCGGATGGAGGCACCGGCGGGTGAGTGATTTCAGTTGGATCTCCATTTCTCCCGTGCGTCTGCTGTGCCTGCTGCGCCCTTCGTCCGCGGCTTGTCAGCTTTGCACGAATGGTGCAGGGCAGATTGGCGTCGCGGATTCGGCCACAATCGCTAGTTTATCTGGTATCTCATCTCGGTTGTCGCATGGGGTTGGTCTTTGTGTCAAAATATATGTCTGTCATTCATTATCGATTTTAGTCGAGGCTGTGCTCTGCATATGAAGTGAATTGACTGCAATGGAGACGACAAGTGAGTATTTGAGGCTTCACTTATTAAAAGGTCAAAATAAAAATCAACGATAAAAAAAAGACACGTAAGTTGTCGAACACAGTTACAAGCCTATAGACGGGATCTCTAGTGGTCAAAATCCTCCTCGACCAAGCGACTCCAAGTTCATCTTTAATGGTCACCGTCGAAACCCTCGCTACAACAGTCATCGAAAACCATGCCAAACAGTCGACCACCCCCTCCCGGGTCAGCGATATGACAACTCGACTCCCTCGACGCACATTGCATGAGAAAAAAAAGGTTGAACTCGCGGTGACCAAGCCCCGGTAACCGAAGACCTGACTTGTGTCATCGTCACCACCAAGGCTCCTGCTCGACAACTTCGACTCCCCCAAGACAAAGCTTGGTAGGGAAACCCCTCAAACACGTTTAACATTTGTGATCCAGCTCCGCTGGCGACCGCTATCGTTACCAAACAGGACACCAATGCATCGACATCCACTGGTCCCACAAGTCGGATCAATCTCAACAAATGGTGTCCTCGAGAGGGTAACAATGCCAACACACCGCCATTGCCCAACCCCTCAGGTGAAGGGTTTCCCATCGAGTTGTCCCTCCAAGTAGTGAAAACATAGCATGCCCATTGACGCCTTCAAGAAATTCATGGCGTTCGGGTACATCACGGTCGCGGGCTATGACCACAACGTGAGCTAGGTTTTCACCAGACTATAGAAAATCTCCAGCCTAGAAACTCTAATATATCCTCAACATCGTGTAGTGTCGTATGGAGGTGATGTTTGTCGAGATCAGTTATAATCTAGTGGTGTATCATGTTTCATATAGTTTGCTAAATTAGGAAAAATGTAGGGAGTTTTATGGCTCAGAATTTCTCGGTTATTGGACCAGATTGCTAATGGTTGTAGTTGATGTCGGTAGCTTCTCGCAGACGCAGGTCATGTTAGCGCGACTCCATGTTGCGGCCGGATCGAGTTTGTGCATGCATTGGAGTCTGTGGTGTTGCCGGCAATCTGCCGCCGCAACCCATGGACCGCCAGGTGCCGAGCCACTCGTCGTAGTCTGCGCGACGCCGAGTTACGACCAGAGTTAGTTCGTGGGTGCTACAGGTGTCTGTGGTGTTGCCAGCAATCTGTTGCCGCAACTCATGGACCATCAGGCACCAAGGGTGATCGTCCCCAACAACGGCCTCGGGAGGGACATTACATGGCAGTTATTGCTTCGTAGGGTCGGTGCGGCTAAGCTCCTCGGCCAGATCTCTATGCCGGCAATCGGCCGGATATTCTGTCGCTCCCGCCGAGCATGGTTGTGAACCTGTCACACTCCGATTTGTCGGCACCATGAGTGGATCTCGATGGATCATGTTGAGTTTGATATTTCAAGTGATGACGGGGTGAGTTTGGATGTGGTGAAGATTGTGGATTGGATTATTGTTGTTTTGTAACAGTCTCGGCAAAGCGGAGGCGGCAACACAGGGGGACTTCTGGGTGGTGCTTTTTGGACACAAAGTCTCGAATTTCGGATGAAAACCCTAGGTCCGACTTTCACTGACAATGGCGGATCTTTATTCGTCTCTTTGTTGAAGACATTGGTTGTAGTTCAGTCGGATTTTCTTCGGGGTGAAACCCCTGATCTATGATCAGACGACGACGATGTTGGTGCAAGGTTTTCTTCTTGGAGACGTCGTTGTTGGAGAACCACTTTTGTAGTCCTGATGTGGCCTCTACCCCTGGTAGTTCATGCTGCTTCGCTGATCAGTTCGACGGTTTTTTTTTTCTTTTAGCTGTGTT
Source organism: Puccinellia tenuiflora (assembly GCA_012064385.1). Taxonomy (NCBI): domain Eukaryota; kingdom Viridiplantae; phylum Streptophyta; class Magnoliopsida; order Poales; family Poaceae; genus Puccinellia; species Puccinellia tenuiflora. Next base: position 517,806 of record QRDG01000799.1, on the reverse strand, counting down.
CATTTTTATGTCTCGACTAGATTATGTTGTTGCAGAGACCGTGTATGTAATTGATATTTGCTTGTATTAATATATTTTCTTTACTGAAAAAATGTTGATTACCAAGATGTTGTTTACTTTTGGGGAAATGATAAACTATACACAAATTCAATTTCGAAACCACGTGTCCGCCTAGAAATTGATATGAAATATGCCAAAATTTTGGCCTGGAAAGGGTAAGGATCCTTACCGCTCCTTTTCTACACAATCCATTCCCATATAGCTTTGGGCATACGTTGGTCGCAACTTGCAGTAAAGCCATCCGAAACGCAGCAGCACAATCAATTATGTAATCATCAATACAGGTAACTGGGGCTGGGCACGCAATTTAGGTGGCCGAATGCTGGTACAGACTCTTGTCCTTTAGCTCCAAATCGCCTCTTTCTTCTTCTTGGCACTAGTAGATCTTAGCTCCAAATTCACGTGTCGTATTAGCACATGGGCTATGGCGATGGCCCCGCTTTTCAGGTGGGCGGTTTTATGATAAGCACAGTGGATCGCCGGCCGGCCGGCGGTATGTGAAGGAGCCGATGAGGAAAGGTGAGCGGATCAGGAAAAGGAAACGTGTGCCTCCGGTGCGGTGAAGATCTTACCGGGAAAGTGGGCGACGCCGCTGGCGCTGGGGGACAAAGAGGGGGGTTTCGTGATCCGGTGACGGGGCGGAGCAGGAGTAGGAAGAAGGGAAGAACTTTCTAGCGTTCACGTCGCGTGGCTCCCAGACCGGCTAGGCGGCTGTCCCACTCATCCTCCCACCCGGTGCCTGCAGCCGGTATGCTCCGCGAGAGGGAGGTGACGCATCGGCGCTCGCCTCGTGCTCCGGTGGCTGCGTGTGGTTTCTGTTTGTTTGTGGGGAGATTTTTGGGGCCACTGGACAGGTTGCAACTTGGAAAGGGATTTTGTATAGGTGTATATGGATTTTATTATTGCTGCAGGTTGCAAGTTGGATAGAGACACTTTAGATAGATTTCACCAATTGCTTCTTTTGGGGTATTCTCTTGCAGAGAGACGTGCTATGCAAGTATATTATTCTAGAAATTATATTGTGTGAATATACACAGCTAAGGCCGGCAAGTGACAAACGTTGGTGATTTTTTCTCATGGTAACTACCGACCTTCGGCGACCGGTATGCACGGCTTTGGTTGTATTTCTCCTTGTCACGTGTCTCCTTCGTCTCTAACCTCATAAAAATGGATTTTATGAGGTGGCGCCCTCTTCCTCCTGCTCCAATATCTCTCCGTACCGACATAAATCGTTTTCTAGTGTGTAATTTGAGATTGAGAGTATAGCTATGCATAATGTTGGCTTCCCCCCGTGTTGTAACCAATGATGAACTAATTTCGCATGACAATCGAAATATTTTTTACTTTCCATTACATAGATATGGAAGTAAATACACAATTTGGTCGAATGGTGATGTTTCACCAATATTTGATAACCGGTATGTAATGATTTTTCTGTATCCTGTGTATCTCCTTCTTCACCTCCAATAAATAAGAAGGTATGGTATCCTCTTCTTTCTCCATTCCCCCTATCCTCTACATACTGATGTTCAGGGACGGAGCTGCCATAGTGCCATTGGGGGTCAGCTGACCCCAATGAATATTGGAAAGTTATTTCTTAATTAGTACAAAGTAATGCAATTTTACATAAAATGACACCAGTGAATTAGAGATAATATACAGCTAACCCCATTGAGATTTTTTCCTAGTTTATCCCTGCTGGCGTTAAAAATGTTATGACCGTGTAATAAGAATAGAAAAGTAGATTCGGATCAGCTGTTATGTTATTTTTTTTCTCTAACGTCCTAACTAGCGTTGCACTATTTTTTGCACGAGAGCAATCAAAACAAATTTGAATTTTCGTTCCCAATAGCCCCCAAAACATACTCCTGCCCGTCTTTAAATACACGACCATTTCATATTAGGTCTAACTTTAATTTTATCTACAATTATATGCCACATAAGTATTGTCATTTGTGTTATTATATGAAAGAAGTTTCTGATGTACTTTTGGTCAAATTATTGGTGAAAGTTAGACACGAAATACGAAGTGTCTTATATACGTAGACTGAGGGAGTAATGACGTGTCGAAGAGGAACATGTAGATTTTACAATTCAAGGTTGAAGGAAACAAAAATCCTAGGTTCAACCGGGAACAATCTCCTCCAAATTCTATTAATCGGCGATTTTATTTCTGCGAGGTTACATAAAGGGATCGTCAAAGTATTCTGTATTAACTGGCATTAGCATCTAAAGCATATCCAAGTTCCACGCCAGAAAGCTAAGTCTAGCAGATCACTCCTTGTTTAATGGGTAGACTGGTGTAGTGTCAGCCTCATCTCCCTCTCCAAACGGCATGATGATGATAAACAAACTAAATCCCAAATGACGCACGCACGCATGGTTTTGTGATAAGATAACCATGATCCATCCCTATCGGCCGCCGGGGCCGGTTTAATTTTATCACAACTTGCTGCCCAACTTGTTGTCACCTGTACCCATCGATCGATATCGATCTGTCCATCTCCATCTCAATCAACTTTTCTGGCCTTGCCTTTTGGTGCTTGCAGAGGAATATAGAAACGGTACCTTTGGAAGTACCCAAGCTGACGCTGAGGTAACACGTGATGGAAATGGCTGAATGGATGCTTCTTCTTCCGCTTCCTTTTCGCTTTCCGCAACCGTCGGTGAGTTCCTGCCGCCTTCCTCGTGGGACATGTGTTATTACTGCGTCTGTGCCTCTCAGCTGCAGATCTTGTGCACTGGCAACTTGCCCTCGTGGGATCGCTGCTTCGTTTCTCTGACAACCCCGGGTGAATAACTCCTATGCGACATCTTTCCAAGGAAATGGACGAGAAGCGACGTTTTTGCTAGAAATAGCTAGCATGCGACGTCTGACGGGAGGCTTATAGCTGCAATGCGACACTTCTCTTAAACATCAGTAGACAACTTATCAATTCAAACTACATGGGCTGAGCGGGACCCAAAACTTATCCACGTCAGATCGTGGGACCCACTGCTTGTCCACCTCACGTCGTGGGACCCAGAACACGTAGCTGCAACAAGAGAGACGATCTCGTCCCCGCACCGGAGCCAGCGTTCATTCGACCGTTGCAGTACAGAGCATCCGCCCGTTCCTACCCCCCTTCTTCTCCGGCGATCCTCTAAGCGCTGCAACGCCGGCGGTGATGTCGACCTCCGCTTCAACCTGCCGGTGGCCGCGCTATGGTCCAGTGCCGCTGGGACGGTGCCCTGACTGCCCACGGACGGCGCCCCTGAAGCGCCTGACCACCGTGAGCGATGAGAAAGGCAACGCCGGGCGCGAGTTTGTGAAATGCGAGAGCAAACCAGAGCCATGGAAGGTGAGATCTTAGTTTCCCCTCTACCAATTTCATATTATTTTCATCAATTTTGTGGTTTTCATCCGATTTGGGAATTAGGGTTTCATCCGATTTGGGGAAATTTTGCTCTGTTTTCAGCCGGATCTGCGGAAATGCCACCATTTCGAGTGGCTTGATGAGTACATCAATAGGATTGAACTGGAGGGCGCCTTCCTGGAGGTCAATTCGCCGCCGACGGCCGAGCAGTGGGGATCAGCCACGGTGGTTGCTCCGGTGGGGAAAGCGGATGGGGTTGCGGCGGAAGTGAAGGAGATGAAGAAGATGAACAAGCACCTAAAGAAGCTTGTCGATCTGAAGAAGCAGGACAATCTGATGTCTGTAGTTTTTTATTTATGTGCAATTGCTTTTGGTGTTGTTTATTTGCTGATCATTAGTCACTAAACAATGTAAGTAGTGTTGCAGTTAGTTTGGACAATTTCTGTATGGCTAAGACTTGGAAGTAATGCATAACAGATGCAAATTCATTTGGTTTGTTCCAATTCCTAAAATGTTGCAAATGTGTGTTGTCTATTTGCTGATCCTTGGTCATTGTAACAATGTAATTAGTGTAGCAGTTAGCTCGGGCCATTTGTGTATGGCTAAGACTTGACAGATATGCATCACAAATCCAACATTTATTTAGTTTGGTTAAATTTGTAAAACGTTAGAAATGTGTGTGAAATGTTCCGTTCTTTTGTAGAAAAAAACTACAACGGATAGGCGAAAAGGCCAGGCCCAAGTAAAACCTAGCCAGGCCCAATGTCAAAAGATGTGATCTTTCGGCAAAAAAAACGTGCACACTCCAGCCATAATAGTAAGAGGATGCTTGTTTTTATTATTTGACCCGTTGCACGTCTTGTTGGGCCCAATAAAAATAGGATGCGTCTCCCTCTCCCTATGTCCTCTCTTCTTTTTATTATTTACTTATCATTTTTCAGCATTTTAGTTTGTTTACTCACTCTGTTCACTTTTGTAAGACATTTTAAGGCATGCTAGCATTATCAAGGGCCATGGTTTTGAATTCGCACGCTTGGTTGAGATTTGTCCCTTTTCTTTCACCATTGACACGTGCACAGTCCAGGCAGAGGGGCGGTGCTGGGTTTTGACGTGACAATATCGATGGGACGCGGGGCCCCACTAGTCAGTTGGACTGCAGGTCACGCGTCAAGACCAGCGACGGTCCAGCGGTTAACACACAGCGACGGGAGAAGAGTATGTTGGCTATTGCTGAAAATTACCCCAAAATTCAAATGAATTTGTTGAGGACATTAATGAGTCAAAGAAAACATTGGCATCCATAACATATATTATCCATAACTGCATCCACATTACATATATATATATATATATAGTGGCCCGACCCACATTACACGTTACATATATTAAACTAAAAAAAGAAAAATTACATTTCATAGCCCTAAATATAAAGGGCCCTAAACCCTAACCGCTACCCGTTGGCGCCCCTTCGTCTGCGGGCCGTAACGTACTCGCCGCCGGCGGCCTTCCTCCACTCCGCCGCCCTGGCCGCCCTCTCGGCGTCGGACAAGGCCCGGAGATTCTCCTCCCGGAGCCGCTTCGTGGCCCTGTCCTCCCGGACGGGGTACCACTTCTTCTTCTCGGCGGCCGCCGCCTTCCTCTCCTCGGCGGCCGCCTCCTTCCTCTCCTCGGCGGCGAGTTCCTCCCTCTTCTGCATCTCCAGGAAGGCTAGACGGTGTTGGAGGGCCTTCTCGGAGCGGTTGTTCATCTCCGCGACGTCGTCGGGAGTGGGGTTGTGGACGAAGGGGCCCTCCGCGAAGACGGATCGCCGGCATTTTTTGGGACGCCGAAGCCTCGGAGGATCCCTCGGCGGCGCCTCCCACCAGCCAAGCGGCTGTGGGTGGTTGTCCTCGTTGCTGTAGGGCTCAGGGCTGGAAGGGAGAGAGATTGGGCTGTCCATGTTGCTAGAGGGAGGAGGAGGCAATGGGGCTGGAGAGGGATGAGAGGAGGCAATGGGTTGGATAGGCTCTATTTAACCGCGATGAGACGTGCGTATTAATTGGGGTGGATGAGGGAGGAGGAGGCAGTGTGAAAGACATGCCGTCTGAAAGCGTAGAAAAAATTACGTTTCGTAGTACGTGCGACGTGACCCTGCATGCGTGCATTAACGCAAGTCCAAAGTCTCACGCAACGGACCAACGCGTGCAGTAATGCTCCGTGCGACGCTTGAACGTGAATAGCTAGGATGCGACGCTGCAAAAAAATAATAGCTAGGCTGCGACCTGGTCGAGGCCTGCGGCAGCGCGCGCTTGCATGCGCCCGTGCCACGCATCGCATCCTTATCCTCTCTCACGCTCTGAAAAAAAAGGCTAGCCAATCAGCTAGCGGAACCAGCCCTCCCACGGATCGCCCAGAGCCTGGCCTAAGATTCCTTCTACAAGAACAATCGGACGGCTGAAGTTCATTGCAAGCGTAGATCGACGGTGCCTGTACAGCGAGATTGTCTTCAGCAACAGAAATTCAAAAAAAATCAAAACAATGAAAAACCTCCGCACATTGTCTTCTAATGTCGAACACAAGGTAAGGAATAATATCTAGGTGATTTGGACAAGGTCGGAAAAAAAGTTGATAGAAATGGGGTCGTTTCCCCTAGCTTTGGAGGTCATTTCTAACACGTTTTCGACGACGATGAGCTGGTCAAACTTTGGTTTAATGTTTTGGGAATGAAGTTGTCCAAAACCCCACCAAAGGTTCATTTTGGTGTGACTAAGAAGGATCCAGGCTTACTTTTCCATTTTTGTGTGTAGAACTTGTTTAAATGCCGGTCAAACTTAGGGTTTGACCGAATTTGAAATGAGCAACAAAAATTCAAAAAAAATCAAAAAAAAAAGGAAAGCCAGTGCACATTGTCTTATAATGTCACATACTACCTATTGGATCTTATAAACAAGGTATATATACATTCAAGCTCTCTGTTCATGCATAAGATGTGATATCGGCAGAACTCTGCCATATGAAGTCAAAGTTGAAGACAAGTGGTTTAAGGTTTTGGGAATGAAGTTGTCCAAAACCCCACCAAAGGTTCATTTTGGTGTGACTAAGAAGGATCCAGGCTTACTTTTCCATTTTTGTGTGTAGAACTTGTTTAAATGCCGGTCAAACTTAGGGTTTGACCGAATTTGAAATGAGCAACAAAAATTCAAAAAAAATCAAAAAAAGGAAAACCAGTGCACATTGTCTTATAATGTCACATACTACCTATTGGATCTTATAAACAAGGTGATTTGGACAATGTCGAAAAAAAAAGTTGATAGAAATGGGGTCGTTTCCACTAGCTTTGGAGGCCATTTCTAACACGTTTTCGACGACGATGAGTTGTGTCTCACAAAAGAGATCAGGGCAACCATGGGAGGTGTTGTACATTACAGACAGCGTAGGAAGCTCAAACAAACATAGAAAAGGTACAAATTTGAATTTAGCATCATATTTGAATTTCGGCAAATATTTGAATTTCAAACTCAAATTCTAGTTTAGCATTATTACAAATCACACAAGTTTTCACGAATCAAAGTAGCATTATTACAAATCACACAAGTGTTCAAGAATCAAATTCGAGTAGCAATACATCACTTTTTCTTAGCATTTGATTTCTTCTTCTTCGGCTTCGGCTTCGGCTTGCTTTTGCTTGCTTTTGCTTCTATATCAAGAAGATCATTCATGCTCCTTGTTTTCTTTGCATCTCCTTCACTAGGCCTTCGAGGGGGAATTTCAGGCTGGAAAACTAGATCCAAAGCTGCTTCAGTTTCAGCTTCCACATCTTCAGCTTCAGCTTCCACATCTTCAGTTTCAGCTTCCAGAACAGCTTCAGCTTCAGTTTCCAGAACAGCTTCAGCTTCAGTTTCCAGAACATCTTCAGTTTCAACTTGGTCCAGAATAGCTTCAACTTCCTCCAAAATAGCTTCAGGTTGCATATCTCCAGGTTGCACAGGCACTGCAACATCGACAGAGCCGAACACAGTCTGCACACTACTCTTCTTTCTACACCCTCCAATTCTGGCCTTTTTGGCTGGACAAAGAGGTTCAGTTTCAAGGGGCTGAAACACACGTTTCTTCCTGACAGTCCCCTTTGGATCGGTGTATCTACACTTGATTGATCCAGCTCGGTGTCCAAGTTCTTCACAACGCTTACATCTATTTTTGTTACCTTTTTGGGGCCTCTTTGGCTTGGCGTCTTTCTTCCCCTTCTTACTGCTCCCACCTTTTTCAAACCAAGGCTTGAATCTACTCTGTTTCGGCCTGCCAGCCTTCCTTCTCATCAAAGGGGCGCACAAGGAGAATTCTATGTCCACTTCAGGCCACTGAGACTGATCTGTAAGTGGTGGAATTGGATGTGCATATGCAGCTCTGAATTTTTCAACTGAGTAATATTCTTGCAAATATGGGTGCATATTTAGCTTGGGTTTGGATGCCAAGAAAATGACGGCATGTTCACAAGGTTTTCCAGTGTGTTGCCACTCAAGGCAGCTGCACTCTTTCTTTTCAGTGTCAACAACATGCCTTCTGGTAGTCTTTGTATCTTTAACTTCACCAGAATGCAATGAGGATTTCACAACTAACAAATGTGCAAGTCCTCTGCTCCTGTTGACTACCTGCTGCACCACAGCAGGCAGTTTATCCTGCCCTCGCAGCTTATCACCAATCTTTGCTCTCAATTCCCACCACTTCATGATCATGATCCTAATTTGGTCAACCATGTCATGGACAGTCAAGTCCTTGAAATCCTTTATCTTGTTGTTAAAACTTTCTGCCAAATTGTTGTTGATATGATCACACTTGATGGCAGTGTTAAATCCTGACCTGTACCACAAAAGAGAATGGTATGTGTCCATCCAAGGGCCAAACTCAGTGCTTGCTTCTTTTATCTTATTCATATGATACTCCCAAGCACTAACCTTGTATGCTCTTGCTGCTGGCCACAAGCGGCCAAATGCATCTCCTCTGAATTTTTTTATCACATTCATCCACATATGACCAAAGCACTCCCTCTGCTCACAATGTGGGAAAATATTCTTCACTGCATTTTCTAGCCCTTTACATGCGTCAGTGTGGATTGCCAAAGGGAACACTGGACCAAGGCTACTTTTCAACTTCAGCATGAACCATGTCCACGAAGCTTCTGACTCAGACTGAAACAAGCCAATAGCTACAGGGTACGTCCAATTGTGTCCATCTAGAGCATTGCAAGCTGCAAGTTGACCATTCCACTTGCCAGTCAAAAATGATGAATCTATACTCAAATATGGACGGCATCCTGCTTTGAAGCCATCAATGCAAGGCTTTAAAGCCATGAAGAATTTGGAGAAGAACACTTTCCCATCTGGTGTCACCTCAGTATCTATCTCAACAACACTGCCTGGACACCTTTTATCCACTTCTGCTTTGAAGTTATAAAGCATTCTAAAGGTATTTGCCCAATCACCAAATAATCTTTTCATTACTCTTTGCTTTGCCTTCCACACTGTCGTATATTGCAGCTGGATTGGGTAATCCTTTTCCAGGTCTACTTTCAGTTTCTTTGCAGTCGTGTTTGGTTTCTTGGATAAAATAGGAGTGATTTTTTCTGCCACCCAAAGTTGGGATGTTATTTTTGTAACTTGTTGTGAAGTTGTCATACAAGTATGTGCTTTTGGAATTTGATTCACTTTTACTGTCCTTCCATCAGGTTGACGTCTAGCTGATATATACCACTTGCATGGCATGGCACCACCATCATAACCTTTGCACTTGGCATAGAATTTCTTTGTATCTGTCCACAAAGTCTTGGTTTCAAACTCATGTTTGATTGCATAAGTCCTGAAACACATCCTAAACTCATCCATGCTTGGAAACAATTTACCTACTTCAATAACTGGATTTTCTTTGTCATAAACACATACAAGCTCTTCATCATGGCCATCACCCACATCAACTGCAGCGTTCTGCATCAACTCTGAATCTATTTCAAAATCAGCATTAGCATCTGTATTTGCAGTCCTTGACCGTCTGTTACCATCATCTGCAGCATCTTCTTTCTCCTTTTTCTTGTCTTCCTCATCTACAGCAATACCAAACATAGATGCCATTTCAATGTCAGACATTGGAGCAATGACGAAATCTGTCGGTTCATTAATCTCAACTGTATTCCAATCGATACATACAACCTCCTCAACATTATCAACTGCCTCTTCTGCATCTGCCTCCGCTCTTAACACTGCCAATTCAGTAACTAAAGGCCCTATCTGCCTTTGTGCAGACCAATCATCCTCAGCAATCTGGCAAGCCAACTTCGATGCCACATATCCAACCCTAGATGCAGGGTTCAGAGCTACGAGCTCTGCCAAAAAAAGAACACTTTTGCTTGTCCAGCCGTCTCGCCGATCGATTTCTTCTACCATTTCTTCCCCTGTCTCAATCCTAACATACTCCTGTTTCCAATCATCGAACCGTAACAAAGAAACTTCTTGTTCTGGCCCCCAAATCACACTCTCCCTAATTTTTTCCACCACATTCCTCACGGCCTCCTCTTCCTTCAATTCTAGGTCTTGGGGATCAAATTCTTCAAAAGGTATATCCCATTCAACCATCGTGTCTCTCTCAATCATCCGCATGCTGCCATCAAGCAACACTGCCTTGGAGGGAAAGAATTTGATCGAAAATTTGAATTTACCATGTCCCCTGTTTTTTGGCGACCAAGGTGAGCTAGAAGTCGAGGTAGTAAGCAAATAGAATTGAAATTAAGTTTCAAGCCTCGGGAAATTACCCATTACTTGTCCCCTCTCCCGGTTCCATCTTGCCGCCGTCCACAATCTACGCTCAAAAGGGCGCCCTCAGATCTAATGTGAGAATGATGGGAGAGGAATTAGGGTTTCGAATGGCACTCACCACGTCCGCCGTAGAACGAAAGCGCCGCCGCCCTCTGAAAAAGTTCCGCTGCCGCCCCCGCCGTCGAGAACGTTTCCCCGCCGCCGCCGGTGCCGACAGAGAATGTCACGCGCGCGCTCGGTCGGAAGCGCTCGAATGGCACTCACCACGTCCGCCGTAGAACGAAAGCGCCGCCGCCCTCTGAAAAAGTTCCGCTACCGCCGCCGTTGAGAAGGAAAGGTGAGCTCCGCCGCCGCCGCCGTCAGAGAAGGTCACGCGCGCGCTGGGTGGGAAAGCGGTTGGTTTGTCTGGGTTAGCACCTGATACTAATTAGGACCATCATGTTTTAATCAACTGTCTCATCTAACCTAACTGTGTCCTTAACGGCCGTTATATGGCTATTGTGGCCCTGAGCTATTTCCAACCAAAACAGCGTCGCATGCGAGCTATTTCCAGAAAAAACGTCGCTTCAAATCCAATAGCGATGAAAAACGTCGCACAGGAGCTATTCACCCGACAACCCCGGCCCGGCAGGGGTAGAAAATAGGACGTGCTGTCGGAAATAATCACACCTTAATCTATCTAGCAGCTTCCATGGCCAAAGCCATCAGTTCAGGCCGATCGCAAAACCTGCCGGTTTTCCACGTTTGCCGTGACGTGCGTGCAATCCTTATCTCCAATTCTTGTTGAGCTAAGTGAAAACGAGGGGAAGAGCAAGTGGGTGATAGGGGGGATGTATGCTTTGGATTGCCAATGTGTTGGGGCACATGGATGCATGAACGTGTGTATATATGTAATGGGATGTTCCAAAATCCGAATGGAAAGGCTTATTTCCCTGTCCTCATTTATATACTGTGCTGGGGACACTCCGGTCCCAAGTTTTCAAGTGGCTGAGACCCAACCTCATTTTCAGTTACCCCGCTAATTAAGATGGATGTGATCTTGGAGTTCAGTTGGAAAAGGAGGGGAAAATGACTATTTTGAGTCGTTTTCCTAAATTTTGTAAAGTTAAACATGAAATTTAAGCATAGAAGATGTGCAATGTAACAGTGAGATGGAGATGAGAATGTTTTGGTGCGAATCCAAAGGTGTAAAGGTAGTATGTCTTAAATCTCAAAATATATTGAAACAATCGAGAAATAAACAATCTCATAAACTAAGGAGAATATGAAAGGATTGTGGTTGAGCAACGGGGATTGATGCTGTCCTGGATCTTCGGCTAACCGATCGTTTTATTTGTTCTCTGTGATCCTCCATAGGGCGAGGGGCAGAAACCCGGACATTTGATTTTAGGAACATTAACAATCATAACAAATACTAGGCGTACACTAATACAACGACATCCAATCTTAATTGTTCCTACAGAGCAAACCAATATGCACATATGCAGAGACAGCCAGCTGAGACAGTTGTCGCTGAAGTCGACAGCGCAGTGCCAAAATTCCGTGGAACCTGCTGCCTTGCCTGTCTATATCTACGCCACCGTGCAAACTAACTGTTACTCCGCCTTACTAAACGTCTGATTTTAGGAATATGCTAAACGTCTGCTACCCCGCCTTACTTGGGATTTGGGAATCAGCTCAAGATTGTTATGAAGCATAATTGAGCGGCATTGGAGACTCTGCACAATTGTGCAGTTTAACGAATGGTAGTTGTCAATTCATGCTTTCGAGCATCAGAACGCGAGAAGAGATGAAAATATTATCCATACATGCAGATTGATTGTTAGATTTGTGTTTATGCGACGGGAAAATAGTTGGATTATTCAGGTTATCAAGCTTCTGAACATGGAGGAGGTCAGTATTTGCCTCTGTTGCCAAATGAAAGAACTCGTCTGTGGCAAAGCAAGCAGGAGATACCACCATGGTTGATGGCCAGGAGGAGAGGTGGTACAGAAGTGAGAGCAAGGCCAGGTAGAAACAACAAAAACGAAACAAAACAAAACAAAACAAGCTGTTACCTCACGTTGATTTTGTTCAGTTTGTGGCAAATAAGAACGCAGTAAACGTGTAGGAGGAAATGGTGAGTCCAGGACCTCGTGAAGCATCCACTCATACTGATTACTGAGTACTGACAACCTTGCTCTGGCTTTTAAGTAGTGATCCCTACTTTGAAAGATATTTGTAGGAAGAGATAAAACAATGAGTATATTGTCCTGAACATAAAGAGAACAAATTGAGAAGTTCAACAGCGCAGTGTAATTCCCTTTTAAAGATAGTTCAGCACAAACGCGTGGATAGCTCACACTCTGCACTGCTGGACTGATTCTGAATAATACAGAGTGACACATAATGAATACAACTACTCCGTATTTAAGTGCAGGAATACGGATGATCCATTTGGATTCAGATGGGAATGCTGTCAGAACTTCTCTCAAGTATCCATGCAAATACCAAGTGTATATTTCCATTATAAAAAGCAAGCGTGTAGAGAAGGTTACATTCGCATGGATCCATAGAAAAATACCATATACACATAGAATTGCATATCTAGATAAAACTGATGCAGTAAGCTAATTGCTACAATGTGATTCCCTCTGCTCAGCAGATGTCTAGAGTAACATGGGTCGTGCCTGTAACAGCTTCGACAAATAATGACATGGGTATCTCACTTCTCTGCAAACAATAACTGATTGTACAATCTGCTCATGAGAACGCTACAGAAACAAATTCTCCAACGAAGGGTAGGTTTTTCCCTGCCATATTTTTCTTCATCGATGATCTTGTACAAGAACTGGGAAAAGAACAACACATTGTTCAAAGCGACATTACTTCAGGGGATCTCCTAAGTCCTAATACATGTGATGCTAGCTCCTCATCACCATGTTTCTTCAGTAACTGCACCAAACAATCGGCGCATGAAGCCTCAATGAGTATTCCCCTATCCATGACCTTCCTCACCAACGCCGACGCTTCAAGGACAAGCCCCTCCTCAGACAGCCCTAGCAACACACCAGCATAGACATCAGAGTCGCAGAACACCCCATCGTCATCCATCAGTCTCAACCAATAGCAAGCATCCAACCACCTTTTCCTCCGGCAGAGCTCCCTCACCATTGCACTTCCCGCCAGTGGGCTCAGCTGCACCCCTTTCTTCATCATCCTCTGTGCAAGCCCTTCAGCTTCCCCTGCCATCCCAGCCACAGACAAGGCAACCAGAAGAACATTGTAGCACTGCCCGCTTGACAAAGTTCCGTCGACGACCAAACGCTCCACCACATCATATGCCTTGGCAAGCGAGCCATCCCCTCCGGCCGCGCAAAACCCATCGACCAGCGTCCGCAGAAAAACGCGGTTCGGCATCACCCCTCTAGCCACCATCCTATCCAGCACGCTCAGAGCCTCCACCATTCTTCCCCTTTCGCACAGGCATTTCACCAAACAGGTGTAGGACACCACGTTGGGCGTGCACCCGGCACCCAAGCCGCCGCCCTCCATCTCCTCCAATAACCCCATTGCAGCATCCATATCCCCAAAAGCACGCATCCCGTCAAACATCGCGGTGTAAACCACCACATTGGCCACGCATCCAAACTCGGGCATTTTGTCGATCAGACAGCGGGCGCCATCGAAGTCGCCCCCGTATGCCAGCTTATGCACCGCGGTCACGATCAGGGGGACGGTCGGGTTGACGCCGGACCCGGACATGATGTCCAGAACGGCCGATACGTCACCAGGCGAGCCCGCGGCTCGGAGGGCGGAGTGGAAGCAGGCCACGTCGGGCGCGACGCCCAAGGATCGCATGTGGCGGAGGACGGCGAGTGAGACGGGGAAAAGGCCGGCATGAGCGGAGATGGCGAGGAGGAGGGCGTAGTGCTGGAGGGGCAGCGGGTGCTGGGAGGAGGAGAGTAGGAGGGGAACGGCGGAGGGGAGGTCGGGGAGCGAGGCGGCGAGCGAGGAGAGAGTGTGCGGGGAGGGGAGCGGCGGGGAAGGGGGCAGGCGCCAGAGGAGGAACCGGAGGGAGAGGAGCGGGGAGGGGAGGCGAGGGAGGAGCTGCGGGAGCGTGTGGAGGGGGAAGGCGTCTGACGGGGACGGGAAAGCGCGGGAGAGGGCGTGCGGGAGCGGCGTCGATGAGGCCTGCGGCGAGCGGAGGACGGCGAGGAGGGCGGCGAGGTTGGGGTCGTGGTGGGTGCAGAGGCGGCGGAGGAGGGATAGGCGCGGGGGCATCTGGTCAGTGGTTTGGACGACGGAGGGAGTGTGGAACTCTGGAACTGGAAGTCTCAAGTCTGTTCAGTTTTTTTTTTTTTTTTTGAGACGCCCAAGTCTGTTTAGTTGTGGCCGTGTGACGCCCCCTCGCCTCGAGTATAGCTGCCGTGCCAAACCGGTCGGCCCGAGGCACGGGATTTTTGGCCCGACACAAGCTAAACGGGTCGCGGTACCGCACGCGCCCATTAGTGCTCGTGTCCGAATTTGATTTAAGGCCGTGGGCCGGCACGGCACGGAACGATTAGTTTTTTCCTTTTTTATTAATTTTATTACTATTTTATCTATTTTTTAAAAATTTGGGTTGTAATAATATCAGGTGGGCCATATTAGTGCCTAACGGGTCATGCCTAACACGGCCCGTCGGGCCGCATCCGTGGCGTCGGGCCGTGTCGGAGATCGATTTGTCGCCTGTGGGCCGGCCCGGCATGGCATGAATGCCAATCATGCCTAATGGGCCGTGCCGGCCCGTTTGGCCAGCTATGCCCTCAGCATACTCTACCTAGGCCTAGGTGGCCAAATGGGGCGACACGGTACGGTCTGACGTGCTCGTAAACGTGCCTGTCGCCGGGCTATGTGTCTCGCCTCGAGACCCAAGCACAACCTTTTTAATAAACGGGTCGGTCCGTTTAGACCTTCTGGGTTGTTGTGAAGTTTAGGCTATTTTTGGCTTTTTTGACCTATTTTTCGAAATAAAGTCAGAAAAATGAATTAAAGAAAGTAAATGGGCCGTAACATGTCGGCGCGTGGGCCTCGCCTCGTGGCCCAGGCACGGCCCATTTAGCCTCATGCCGTGCCAGCCCCCTGACGGGCTGGGCACGCGTGATAATGGGTTGACCCCCGAGCGTGGGCCCATTTAGTCGCCTACATACCTGGCCCATGTTAACCTCCCCGTTATTTCACATAGCTTTCCTTACGACGCCAGGGTAGGAGGAAGGAGGCGGCATGATGTCGTGATGACGTCCTTGCGATCACGTTCTGAAAGAAACTATTATGGGCGTGGATGATCTTGTTCGAGGTGGGCGATACTCATTCTTTCTTTCGAAATGGAGGATAACGTTGGAAATACTAGAACGACACCCCGCGCGTTGCAGCGGGTCTCTCTTATGAAATTTAATAAACCTCATGAAACTTGAAGTTGACTAAAGAAATATGTAAGATTTAGTTAATCATGGCAGTCAAGATGCTACAAATTTTAGGCATCAAATATATGTGTGGTTTATAATTTAAATATCGTTATGCTTTAGGGGTATATCTAATTGATATAGATAAGATTGTACCAACGGGTTGAAGAAGCCGGTGTTGTGGATGGCTTGCATGAAGATGACATGCACATTGCCACATAATATTTCTAGAAACTATTTGAGTGAATACATATAGAAAATCCCACAATTTCGAATAACAAATGTATGATTTCCAGCCTGAAAATAATTGACGAAACATTCACGGGCAAAACTTATTCCGGTGTTCTACTTGCACATGATTTACTTGTGCAACTACATAGCGACATGGTGTGATCTTATCATTCTAACATAAAAAATGATGTGGAAAATTTGATGGGCTAAAAAAAAGATGATGTGGATGCTTGCATGTAGAAATAGAAAATAACTAATAAATGTAAGTGGGGTGACAGAGACAATTGATTGGCTAACAGAGCAAGTGATGTGGATAGCTTGCATATGGAGATAGAAAAATATTAATTACACTTAGTGGGGTTTTGCTTTATAAGAAGTATAGATATGGGCTTGTAGGCAACTACGACCTTCTTTTCAAAAAGGAAATTTAACTCGGCCTATGCATCAATAGATACACATAATTTTTTTTACTGCAACTTATATAATTATTACAACTTATATATCAGATGAGGTTGATACAAAAACCAACCAACGAAAGAAAATCCAACATATAAAGACTATCCATTGTGAAGTATACTAAAATAACGCCAAGTAGCCAGACTATAGAAACCCTAAGCAACTGTAAGTAGTTAGTTGCACTAAGTAGCCATATGCTACCCCTAATCTGTGACAGGAACAAAGATCAAAACTGAATACAGTGGACAACCAATTTGACAACCTACAAGAATTTGATACCATTTGTCTTGTTAATAACAACATTATTACGACATATTTAAATGGACTAACACAAGGATGAAACTCCAATACGAATTATATCCTTATCTTTCTTATCAAAACCATTTAACCAGTTCACAAACATATTTGTGATATTGGTTGGAGCTGGAATATTATAAGCACTATGATATACGCCAAATAGTTTTTGCGAATGGGCAAGAGAAATAAATTTAAATGGTCTCCTATGACTCACAAAAAATAACATTTCTTACAACCCTGTCACTTTCGTTTAGCCAAGTTACCCTTTGTTAGCAACACCTTACTATAGAGAAACCACATAAAAATCTTTATTTAAGGCAGATTTTCAACTTCCACATTGTCCCGCTTGATAGATTCAACGAGTTCACTAGACCATGTGGCCAGCTTCCCTTGCGATTTCCCATCCGAAAGCATGAGATGTGAACCCAAGGATCTTCATACAAAAGCACTTATCCACCCCAATGTGATTCTCAAAATCACTACTGTCCATCATGTACGAGCGATGCTCCTCGACGGTATAAGGCCTGACAACAGTTCAACACCCTCCTTATCCTCCTTGTACGTCATCACAACTAACAAGAAAGGACACACAAAGAAGCTCGGTTATAAACAAGCCGCGATGAAACAATGCACATGCAACTGAAACAGCAAAAGTACTCACTCTTCTTGCGTTGAGGTGGACGGATGCTTGCACACAAGCCCAACTTCTTGGAGGAGTAGCCCCTCATACTGAAACAATCGGCCGTAAACATCTCTTTTAGCAGACCTTGTGCGCTATGCTTGAATCGGGTATGCATAATCTTGTAGATCTTTTCGTCTTCCTAGGCGGTAGAGACCCCCACCTCCACGTGCCTCAAAGATGAATGAGGACTGATGTCTACTACACACTTCTATTCTTGTAGACTTGTTGGGCCTCCAAGCGCAGAGGTTTGTAGGACAGCGGCAAATTTCCCTTAAGTGGGTAACCCAAGGTTTATCGAATCCACGGGAGGTAGAGGTCAAAGATATCCCTCTCAAGCAACCCTGCAATTAAGATACAAGAAGTCTTTTGTGTCCCCAACACACCTAATACAATTGTCAGTTGTATAGGTGCACTAGTTCGGCGAAAAGATGGTAAAATTCAAGTGATATGGATGGTAAAAGGTGATTTTGTAATTCTGTAATAAAAACGGCAGCAAGCAAACAAGTGACAAAAGTGACTAAAAAGGTGTATCAATGCTTGGAAACAAGGCCTAGTCTTCATACTTTCACTAGTGACTACTCTCAACATCATTAACATAATTAAACACATGATAGTTCCCACAAAAATACATGCATGGTAGACGTTACTCGGAGATAATTCTTTTGTGGATCAAATAGGATGAGAATTGCGTAGGGCTACGAAAAGCACACCTTAAAGTTCGTATTCCACATCTATGGACATTTCATGTTGTCACTGTCCGCATCCAAAGATAGTACTAACAAACACCACAACCTATTTCTTGAATAGTCTCTTTCTTCAATAACACAAGCATCAGGAAACCTCATGATCTATTCAATCCAACAATAATAAAGAACAAACTCATGATGAAGATCCTTCCAATCTATTATCCATAGAGTCACACACGGCACCCACACTGTCACCGAGATACCGTGATCACAACGGTGACTCCGGAAATTATACTAAATAACATCACTTGAGCAAAATCATATCCATTACACATAGGGAAACATCATGTATTCAACTATTGAAAGTGCATGGTGATCCCATGCATAGTTTTGGTAATTAATGACAATCACGATGGACTAATATTTGCATTGAGCTCTATGTGTAGGTTGTCCTTTAGCTTGTGTCAAGATCATTTGTTGATCAAGGCCAAGCTTGTCTCCATGTGTTGGAGTCAAGGTGCTTGCTTGATCTCCATTTGTTGGAGTCAAGCTCAAGGGAAGAAAAGTGTTGGGTTGATCAAGACTTTGTGCGGGTTGATCAACTCTCAAGTTCATGTGAAGATATGCCGAAGAGTGCTCTCCCCATCTTGGTGTATGGGGGAGCGTCATGTGATTCTTCACCAAGCGAAGCGCAATCAAGAAGATGGTTCGCCTTGAGGAGATGAAGATCGTCTCCATCGATCTCAAGTGGATTAATGCGCAAGGCAAAGGTATGATCTTGGTAGGGCTTTTATTTTACCGGTCTCATGTTGTTTAGTGAGAGACCGGATATAGGATAGATAGCCGTGCTATCAAGAGGGGCTCTCGACCGAGTATCGTGATCGTATCGTTTGTGGAGAGCTCAAACCTTTGCATCCATGCAATCATCTTTATTGGTTCTTATGGCTTTTATCCATGTGAGAATTTAGAGCTTGTGTTCATCTCCATACCAAGCTCTAGTTCATCAAAAATGGATCTCATGAATATCTCCTTGCGTTTTGATATCGGAGGCTTTACCGGTTTGTCTCTTCTATGAGAGGTCAAACTCTCTCCTTATGTTTTCCTCCTCACATGATAGACTATGATGTGTATATGCATGATCTTCTAGGGCTTGTGATTATCTTCGAAACAAGCCCAAGATCATAGAAAACGGAGTCTTGATGAAAAACCTGTGCGTTTTCGTTTGGAGATTTTGCCGGTTCATCTATGCGGAAGGTTTCACTCTTCCATTTTTTAGCAAAATCTCCTTTGCTTGTTTTCATATTTTCAGTTTTTGTAAGGTAAGCTCTTGTCGTCCTCTTTCCAGCAAAATTGGATTCACTCGATTCGGAGTTGCCACGCAAAAGTTATTCAGTTTCAGGGTTTGCCTGTTTTTCTCTGCTGGCCGGAAGTACCGGTCCCTGGACCGGTACTACCGCTGGGCACTTCCGGTGCCCAGTTCCGGCCCTACTGCCGCTTATTTTTCTGGGTACTGGACTCCCTGGGTTCCCCCGAATTTTTGCACCGGAAGTAGCACCGGTAGTACCGGGCCACCGGAAGTACCGGTGGCCACAGCGGTACTTCCGCTCCTACTTCCGGTGGAAAGTTCCGGAGGAACTTCCGCTTATTTTTTCAGGCACTGGACTTCTCGGGGTCTCCCAACTTTTGGACCGGAAGTGGGCCCAGAACTACCGGCCCACCGGAAGTACCGGCCCCCGCCGCGGTACTTCCGGTCCTGCTGGTTTTCTTCTCTGAAGTGAGCCGTTGGGGCAGTTTTGCTTGGAGCGGTAGTACCGCCCCTTGGGCCGGTACTACCGGCCCTGCGGGATTTTGTGCCCAACGGCCAAATTCCCAGGGCTCCTATTTAAATGGGTTTTCTTCCCCAACGGTTCAACGGATCTTGGTGAACCTTTTGCTCTCTCTCTCCTCCATTGCTGCACATCTTTGAGAGCTTGTTTCCTCCACTTCCCTCCAATGATTCTTGCCCATCTTTAGGGAAACAAGAGAGGAGATCTAGATCTACCATTCCACCAATCAAATCCTCCTCTAAGTGAGGGGAACCTAGTGGATCTAGATTTAGGGTTGCTTTGTGTTCTTCCCCTTGTTCTTCCTCTCAAATCCCTCCATATCATTAGTTGCTTTGGTTGGATTTCGGAGTGAAGGACTTGACCTTTGTGTGCTCTTGCCTTTTGCATTTGTTGCATCGGGTTGCTCTCCCTACGTGATACGTGAAGATCGAAGTTGAGAAGCTTGTTACTCTTGGGTGCATTGTGTTCCCAAGAGCTTGTTGCCTCTTGGGTGCATTGTGTACCCTAGACGGTTTGGAGGTGCCGCGAAGTCTTCGCTTGTGGAGCTTCGGCACGAGTTGGGAGCCCCCAATTGAGTTGTGGGTGTGTGCCCCAAGAAGAGTTGTAAAGGGCTCCGGAATCCGCCTTGAAGGATTCCGATAGTGGAAGGTGAACCAATCCCTTGGGTGAGGTTCATCGGAGAATAGGGTGAGGCCTTTGTGGCATCTTGAGTAGGCCTCTTGTGGCGAGCTCACACCCCTCCAACGAGACGTACTCCCTTAACAAGGAGGAACTCGGGAATACATCCTCGTCTCCGCGTGCCTCGGTTATTTCTATACCCGAGCTTTACTTATGCAATTTACATTGTGATAGCCTTCGTGCTTGAAGTTCATATCTTGCTATCTCCTTGTTGCTTGAATTGCTTAGCATAAGTTGTTGGTGCACATAGGTAACCCTAGCATATTAGGTTGTTGGCTTGTTAATTTAAACACATAGTTTTATTCCGCAATTATCAAGCCCCTAATTAGAAAAAGTTTTAATCGCCTGTTCACCCCCCCTCTAGGCGACATCCGGGCATTGTTTGTTATTTCAACTATACTAACAAAGCTCATGATCACAACGAAGATCACATCATGGGAGAGAGAGATAACCACATAGCTACTTGTATAAGCCCCAGCCCCGGTGAGGAACTACTCCCTCCTCATCACGGGAAGCAACGGTGTCGATGGAGATGGCTCCGGCGGTCGATCCCCCCTCCGGCAGGGTGCCGAAACAGGATCAATCTGACCCCCGAAACTTGTCGGCGATGGCGGCGGAGCTCTGTTGCGTATTTGGGAAAATCCTTCGGGGGTTAGGGTTTTTGCATCGGATGTGATTTTATAGTCGTCGGAGGCGGCCGAGGGGTGCCCCACAGGGCAGGGGCGGGTCCCACCCGCGGGTGGGCCCTAGGCCACGGCAGGGGGCCGCCCCTGGCCTGTGTGGGTCCCCTGGAGTCACCCTTCTGGCCCCCTTCCTCATTTCTTCAATAAAAAATTTCCGTAAATTTTCGTCCAATTCCGAGAATATTTCTAGAAGTAACTTTCTGCAACAATTTCAGCACAAAAACAGGGAACTGGCACTGGGCATCTTGTCAGTAGGTTAGTCCGACAAAATGCATAAAAATGATGTAATATGATATTAAAAACATGTGACAACATCGCAAAACTAGCATGGATCACTCAAAAATTATAGATACGTTTGAGACCTATCAGCATCCCCAAGCTTAACTCCTACTCGTCCTCGAGTAGGTAAGTGATAACAAAATAATTTTTGATGAGACATGCGACCAACACAAACATGATCAAGATAGTAATGTAAAGCATAGGATGTGAATGAAGTTATACAAAACAATTGTCTATAATTGATAGCAAGAAAGCAATGAATAACCAAGTTGAATCATTCAAGCAAAACCTTTCATAATTAGTACGTTAAAGACATGAAAGCAATGTGATCCACATACTTGATTAATTCTCAAAGGTATCAATTCCATGACAAAATGTTTGAGAATCAAAACAAAGAAGATGTTAGTTTTAGCAAAAGCTTCAACTCCAACGGTAAAGTCAATATAAAGATTCATGTTTAATCTGACAATGCAATATGATCAATGATACCCAGGGTCAATGCTAGATGTTTGCTTTGGTGGAGATAGAAGGAAGAGAAAAACTAACTCAACATTAAAAGTAAAAGAAAGGCCCTTCGCAGAGGGAAGCAGGGATTAGTCATGTGCTAGAGATTTTTATTTTTATGAAACAGAAGTAAAACAATTTTGAGACATGCATGCTTTCGTCAACGACTTCACAACAGAGAAGCTATCTAGTCCCCCATAACAAGCAAGGCTTTTAGACTTGTGAGTGCAGCTAGTTTTTAGAGGAGCGAGTACGCTCTTCTTTCTCCTTGGTTTCACCACTGTCCAATGTTTGAGCTGATTTCTCAGATTTGCATTGCGCAGAGGAGAATGGTGAGTTATATTTATATTTTGCTTAAGCTGCTCTCGGGTTGATTGAAGTGAAGACGTAATCCATCGACACCGGGTGAAAGGGGGGAAATGACCTTGCTCGTCACAAGTTATATCTAGCTCTCTATTACTCCCTCATGAGCTTAAAAACAGAAGCACAAAAAGGAGTATTTTGAATTTTTAAAGATAGCACGTGACAAATTTACTTGGAATGGCAGGAAATACCATGCATAGGTAGATATGGTGGACTCAGCTGGCAAGATAGTTTGGCTTTGGGATTTGGATGCACGAGTGAACCATACACTCAGTACGAATTTTTGGGCTTAGCAAAGAAGGTATTTGAAGCAAACATCTAAAATTAACCGGTAACATAGTAGCATAAGACATTTATCCATCATAACCATAAAAGCTCCACATCGTCTCCAATGTTGACCAAACAATTCTTTTGATGAAAAGATTAGCTTAAAGAATTAACAACTACGAAACACCACACAGTTTCAAGTTTTCAACAGTATTTCTTTACTAATCAATTCCACTCAAATAACCAGCAAGTTTAAGCATTCATCTTAATATCTCAAAACAATTGAGAAGCATCAAGTATCCACACTATGATCTACAAGACTATGCAGGATTTCATTTCATTCCAATATCACATGAATAGCATTTCACCGTTCTAACACATTAACCAAGCAACCATAGCAACTCTCTAACAAATATAAGTGAAGAACAAGAGAGTTTAACACCAACAACTAGCAGCTCTAAACAAGATAAAAGCTAAAAGCGAGAGCTTACTAGCAAACAAACAGTAGCTAAGAATACTCAATAAGATATAAGCAAAGCAAAGAAGTATTCAAATGAAAAAGCGGAGCGTGTCTCTCTCCCACACAAGATGGATAGGATCCAACAAGTATATGACCAGAAAACAAACAAACAAAACTGAAAGTAAAAATACGCTCCAAGGATAGCACATAATATGTAAAGTGATAAAAACGAAGTTCAACGAAGACGACCTTATGATAGTCGATGAAGATGAGGGGATGCCTTGGGCATCCCCAAGCTTTGACTCTTGATGGTTCTTGATATTCAGAGGGGGTGCCATGGGGGTATCCCCAAGCTTGAGCTCTGATCCATCCTCGATTTCTTCATATTCCTCTCCTTTGGAACTTAAAAACTCACTTCACACAAAACTTCTCATAATTTGATTAGAGGGTTAGTGCTCATAAATTAAAATGCACATGTGTTCAACTCATGACAAATTGCAAACCAACTT
Organism: Puccinellia tenuiflora; assembly: GCA_012064385.1. Taxonomy (NCBI): domain Eukaryota; kingdom Viridiplantae; phylum Streptophyta; class Magnoliopsida; order Poales; family Poaceae; genus Puccinellia; species Puccinellia tenuiflora. Next base: position 494,264 of record QRDG01000799.1, on the reverse strand, counting down.
CATTAGACATTAGCTACTGTTTACTAAGACTCAATGTGGCACTCTACCCCTAGAGTATCACATATGACGATGGTAAAGAGACAAATGCAAAATAAAAGCAGAATCTGTCAAAATCTGAACAGTCTGTAAAGATCAATTTTTTCGGTCACTTCTGCAGCTCAAATCAAAAAAATTAAAACTAACGAAAGATATATAAAAGCATCAGGCTTTCTGTAAAAAATTATCAGAAAAAGATAAAATTCTGGCGATTTTAGAATTTTCGTGCAACAGGCGCACATAATCTGTTTTTGGACAGCAACACAATACCTCGCACTTTCAATGCATTAGAGGCTAAACTTGGCACAAAAAACCAAAATAAAAAGATACAATGAAGTTGCTATAGAGGCAACAACTCCATGACTTAAGAAAAGCAAAAAGAAAACTAAAAGTAAAAGATGGGTTGCCTCCCAACAAGCGCTTTTCTTTTAAGCCTTTTAGCTAGGAATGATAATTTTAATGATGCTCTCATAAGAATAAGAGTTGGAACGTAAAAGAGAGCATCATGAAGCAAATATCAAACACATTTAAGTCTAACTCTCTTCCTATGCATAGACATCTTGTAAGAAAATAAATCATTAGATCATAAAGCATTAAGCATAGGAAGGCAAAGCAAGTGCAACATTAAAACATTCAACATAAAGAGGGGAAAATTCATAAGATGAAAATTTATATAACCACACTTCCCTCTCTCATAATAACTTTCAGTAGAATCATAAGAAAACTCAATAACATAGACATCACATAAAGCATTTTTCTTATGATTCACATGCATAAAAGTATTATTATTACTCTCCACATAAGTAAAATCTTTCTCATTAGTAATAGTGGGAGTAAAACTATCATAACCATCATTGTAATCATCATAAATAGGAGGCATATCATGATCATAATAAACTTTTTCCTCAATAGTAGGCGGACTGAAAATATCACATTCATCATAATAATCATCATATATAGGAGGCATAGTATAATCAAAGCAAATTTCCTCCTCATTCATCAAAACCAGCTTCCCCAAGCTTAGAATTTTCCATAGCATTAGCAATAATGGTGTCCAAAGAATTCATGCTAATAACATTGCTACTATAATGATTATTATGCAAATAAAATTCCATAGGTTTTTAAATTTTCTCTTCAAAAGCATCATGACCAATTTCAAGTTAAATTTTATAAAGCTCTCTAATTTTTTTGTTATTTTCCATTAAACCAAACTAGTGAAATAAAAACAAGAAACAAAAAGTTTAATTGCAAGATTTAAAGAAGATACCTTCAAGCACTCACCTCCCCAACAACAATGCTAGAAATTAGCTTCGTCGTCGGAGTGTGAGTACCGTTTACCTTACCTCCCCGGTAACGGCGCCAGAAATTAGCTTGATGTCTACTACACACTTCTATTCTTGTAGACTTGTTGGGCCTCCAAGCGCAGAGGTTTGTAGGACAGCGACAAATTTCCCTTAAGTGAGTAACCCAAGGTTTATCGAATCCACGGGAGGTAGAGGTCAAAGATATCCCTCTCAAGCAACCCTGCAATTAAGATACAAGAAGTCTCTTGCGTCCCCAACACACCTAATACAATTGTCAGTTGTATAGGTGCACTAGTTCGGCGAAGAGATGGTAAAATGCAAGTGATATGGATGTTAAAAGGTGATTTTGTAATTCTGTAATAAAAACGACAGCAAGCAAACAAGTGACAAAAGTGACTAAAAACAGTGTATCAATGCTTGGAAACAAGGCCTAGGCTTCATACTTCCACTAGTGACTACTCTCAACATCATTAACATAATTAAACACATGATAGTTCCCACAAAAATACATGCATGGTAGATGTTACTCGGAGATAATTCTTTTGCGGATCAAATAGGATGAGAATTGCGTAGGGCTATGAAAAGCACACCTTAAAGTTCGTATTCCACATCTATGGACACTTCATGCTGTCACTGTCCGCATCCAAAGATAGTACTAACAAACACCACAACCTATTTCTTGAATAGTCTCTTTCTTCAATAACACAAGCATCAGGAAACCTCATGATCTATCCAATCCAACAATAATAAAGAACAAACTCATGATGAAGATCCTTCCAATCTATTATCCATAGAGTCACACACGGCACCCACACTGTCACCGAGATACCGTGATCACAACGGTGACTCCGGAAATTGTACTAAATAACATCAATTGAGCAAAATCATATCCATTACACATAGGGAAACATCATGTATTCAACTATACTAACAAAGCTCATGATCACAACGAAGATCACATCATGGGAGAGAGAGATAACCACATAGCTACTTGTATAAGCATCAGCCCCAGTGAGGGACTACTCCGTCCTCATCGCGGGAAGCAGCGGTGTCAATGGAGATGGCTCCGGCGGTCGATCCCCCCTCCGGTAGGGTGCCGGAACAGGATCAATCTGACCCCCGAAACTTGTCGGTGATGGCGGCGGAGCTCTGTTGCGTATTTGGGAAAATCCTTCGGGGGTTAGGGTTTTTGCGTCGGATGTGATTTTATAGGCGTCGGAGGCGGCCGAGGGGTGCCCCATAGGGCAGGGGCGGGTCCCACCCATGGGTGGGCCCTAGGCCGCGGCAGGGGGCCGCCCCTGGCCTGTGTGGGTCCCCTGGAGTTGCCCTTCTGGCTCCCTTCCTCATTTCTTCAATAAAAATCTCCGTAAATTTTCGTCCAATTCCGAGAATATTTCCAGAAGTAACTTTCTGCAACAATTTCAGCACAAAAACAGGGAACTGGCACTGGGCATCTTGTCAATAGGTTAGTCCGACAAAATGCATAAAAATGATGTAATATGATATTAAAAACATGTGACAACATCACAAAACTAGCATGGATCACTCAAAAATTATAGATACGTTTGAGACGTATCAAGGACCATCACCAAGGCAATGCTCGACTATGGTAAAACGGGTGAGACTGACACAACTAGAACCATTGTTTCCTGAATTGTGCCCAAGGGAAAACCTTGGGAGGGCTAGGTGATGCGATGGGGTAATGTTGGATCTGTCAGCATGAAACCTCACGGTAACCATCCAAAAAAACATTGTCAATCTTGCTAGGAAGGATGACAACTTCGAAGAAGTAGTGGAACACTCGAAGGGACGGGACCTCCCCAAAACGATCTCACACAACCACAAGAACACATTTAAGCGAAGAATTCTCCAAGGATACAAATGCAACATGTTGAATCCATACACGTCCATGAGTGTCGGAATGAAGGAGTGGATAGACATACAAAAGCCTGCCTCAAACCAAGCATGCAAATCCATGCCAGCCCCTATATGTTTCCCCACAATGAGCTTCACCTCGGATTGTAGAACCCACAAGTCGCTCCCAAGGAATCCGTTCTCATGAAGGAGTTGCAACTCATCCTCGGTAACATCGGACACTCCAACAAATCAAGTTACCGGTTCAAAGGACTTACAGGAATCTGCTGCAGAGGACGCATCCTTCGGAGCAGTTGGCTTGTCGCTAGCTTTGACGGGCCCAATGCCTGCCATAAAAAGAGATAGTAAGAGCTCATGTGTCTACCACAAAACAAGTGCAAAGGACAAATGAAAAAAATTGGACGTACTATATATGCAGATCCCGAAGAATACTTCATGATGGCCAAGGATCCATATACAATCTTATCAAATATTATTTTTTATTACACTTAACAAAATTAACCACATAAAATTTGACCGAGATACCAAGATATCCTTTTTTTTTGTTATACGATACTAACGTATATCTTGCAAGTATATGTCCACCAATTTTAGCATTTTTTGCAATGAAAGTAACGTCAGTTGTTTACTTTGGATACATTGTCTCTTGGAAGACATGTCACTAAATAGAGTCCCACCTGATATGAAAAATATAAAAAATTGCCTCTACATAGTAATGTTTCACTTAGATGAGTCGGAGTGTATATGCATGTGTTATGTTCCATTATATTACCATCAAATATCTTGGTAGAAAACTCTTTAGCCCGCATTCCATAAAATATCTTAACCGAGGTTTCTAGAATATATGGTTGTTAATCTTAGAGTCGTGAAAATTCTATAGTTTATGTTGGAAATGCCCGTTTATTGGTTTTGTTTTCTATGTCAATCATGCTTTCATGGTTTTGTGGATTAAACAATCGATTGGATACTCATGTGTGATGTGTTGCTTTCTTTTGGTGGAGGCAAGATCTCTGACGACCAAGTGATGACTTGTTTCCCTTTGTCACACCTCTTCTATTAGATTTTAAATCTTTATTTGCGGGTCTATTAGATTTTTATTTTGTCATAAACATAAGCATTAATTGCTACAAATGACATAAAGTGATGACTCATTGTATGAAAACATGATTGATGTGGAGTAAACAAAAGAATACAATCTTCTCGATAATTAGAGATGCCTCGTCTTCTATAGTTCTTCTATGAATTTATCTAGTTTCCCAACCTTATGTAGTAGTTTTCTTCTACAAGCTTAGCCATAGTAACTTTGATGCTCAGTTTGCCTACCATCGTGAGTTTCTTGGATGTTGGGTCAAGTGGTGGAAGCAATTTGGAATGTACACGTATTATTGTCCTCTGAGAAATGAGCGAGATAATATTTATTGTCCTATGAATAATTAGGAAAAAAAGGCTTAACTCCGCGCCTTTTGTTCAGACTTGACATTCGCAAGGCCTTTGATTCTATGAGATGGGACTACATTCTAGATATTCTTAAACAAAGAGGCTTCCCCCTAGATTCTGGAATTGGATCACCATCTTTTCATCATCATCGTCGTCTCGGGTCCTCCTCAATGGTGTCGTTGGGCCACCAATGCTTCATGGTCATGGGCTCCGTCAAGGAGACCCGCTATATCCTCAATGGAAATGTATTTTGGGAACTTCTCTCTACGCAGATGATGCGGCGGTTTTTGTGGCTCCCTTTAAAGAAGACATTCAAAATCTTTCTACCATCCTTTCTACCTTTGGCGAGGTTATCGATCTTTGCACCAATTTTCAAAAGTGCTTGATCTTCCCTATTCATTATGGGGAGATCAATCTTGATGATGTTATTGAGGGTATTCCGGCGAAACATACCACTTTCCCCATAAAATATCTTGGGCTACCTATTTAGGTTTGGCGCATAAGGAGGCTGATTTCCAACCTCTTGAGGATAAAATGGCAAACAAAATCCCTGCTGGGAATGTAAGTATTTCAACACGGCCGGATGAACCACCCTCAAGCCATATTCCACTTGATGCCTCACATTGTCTCTCCTGGAGTTTGCAACAACTTAAAGAAGTTTTAGAGAGCTTTCCTTTGGGCGGGCATCGACAAGGCCAGGGGTGCCCAATGCAAGGTTAATTAGGAAACAGTGTGTCGTCCCAAAGAGCTTGGGGGTCTTGGTGTGCTTTGTATAAAAAAAATCAGGGTCCTCCACTTGCGGCGGCCTTGTCTCGAAAGGAAGGACCATTCTAACATTTGGAGTGGCATGGGCAACCATTGCTCGAATGAGGACATGGATCTTTTCTATGCGCCACTACCATTATAGTGGGAAATGGAAAAATACACCTTTTTGGGATGCCCCTTGGGACGATTGTGCCAAGCTAAAGGACATCGCCCCTCTCCTTTATTTGGTGTCTCAAAGAAAATATGCATTTGGAATGCTTTACTTGAGGATGGATGGATCGCAAAAATCGAGTTATATGGTAATTTCTCATTCGTGCACATGGAGCAATTCGTTGACCTTTGGTTATAACTTCGAAACATTGTTCTCCATGATGATGTGGATGATGATATCTCGTGGAATCTTTAGGCAAGCGGCACTTACTCGGCGGCTTTGGCATATAAGGCCCAATTCTTGGTGGCCATCTCCAATGACATGAAGAAAATGGTTTCGAAAATTTGGACCCTTCCTGAAGTCAAGTTCTTTGCATGGCTTGCAATTCCAAATAGGCTTTGGACATCTGATAGACTCGAGAAGAGGGGATGGTCAAATTGTGCCTTTGCCCATTTTGCAAGAGAACCACGGAATCGGCGGATCACCTTTTTGTCTATTGTACGTCACCTCACCGTGCAGATTTGGAACCTCATCAAGGATTGGCTTGGTCTCTACGCCATAAACCTCCACTTTTGGCCACCACACTCCCTCGAAAGTTGATGGCTTCTCATGACCGGATCTTTATCTCCAAATCGGGAGGTCATCGCCTTTATCAGTCTTCTCGCAACTTGGGACATTTGGAATGAAAGAAATATTCGGGTCTTCGGCAACAAACATCGCCTCTTGTCCTTCTTGACAAAATTAAGAAAAATCTGAGGCTTTGGGTCATCGCGTGTCCTAAACGTTTGATTGAAATAATGTCGGGAGAGTAGTTCATTGTATTTTTATCTCTTTGTTTATATGGTTTCAAATTTTTTAAACCAAACATCAAGAGACCACAATATTAGGAGGAGGATTTTAGAAAGAAATTTTTATTAGTGTTTCTAATGGTTGAATCCACAACTCAATGGGAGCTACCATGTCAGAGTTGATGTGGACATGTCCAAAACTAACCCAGCTTGACCGCAATAAATACGTTGTCGATCTGGGTCGAGTTCGGACATTTCCTTGTGAGTGTCTGACATGACAGCTGCGTGCCACTAAATTGGGGGTTTTCGTAAAATTCCATTCCAGTTGTTGTGTTTTCTTAATATTTACTCATATTTTACACACTCCAATTCTGTAAGGGATCGTTTGGAACACATCATTTTTATGAAATTCATTTCAGATTCCATACCCAACGTGTTTGGCTGTCATTTTTCTTTATAAAGGGAATATATCAATATCAATAAGATACCAATTACACCCGGCCTCTGCAATAACGAAATGTCAAGAACTAGTCGAGACATCATGGATGCACACAGCCAAAAAGTGCAAGAAGAATAAGAAAAAACATGGCACCTGCCAAAGTGATTGCGACTCGCATCAATATGAAACAAACACCACAATTTCGGCCGTCCGTGGTAGAACGTTTTGCCACACCGATTCTACCACGGTACCCCTGTCGTGGTAGAAAACTTTTAACTCCGAAAAAGGGTCTTTCTACCACGAAAATCGAGCGTGGTAAAACGCAACTTTTCTTCTAGTGACTATGAAAGAGACTCTCCACAGCAACGCCTTCAGGTAGGGAACGGTGCACAAACGTCATCGTTGCCCGATCTAAATGTCATATCATGGGTTTTCACCTGTGGAGAAAGTCCGAGAAATCTCCACACAATCGCTTCAACAAGATAGCGACCAGAAGTTTGTCATTGCGAGACACAACCAATGAAGGCCGGACCTTGGGTTTTCACTCTGGATATCGACACTCGATACTCGAAGAGAACCAACAATAATAAATTCACATTGTGGTGCCGCCCCTACTTACCTAGAGTACTGATGCAAACATCGATCACCAGGCTCACATTTGTCATGTACATGATTTTGGCTTGCACGCCATGCAAACGAAATCATATTTGCACATTGTGCTCTGAAGTATCATCTTCTTCCCATCCATTATTTTACCCAGAGACAGTTACTTGATACGTCGCAAATGTATATACTTTTCCAAACACTTTGCTATTGTTTTGCCTCTGATTATTAATGAATTTGTTTGGAACTAACCCGAACCGACGCTGTTTTCAGCAGAATTGCATTTGGTGTCTTTCTTTTGTGCAGGGTTCAAAAGTTCGCGGAAAATTCCAGAAAAATTATAAAAAGGATTTTTGAAGAAGAATAAGCCTCGGAAGCAGAAGACCCCGAAGGGGGGCCACCCCAGGAGCAGGGGCAGGGCCCACCCACGGGTGGCCCCTAGGCCGCGACAGGGGGGCGCCCCTGCCCCTGGGACCTCCTCTGGCGATCCCCCTTCGCTTATAAGCTCCCTCTCGACCTAAAACGGCGAGCCCCCGAACACTTTTTCCAGAAACCTTACGGAGCTCCGCCGCCATCACGAACCCTAAATTCGGGGTATGCTTCTAGAAACCTTACGGAGCTCCGCCGCCATCACGAACCTTACGAACCTTATGGATTGTTCTGCTTCTAAAGATCCTGATGCTTTGAGGAAATTGCTTGAAAAGCATGATGTTAAGAATTATTTTACACCTGATCCTGAGTTTGCTACCTCTCCCATATGCATTAAAGATGATGATTTTAATTTCTCTGTTGATCTTTCACTCATATCTAATGTTGAATCTGATCCTTTTTGTGGAACTAAGGATGACAATGTTGTAGAACACATGAATAAATTAGCTTCGCTTAGCCTTCTATTTTCTGATGATAAAAAGATACAGCGTTACTATTTAGTAAAGATGTTTCCTTTCTCATTAAAAGATGATGCCAAAGTGTGGTATAATGATTTACCTTATGGATCCATAAAAAGTCCTCATGAATTGCTTGATGTTTTCTTTGCAAAATATTTTCCCGCTCACATGCAGCATGAGGCTTTGCAGAGAATTTTCAATTTCAGACAATTGGAGGATGAGCATCTCCCTAAAGCTTGGGGGAGATTCGGATCATTACTCAGGGCTCGGCCAGGGCATGATATTCCGAAGAATGAACTGCTTGATATATTTTATAATGGACTAACTGTTGAATCTAGGACATACCTAGATAGCTGTGCTGGTTGTGTTTTTAGGAAAAGGATTGTAGATGAAGCTGAAGAACTAATGGCTAAGATTGCTAAAAATCATGATGAATGGAGCATTCCTGAACCTCCTCCATTACCAACTCTGAAGAAAAGGGGAGTGCTCTTTCTAAACCCAGAAGATATGCAAGAAGCCAAAAGATGTATTAAGGAAAAAGGTATTAGAGCTGAAGATGTGAAGAATTTACCTCCAATTGAAACTTTATGTGAGCCTATCACTCACCCACCTATGGTAGAGGTACACTCTCTTCATAATTTTACTGTTAATGATATTCCTTATAGTAAGCCTCCTAGTCAGTGTTTGGATGAATTTGATAACTTTATTGTTAAATAAACTCATTTTAATATGCAAATTCAAGAACAATTAAATGATAACACCCTGGTTATTAAAAATTTGCATTCTGTCTTGGAGAAAACTGCTAATGATGTCAAAGGTCTTGTTAAGCATTTTCATATGGTCCAAACTCAACTTGAACAAATTACTAAAGTGCAAAAAGACTTGCTTGATGGAATTCCAACACAAAGTAATAAACAAACTTGTGGTGTTTTAACTAGAGGAGGTATCTCTACTCAAGATCCTCTTTATCCTCAGGGACATCCTAAAAGAATTGAACAAGAATCTCAACTGGTTGAAAATAATATTACTAGTTCCCATAAAAAGAAAAGAAAAAACATAAAGAATTAGGAGAAGCTAGTAATATGGAACTTGATAAAGAACCTACAAAGTAATAATCCTAATGTTGTCTCTAATTCGGATGCTGAAACTGAAAGTGGTAATGAGCATGATAATGATAGTAATGAACCTGAAGATCAGGAGGAGGAGACTGCACCTCATGTTGCTAAAAAACATGGTAAAGAGAGAGAGCCATGGGTGCAAAAACCCATGCCTTTTCCATCTAAATCTCAGAAGGCTAAGGAAGAAGAACACTATAATAAATTCTGTGAATGGATGAAGCCCCTCTTTTTGCAAATTCCTTTGACAGATGCTATTAAGTTGCCTCCCTATTCAAAATATATGAAAGACATTGTTACTAATAAAAGAAAAATCCCTAATGAAGAAATCTCCACTATGCTTGCTAATTACTCTTTCCGTGGCAAGATTCCTAAAAAGCTTGGTGATCCAGGTATACCTACTATTCCTTGCTCCATTAAAAATAATTATGTTAGAACTGCTTTATGTGATCTTGTTGCAGGAGTTAGTGTTATACCATTTTCTCTTTATAAGAGACTTTTATTAGATAAGCTTATTCCTACTAATATTTCCCTACAAATGGCTGATAAGTCCACTGCTGTCCTCATTGGTATCTGTGAGGATGTTCCTGTTAAAGTTGCTAACTGTTTAATCCTAACTGACTTCGTGGTATTGGAAATGCCTGAAGATGATAATATGTCTATTATTCTTGGGAGGCCTTTTCTTAATACTGCAGGGGCTGTTATTGATTGCAATAAAGGAAAAGTTACTTTTAACGTTGATGATAGAGAACACACGGTGTACTTTCCAAAGAAGATCAATACCAAAATTGGTTTGAACTCCATTGAGAATATTGAATCCATCAAGATTGGAACTATTGATTGTCCTATTCATACACATTCAAGAAAATATGAAACTCTCATGATTGGGACAATTCTTATTCAATATGAGGTAACTTGATTGTCTGTTGAATATTGAATAATGTATGTCACATAAATTTGGTGTGGTAGCAAGACTTGATCAACCTTGCTAACAAACCAACTCTAGCAACATAAAGATATCAAGATTCATTAAATTTTCTTCTATTGCTCATCTTTAATTTTTCTATAATTTTTATTTCTTGCTTAGTTTGTCCTTTTTAAATACCATTATCCTGTTTTATTAGCTTATTTTGATCTCATTTAAGTTCCTCTGTAAAAGTTTTCAAAAAATTTCAGAAATATTACCTGAATTTTATTATTTTTAAAGAGACACAGGAGTGCTTGGGGCTGACCTGGGGGACACCCCAGGGGCACAGGCGGGTCCCACCCGCGGGTGAGACCTTGGCCGCGGCCAAGGGCCGCCTATGCCCCCTGGAGGGCCCCACCAGGTGAGCTGCCTCCCACAAACTCCCTCTCTCTCGAAAAATCACTCCCCTGGAGCCCGAGTTTTTGCTCTTGAGTGCTGGGATTTTCGATCTCTTTGTTCAGCTCATTATTCTTGCTGAAATTTGGAGACAATCCTCTCCGGTATGAGACTCCTTCACTCCTCCAATTATAATCTTGAATGGTTTTGTATAAGTTGAGTATTTTGCTGTTGTTTATGACTTTGAGTGTGAACTTGCATGCTTGATTTGTGACTTGTTAGATGGATTTGATGCATGTACTAGTTGATATTGAGTTGTAGGAATAGTCTAATGCACTTCCTATATTTTATTTTCAAGTTTTATGTGGTTTGTTGAAAAATTTCAGAAAAGGAAGAACATGCCTAAGTTCAATTTAGGTGAGATCTTTAAGAGAAGGAGCCCTCTTCTCGTCGAGAAACGAGAGGGTCAAGTTCTAATGCACCAATGAGGCCTTCATATAATGAAGATTTGGAGCCACTTGGTGTTATTGTGCTTGCTCGAGAGACGGATGTGCGTTCATCGGTATACCCATGTTATGAATTTCTACAAGCTGCAGGTGTACGCAATGAATTTACTAGTCTTGTCACTAATGCATCATTGACAAATATTGTATTAGTGGAGAGGCCCCAATATCTTAAGCTCACTAACATCTTTGTGCAAAGCTTTAATTTCAATGATGATCCATATCACCCTAGTGTGGAGTTCATGCTATATGAGCGACCTTGTAGAATGCCTTTGTCTAAGTTTTGCAGCACTTTAGGAGTGAGGAACTCGGGGCTCACAGGCAAGATGAACACGCAGCCCCAGTACCTCAAGGAGCTCTATGCCGGAATCTGTCATGATGATTGGAGAGACTCTACGCGTGAAAAATTTGGGAGCATTCAGTTTCCAGCTATGAGGTATTTGGGCTATGTCATTGCTCATTGTATCCTTCCCCGGGATAACACGAGTAACATGACTAGTCTTGATCTTTCTATTCTTGCCGCCGCTATTAATTGTGATGAAACTCATAACATTGGCGCTCTTATTGCTCATCGTCTTAGCACTAACTAGGTTAGAGGGCCTATTTACGGAGGCATTATTGCTTCGATCATGCTTGCTACTGCCATGCTTCCTCCTGGAGAGGATGATCTAGAGTTGGATTTTATTAGGCTTAATCTTGCTGCAATGAAAACTCACCACTATGTCACTTATGATTCCACTTTGGAGAATTTGCAGTACAGGTTATTATTTTGTTTTGATCTGGATAACCCTCGCTTTGTGAGATTACCTGCTCCTGCTTTGTTTGACACTATTGCTAGGGACGGATATTCATTTCCCGAGGAGGTGCTGGATGAGTACCTCGCATCATTAGTCCCTGAGGAGGAACCGGAGGAGGAGCCACAGGATATGCAGTGGCAGCCACAGACGGGCGCTAACTGGGGCGTGCCACCACCATGGTAGATGAGCCTCACTTAGGCCAAAAGCCTAAGCTTGGGGGAGTACGTATCTCTCACCGGCACCTTTTTACTATGTTCACTTAAATGCTTTATGTCGGTGTGTTCATCATTCCTTTGTGTATCCGTTAGTGTGTTCCTTTTGGTTTCTTTTCGCTCTTTTCAATTTGCTCAGTCGCCTTAGTTGTTCTTTTTGTTTATTAATCAAAAACCCAAAAAGATTTCCTCTTTGCTTGCCTCTTCTTTCTCATAATCAAAAATACCAAAAATATTTTCTTTTGTTTCTTGTTCGTTTGTTTTCTACTTCGTTTTTAGTCGCTTCTTTCCAAATTGAAAACAACAAAAAGATTTCTCTTCTAGTTCTACGCTATTCCTTTCGCTATTCGAAAAACACAAAAATATTTTCTCGTCTTCTTTGTTTTTTAGTTGTTTCAGAGTTCAACCAGTGTTTGAGACGACACTTGCACATTTTTATTATTTCCATATCTTTCGGTTGTGCAAGCGTCTATGCAATAATGATGATATTTGGCGACGCGGATTTGATGAGTAAATTCGGTATGAACTCTATTTGTTTTCATTTTTGTACAGATGCTTATCCTCATGCTCATGTTTTAGTTTGCTATGGTAGAATGTTGCGTAGATGATATTACTTAGTTTGTATGGATTCCTATGCTTAGCCTCAACTTGTTAAGAATGGATAATTTGTCATGTAGACGTGAGCATGTTTTGCATTGTTTATAATATGGTATGGTGAAGTGAGATCCTCCTCCAAAAGATTTATTTGGATTGACTTGGCACATGTTCACACATGTAAAAGACTAAAAATAAAGTCTGTTAAGCCTTCACGGTTTATTGTGCTTAGAATTGTAGTATCACTCTTATGCTTTATTCATTGATTGATTTTGTCGCAAAGCATGATTATGACAGTAGTGCTCTTGATCGGTCGCTCCCGAGTATTTTGCTAGCCTCCATTTGCACTGGGTGTAATTGTCCATCCGTGCATCCATTTTCCTTAAGCCAAAGTATTCCATTTGAGTCCACTATATCTTCCTACATATGGTATTTCACTGCCATTCCAAGTAAATTTGTCATGTGCTACCTTTAAATCATTAAAAAAATGCTTCTTTTTATGTCTCTGTTTTTAGCTCATGAGGAAGCAGTAGAGGGCTAGATATAACTTGTGACAAGCAAGGTCATTTCCCCATTTTTCACCCGGTTTTGATGGATTACGTCTTCACTTGAATCAACGCGAGAGCAGCTTAAGAAAAATATAAATATAACTCACCATTCTACTCCGCGCAATGCAAAATCTAAGAAATCAGCTCAAACATTGGACAGTGGTGAAACCAAGGAGAAAGAGGAGCGTACTCGCTCCTCTAAAGAACCAGCTGCTCTCACAAGTCTAAAAGCCTTGCTTGTTATGAGGGACTAGATAGCCTCTCTGTTGTGAAATCGTTGACGAAAGCATGCATCTCTCAAAACTGTTTTACTTCTGCTTATAAAAATGAAAAGCTCTAGCACATGATTAATCCCTGCTTCCCTCTGCGAAGGGCATTTCTTTTATATACTAATGTTGAGTCATCACCCTTCTTTGAGCACCATCTTATAGAGCATTGCTGTCATTCTGAGTATAACGTGCTTTGTCCCAAAGTTTTAATGATTGGAGCATGTTTGAGATACTTCTCAATTCTGATAACTTTACATCTAGTCACCGTTTAATGTCTCAAGAGGTGCCCGGCATTTATGTTTTGCCCCACAAAAGGGGCAAGCGAGAGATCACTTTACCATGCCTAGTTATATGCATTGCATCGGTGCTATTTGTTTGCATGTTTAAATTATTACTTGTTAGCATATTGTGAGTTTTGCATAAGTCTTCATGATTTCTTTAGTTCTATTGTTTTTGTAACTTCTCTCTTGTGCTTATTAAAATACCAATCATGGTTTAAACTTCTATGCTCTAAATGAAGCAAATGTGTTTGTCAAAGTTTCTTTTATCGCGTCCAGTTTGTCAACTGAATTGCTTAAGGACAAGCAATAAGCTAAGCTTCGGGGAGCTGATACGTCGCAAACGTATCTAATTTTCCAAACACTTTGCTATTGTTTTGCCTCTGATTATTAATGAATTTGTTTGGAACTAACCCGAACTGGCGCTATTTTCAGCAGAGTTGCATTTGGTGTCTTTCTTTTGTGCAGGGTTCAGAAGTTCGCGGAAAATTTCAGAAAAATTATAAAAAGGATTTTTGAAGAACAATAAGCCTCTGAAGCGGAAGACCCCGAAGGGGGGCCACCCCAGGAGCAGGGGAGGGCCCCACCCGCGGGTGGCCCCTAGGCCGCGGCAGGGGGGCGCCCCTGCCCCTGGGACCCCCTCTGGCGATCCCCCTTCGCTTATAAGCTCCCTCTCGACCTAAAACGACGAGCCCCCGAACACTTTTTCCAGAAACCTTACGGAGCTCCGCCGCCATCATGAACCCTAAATTCGGGGTCCAGGATCGCTATTCCGGCACCCTGCCGGAGTGGAGATCGTCGCCATCGTCACCACCAACGCCTCTCCATCAACCATCCATGTCGTCCCCCTCCATGTGTGACTAGTTCCCTGCTGTAGGCAAGGGGATGGAAGGGATTGAATAAGATTGCTCATGTAATTCGATGCCAAATTGTTAGGGCACGATGCCTAGTATCCTCTATTTGTGTTAATCATCGTTGGTGCAACTAGTTATTCTTAATGCTTGTCACTTTAGGCCCGGGTGCCATGTTTTCAGATCTGAACACTTATGTTTGCATGAGTATAATTGTTGTTTGGATCCTATCTAATAGTTGTATGCACTTGTTGTCAACCGGAACCGGAGACCCCGAGTGACAGAAACGGGGACATCGATGGGAATGGTTGGCAACTCGAGGGTTACATGTATTCATTGTGTGTTAATGCTTTGATCCAGTGTTCTATTAAAAGGAACACCTTAATTGCCATTTGTTCCTTAATTGGCCCGGCTGAAACCGGATGGCAGGACAAAAGATGACGTGCAAGTTCTTATTGTAAGCACGTACGGCTAAATTAGGAATATACCTATGACTGTTTGATACTTGGATGCTATTTATATATTTATTTGCTTCGTGCTTAGCTATGTTCATTTCATGAGCTATCTTATTCATGCAACGCACGTCTATCTGTCCCTATGCCTACGGTGTTTTAATCCCGCTGTTTACAATCATTACTTTTACCGTCATCATTGCTGTCTTTATTTTATTACCGCTGTTACTATTCTACAGCTGCCATCAAATCACTGTTACTACTGATAAATTGCTTCGAGAGAAATCCTTTTCAGATGTGGTTGAATTGACAACTCAACTGCTAAGGCTTATAAATATTCTTTTGCTCCCCTTGTGTCGAATCAATAAATTATGGTCAAACTACCCGCGAAGACTGTTGCGATCCCCTACACTTGTGGGTCATCATTACTCGCGTGCACAATTCTGGCGTCGATATCACCACGCAAACTGATAAACCATGCATTGGCAAAGCGCATCGTCGGGCTACTGTCGTCATTTCCCGCTTTCGGCGTCACTTGGCAGTCTCAAACTCGACATGTGCCATTGAGGTATTTATCTCGCCCTCTAAGCGTAACTGCCATGATATTACCTGCTTCCACAAGCACTAAAGTAA
>QRDG01000799.1:349675-470587 GCA_012064385.1 Puccinellia tenuiflora | reverse complement strand
GCAATATCTAGGCAATGCCTTAAAGAACATATATGGTTACATTAATTCTTATTTAGATAAAAGGGCACCCCCCCCCCCCAGTTTCATTGAAACCCACCACACAACAAAGTTTTACAGCATCTGGGGTACATGCCAAAGACCCAACGATAGATCAACTATCCAACGATTAAAAGACAGGTTTCTCCGAGGACAACCACCAGCATCAGAACCTAACACACGATCACTACAAAACAGATTGTCTTCAAACTTCATGAGCACATCTTGCAGAGCTCAGCTTGTTTATCATTTTCTACTGCTTGAGACAGAAGGAAGTTGTCTTCGAGATCCAACAGGGAGACATTCACCAGGCTATCCTTAGCAGTTCCCCTCTCATTCTATTCAGCAGTAGAATGTTTCCTGGAGAGAAGCGCAGAAGTGGCATCCTTGGGAGTATTCTCCATTGCTCCAGCTCTGAAGCGATGCGTCTCCACACTTCCTGCACTCCCGGCCACACCATCCCCTGAAAACATAGGTCATTCCGTAATTTCCACATAGTCCACAATGTAGCAGTACAAACAATATTAATACTAGAGTTCCTGTTGTTACTAACCCACCAACGGGCCACTGATTCAAAATCAGACCCAACAGGAACACCAAGCAAACTAGAGATAACAGGCCATATCAGCCTTGCAACAAAACAATCAAAGAAGAGGTGATGACAAGATTCTTGCTCAGAGCAAAACAAACAGGTTTGATCATCGACATGCCTTCGTTTCGCTAAATTATCTCTAGTTAAGAGTTTGTTATTAGCCAGCAGCCACAAGAAGATGTGAAGTCTGGGGGGCACATGAAGACTCCACATCGCAGGTGTATGAACTGGCAGCACACCTCTATCATTAACAATGGCATAAAAGGACCTAACACTATACACCCCTGAAGAATGAAATCTCCATATAGGGATGTCAGGTTCCCCACTCAAAGAAACAGTGTTCACCAGCTGTACCAACTCCAACCAACGATCAAACTGTGAGGGGGAAACCGTCCTTCTAAAGGTGAGTCTAAGCTCACCATTCACATAAGCTTGGGCAACAGTTATATCTTGCTCATTAGCAATAATGAACAAATCCCAATATAAGATAGCTAAGCTACAGTTACCAAGCCAAATGTCACTCCAAAACTTAATTTTACGCCCATCTCCAATCGGCCATCTATACCCAACTCTGGCAGAGCGAGCAGCCCATATGACCCCTTTCCAAAAAGGGGAGCACTGGGGAGAATCATAACAGAAAATATTAGGATCAAGATCATATTTATGATCCACTATTTTCCTCCAAATTTTATGAGTATCCAAATGATACCTTTTGATCCAAGAGGCCAGAAGGCAAAGATTAAAGTCTCTAAGGTTCTGTACTCCTAAACCCCCAAACTCTTGTTTAAGGCAAACCAAATCCCAATTAGCCAGATGATATTTTTTATTACCCTCAGAGTCACTCCATAAGAAGTGAGCCATCTGAGAATTTATAGCTTTAATTGCCCACTTAGGAAACTTGATAACAGACAATAAGTACATGGGAATACTAGCAATACAAGATTTCAGAAGCACCAATCTGCTTTTATAATTTAGCAGTTTCCTTCTCCAACCAGCAAATCTTTTAAAAGTTTTGTCAATTATTGGTTGTAGATCTTCTTTGGACAATTTTCAGGTAATGTAGAGGTACACCAAGGTACTTACATGGGAACTCAGCAATCTTGCAGCAGAAAATTTGGGCAAAAAGATTAGCTTGATCAGGGGGAGTATTAATTAGCTATGATAATTAATACGCATCCCAGACATATTCTCAAAACAAGATACCAACCATTTTAAATTCCTAGCAAAGTCTATATTGTTTTCAAGGAACAAAATGGTGTCGTCAGCATATTGGAGGCTGATGACACCTCCAGGCACTACCTGAGGTAATAAACCTCTAATTAAGCCAGCATAAGCAGCCTTGCTCAACATTTTGGAGAAAACATCAGCCACCAGATTAAACAGGATGGGGGAACTGGGATCTCCTTGTTTTAAACCTTTACCGGCTTTAAAATTGGAGCTATTTCATCATTGATTCTAACACAGAAAGCCCCCCCCCCCCTATCAACATACTTTTAATCCAGCCTCTAAAAATAGACCCAAAACCCCTTGAAAGAAGCATTTCATCAAGGAAATCCCAATCTACTCTATCATAGGCCTTCTCATAATCCAATTTAAGAACCAACGCAGATTCACCTCTACTATGGGCTGCATGGATCAATTCCTGGGCAGCCACCACACTTTCAAGGATAAATCTTCCTTTAATAAAAGCAGTCTGGTTACTAGCAATAATTCTACTACCAATAGAAGCAATTCTATTAGTAATAGCTTTAGAAATAATCTTAAGACTACAGTTACCCAGGCTAATGGGTCTGAACTTCCTCATATCCCTAGCATCTTGTTCCTTAGGGATGAGGGTAATGATAGCATAGTCAAGCCTAGCAACATTCAAAGTCCCAGACTCAAAATCTTTAACCAAAGCCATCAGGCCATTTTTAATTAAATCCCAATATTTTTGATAGAAAAGGAAAGAGATGCCATCTGGACCAGGGGCGCCAGCTGCATAGGACCCAAAAACAGCTTCTTTAATTTCCTCCACAGAGAAAGGTTTTTGTAGGAAAACATTTTCCTCTTCAGTAACCAAATCTTCAGGGTCCCAAAAATTAGGCCCTAGAAAAAGGTTAATTCGATCTTCCTTAGCAAAAAGATTCTTATAAAAATCAGAAGCTACTTTAAGCATCCCAGACATGGATTCAACTGGGCCATCAGGACCATCCAGGACAGCAATTTGTTTTTTCCTACGTCGCTGGCTAGCAATAGCATGGAAGTAGGAAGTGTTTCTATTACCCTCTTTAATAAAGCGATCTCTAGATCTCTGCCAAGCTTTAGTTTCCTCTTGCCTAAGCAAACCATTCAGTTCAAACTTAATGGCATCCATCCTGGCTTTTTCCTCATCAGAGAGGATAGAGGACTCAGCAAAAGTATCAAGAATGTCAAATTCAAGGATCAAGTCATTTTTCTTTTCTTATTGGCAGCATCAACATTAATACTCCAGCCTTTAGCATTTTTCCTTAAAAGTCTAGTTTTAAATTGCCATCTATCAATAGCATAAGAAAGAGGACAATCAGATGTCCAAGACCTGACCACTATATCATTAAACTCAGGGTACTCAAGCCACCATTTTTCAAAACGAAAGAGTTTTGGGGGTGGAGCAATCCCAGAGCAGGTGTCAATAAGCAAGGGTGTATGATCACTAAGGCCGTCCGTAATGGTCCAGGTTGGACCGTCTCTTAAAGTGCCATGTCACAGTTTTGCTTAGGTGTCACCCTCATTAAATAAGAAATGGAGTGAAACCGTATCTTATTTTAGAAACGGCTCTTAGCCAGCTAAACGAGGCAAGTCATTAAATTCGTCCAATTAACAGCCTACGCTGGACATGCTGGCCAATGGAATGATAGAAAGATTGGAGGAAAGAAATAAATGAAGAGAAGAAAATAAGAAACGGCAGATGGCCTTCATGATTATCTGATGATGTGGAATGCATTGGATACGACCTGAGAGTTTCCCATTACGGATGGCCTAACAGGCTTAGGGAGGTTACATTAATTCTTTCTGCTCCTTAATTAAATTGTTGAACATAGGAGTATGCAATGCAGTGTATAAGCAAGTCTCTTAAATGTGGTGCAAGCTCGCGCGCGGTTGCACCGAGAGCTCGGCAATGTCGCTCGCCACAGGGCCGGGGACAAGTGCACGTTGACATCTTCGGTATTTGTCACGATCCGTTCTTCCAGATCACGCTGTCCGCGCGCGCGGATGCACTACCAAGCACGAGGCAATCTCGAATTCACCAATCCCGTGCGACGTGTTAATTCGAAGTTGACACCGCCCGCGCCCCCACCGTGTGACTCCATGGCCGGCCTTGATCGATGCGATTCAGTTGGCAACTGGATCAAATTGACGTTTCTTTTCTTCTCCCACATGCGTGCTTACCAATGAACTCTATCGATCCAGCTCAGGTTGGCCTCCACCCCTATCCATGGTGCAAACCACTCCAGCTCTGCTATATAACAGGCACATCGACGCTGATCAACGCCATGCATCAGTAGGCCGGTACTGGTGAAATCACAAACTTGTAACAAAGTCACGCTGGTGTCAACAAGCATGTCGCTACACCGCAGCTCGGCTGCGCTGGCGGCGCTGCTCGCGGTCTCGGTGCTGCTGGGCTCGCCCCCCTGCACGGCAGCCGCCGACGATCACAAGCCCATCGTGGCGCGCGTCAGGAAGGACGCCACCACTTCCCTCTACACTATCGTCATCAAGGTCGGCGGGGTGCCGCTGCTCCTCGACCTCGCCGGTCCGCTGCTCTGGCTCGCCAACTGCCCCACCCCGCACCGCACCATCCCGTGCGACACCGGCGTCTGCAAGGTCGCCAACCGGAACCACCCGCCCAACTGCCCCTACGCGCCCGACACCGCCTGCAGCAAGGGCGCCGCCTGCACGGCCTACCCGTACAACCCCGTCAGCGGGCGCTGCGCCCATGACGACGCCACCACCATCACGCTCGCCGCCAGCGCTACGGACGGCAAGAACCCGCTCTTCCCGGTGTCGTTCCGCGCTGTCGGGTCGTGCGCGCCCGGGGAGCTCCTGGCATCGCTCCCGGCGGGAGCAGCCGGCGTCGCGGGGCTCTCGCGGCTTCCGCTGTCACTGCCGTGGCAGGTCGCGTCCAGGCTCCATGTGGCGAAGCAGTTCGCGCTTTGCCTCCCCAGCGGGAGCGGCAGCGATGGCGTGGCCATTTTCGGCGGCGGCCCGTTCCAGCTCCTCGCGGCGCCGCCGGTCGAGCTCGCCGCTGGCATCCTCCAGAACCAGCTCCCGTTGCTCAGGCACCCAAAAAATGGCGCCTACTACTTCCGGATCACAGGCATCGCCGTCAACTTGCAGAAGGTGCCCACGTCGCCAGGAGCCTTCGACCTCGACCCCCACCGCGGCACGGGCGGCGCCGTCTTCAGCACTGTCACGCCCTACACCGCGCTGCGCCCAGACATCTACCGCGCACTCCATGACTCATTCGATGCGGCGACGAGCGGCATCGCGCGCGCGGCGCCCGTGGCACCGTTCGACATGTGCTACCAGGCGTCCGCTCTCGGCTTCACCCGACTCGGCTACGGCGTGGCCAACATCGATCTCATTCTGGACGGTGGCCGGAACTGGACGCTTCCCGGAGGCAGCTCGCTGGTACAGGTGAACGACAACACTGTGTGCTTCGCGTTCGTGGAGATGGGAGCGTCCATGCCGGCGGCGGCCGACATGCCGGCGGTCATCCTCGGGGGTTTCCAGATGGCGGAACACCTGCTGATGTTCGATCTGGAGAAGGGGACGTTCGGCTTCAGTGGCCTGCTCTCCGGAATCCGCACTGGATGTGGCAACTTCAATTTCACCATGGGGAGTAGTTCTTAGCGCCACAATCGCATTTGTACTCGATGATGGTGTAGCGTTTTGTTTCAGTAGCTCCTCCCGCAGCTGCCTGCAGTTTTACTTGTCGTGTTGCCAATGAAATAAATGTGTTTTTATTTTCAACCTTTAAGGGCCTCTTTGATTCACAAACTTTGGCGTGTACGATACGATGGATTCAGTTAAGCTTGTCTGAACTTTCAGTTTCAGTTAACACTTAGCAGTCAGATAACAGCTGCTGAACTGCTGATCGCGTGTGATCCCACGTGTGTAGCTAGGTTCCTAGACCGTTTCTTCAGGTAGCACGTTGAGCCGATCGTGTGATGGCACCATCTGTATGTGCTCGTCGTAGCTAGTTTCTCGCTAAGTTTTTAGCCAAGTTATCAGTCTCTGAATAAATACCAGAAAGACGACAGAAAAGCTGCAGATTTTGCATGCAGCACAAATACCTTGTGTTCATTAGTTTCCACTAGACTAATTGTAGGATCTGCAACATCACGATATCGTATAGGATTGAAAAGGATAGAGTTGATCTTAGATTTCCTATAAAACTGAGAACAGAGCGCTAGGTCAGCGGGGCTGTAGTTCAATGTGCTAAATCCGCCCACCCACGTTTGAGTCCACGCTACGCGGATTCCGCTAGGGTTTTATCCACGTTAATTTGCGGAGAGGTCTCATGCATCCCATCTAACAACAGACAACTAAATAAGGAGGGACTCTTCCCCCTTTAGTCAATGTTAGATTTTCTATGAAACCTACGGCAAAGGATTACTTAGGAGAATTTCTCATGGGATTCAATACTACAAATCAAATAATCACTATAGGAAAATTTCCCAAGAATTTGAATTCTCCAAAATTTGTATGCAATTCATTTGAATCAAAGATACCCTAAGTGGGTAACGGGATTCAAATCGATGGTGATGTGGGCAATATTTGCTACTTACTCAATTTTAATTCATATCACAACCTTATTTCCGTATTTTTAATGAATTGGTCATTTCCGTTAAGCATTTAATGAAAATAAAGGTGTCGGCACAGTGGAAACCAGGGTACCACGGGCCGGCCTGCCAGGGCCCACGAGTTTTTCTTTGGATGATTTTCGCTAAGGACCAGGCTCTCCAAGCCTGGCGAGCTCCGCGAGGATTTTCCCCTCGCGAAGGGTTTTTCTCTTCGCCAAGGATTCTCTCCCTTGGCGAGGGATCGCTCCTCGACAAGGTGTCTCCGACGCCACCCGCAATTCTGCTAAGGACCAAGCCGAAAGGCTCGGCGAGGCTTTTCGCCTCGCCGAGGCTCCTTTCCTCGCGAAGCCATCTCTGCCCCCGCGGCAGAGCGCACATGGGCTCTGCGCCATGTGCAGAGTGACGCGCGTGCCTACGCGCGATGACGACGACGCCGCAGTTGCTGTTTCCATGTATAAAGCAGTCAACAAAGTGGAGCCAAGCAAAGCGGACAACGAGTATTGCCTCTTTGGTGATAAGGGAACCGTCTGCGGCTACGCTCCAAGGACGACGTCACCGTGGGTCACCTCCCACCTCGGCAAGCGCCAGCCCACCGTCCAGCTGGTCGGTGCCCCTTTTCAGCTTTGGTGACGCCGTTCCCCTGCCGTGGACCGCGTCCACGAGCTTTACCTTTATGGTGGACTTCACCTTTACGGTGCACCGCGCCTCCTCCTTCGTCGCCATGTGGTAGCCCTTCCCGCCCAAATGTTTGGGCGGAAGAGGTCCGAGACGCCTATAAAAGGAGAAGGGGTGCGCCCAAGCAAAGGGTTCGGTTTTTGGAGTCTAGGAGCCTACCCAAAAACCCTAGATCTGAAGACTAGCAAGTAGCCATTGTTAGCCACCTCGAGCTCGACAAGCTCTCCTTGTACTGTGAACTCTCCAAGCAGTGCAATACACAAAAGCAGGACGTAGGGGTTTTACCTCCACAAGAGGGCCCTGAACCTGGGTAAGACCGAGCGTTCCATCTCTGCAGTGCTGTCCCGCAGCGAGTCCGACGAGCACCGTCGCCGGAGCACGTTGAGGGTTGTTTGATTTCGTGTTCAGCCCCTTACTCGATCCTTCTCGAGACACACCCAGTTCCTGGGACAGTTCTCCGACATTTGGCGCGCCAGGTAGGGGGCTGAGGCGCATCTTCAACCTCGACGCAGCCATGGCCGGCACCTCCCGTGCCGAACGACTCGCTCGCCGGACGGCTAGCGCCGCCACCGCTCCTCTTGCCGGCCGCCCGCGCGGCCGCCCGCGTGGGAGCTCTGCTCCGGAGCGCCGTGTCGACCCCGAGCCCCGCGTCGAGCACCCGGACGACGACGACATCGACCACGCTGAGGACGACCTCGGCGAAGAGGAGGCCTCCTCCCTGCACCCGTCGCGGGACCGTGCTGCCTCCTCGTTGGGCCGCCCTGCGCCCAGCCCGGCGACTGCGCTCCTCATGGTGCAGGAGCTGCTGTAGTACCGCCCACGCCGGCGGCTCAGGAGGCCTGGCTCAACCGCGTTGCCGAGCTCATCGGCGCCGCTCGCGCCGCGGCACCCGCGCCGTCTCGTTCCCTGGTTCCTTCTGCACTCGTGGGGGACGTGGCGCACGGCGCATCTCCCGCGCCTCCTCGTCAGCCCGCGCCCGCTCCAGCTCCACCGGTTCCACCGCAACCTGCCCCAGCGGGGGCTCCTCCTCGCGACGGCCGCGCTGCATCGCACGCGTCGTCGCCGCATGACTGCCAAATCGTGCAGCGAGCCCCTGAGGACGCACGCGTGAGCATCGAGCGCGGGCAGGAACGCCGCAACCGCGCCGTCCAGGACGTCGCCACCGTCGGGCGCCACCTCCGTGCCACCCTCGCCAACGGCACGGTCACCTACGGCACGACGGCCGCGTTCACTCGCAGCCTCCATCGCGTCGTCTGGCCGGTCAAGTTCAGGCCGGACCTCCCTCCGCGCTACGACGGCAAGAACAACCCCCTGGAGTTCCTACAGCTCTACTCTCTGGCCATCCAGGCCGCCGGGGGCGACGACAAGGTCATGGCGAACTGGTTCCCCATGGCCCTCAAGGACTCCGCGTCCTCATGGCTCACCAACCTCCCCGCCGAGTCCATCAACACCTGGGAGGAGCTTTGCCGGTGCTTCGTCGCCAACTTCAAGGGCACGTACGAGCGCGGCCTCACCTACAACGACCTCCGCGCCGTGCGTCAGAAGCCCGGCGAGACCCTCCGCAAGTACATCCAGCGCTTCAGCCAAGTGCGCAACAAGATCCCCAACGCCACCGACGCACAGGTCATTTCGGCCTTCCAGGCTGGGGTCACAGACGTGCGGATGCTCGAGAAGCTCGGCATCCACGACAACATCACCACCGTCGTCAAGCTTTTCGACCTGGCGGACAAGTGCGCCAAGGCTGAAGAGGGCCGCTTGTTCGTCAAGAACGAGCCAGGGGACCCCACCGAGGGGTCCAAGAAGAAGAAATCCTCCGAGAAGCGCAAGACTACTGCGGTCCTCGCGGCAGAGCCCGACGCCAAGCAGCCTCGCTGATGGGGGGATACTTTATAGGTAGGCCCATGGACCCGGAAAGTAGACCCGCCAAGACCAAGAAGGCCAGTGCCGAGTCACGAGACGAGTCACATGGGCTGGGCTGGAGACAAGCCGACTAAGGCCCGTGTGGAGAAGGGGGCTCGTCCAAAGAAGGAGTCCAAGTACAACCCGGAGTTCTAGTTTGGAAGGACAAAGCCTAGAGTAGGACTCCGTATATGAGTAGAACCCGATACAGATTGTAAGTCCAGGGACCCGCCACCTTTATAAGGGGGGTCCTGGATCGTAGTGAGCTAAGCCCGATCAAGTTAGAGAAACCCTAGCCACCAGAGAGAAGTCGCCGGCTCCTGAGTTGTAGGAGCCGGGTCCTTGTAATCGAGATCTAGCAAAGAGCAATAACATAGAAGCAGGAAGTAGGTCTTTACCTCTAATCAGAGGGGCCGAACCTGGGTAAATCCTTGTTCCCCGGCGAGATTAACCGTTCCCACATACTTCAATCACCAATGGCCCCAGAACTCATCTTCCCTGAGGAAGAACTTGCCGTGACAACCCCACGACACTCGCCAAGCTGCCACTCCAGCCGCAGGACCTGAGAAGAAGGATGATCGTCCCTTCTGCATCTACCACAACAGGCATTCTCATGCCACCGAGGACTGCTACGACCTCAAGAGACTTCGCGAGGCTCGCGAGGCAAACGGAGGCCGCGGAGGCCGCGGCGGAGGCCGCGGGGGGCGACGCTGGAACAACAACTACAACGACAACTACCAGCAGAACCCCCAGGCCAACGCTGCCCAGCCCGCGAACGACAACCTGCCTGCCGAGGCTGACGAGGGCTACCAGGTACCTCGCGGGGCCGCTTGCATCCTCGGCGGGGCTCAGGCCCCTCGCTCCAACCGCCACTTCAAGCAACTCGCTCGCGAAGTCGCGGCAGCCCTTCCTGGAGTCGAGGCCTCCAGGCCCCTCAAGTGGTCCCAGTGCCCCATTACATTCGACTCCGGCGACCACCCCAAGTCCACCTCGACCGTTGGCACCATCCCGTTGGTCTGCACCCCCACCATCAACAACATCGCCGTCTCTAAGACGCTCATTGATGGGGGTGTTGGTCTCAACGTCATCTCCGTCGAGACATTCGAGAAGCTGCAGGTGCCCTACGAGCGGCTCATGCCCACCATGCCCTTCTCGGGAGTGACAGAGGGTCTTACCACCCCTTTGGGGTAGGTGAGGCTCCCCGTCACTTTCGGTACCCAGGCCAACTACCGCACCGAGCTGATCGACTTCGACGTCGCGCACATCGGCCTGCCCTACAACGCCATACTCGGCTACCCCGCCCTCGCCAAATTCATGGCGGTGACCCACCACACCTACAACCTCGTCAAGCTCCCTGGCTCGGGTGGCACCATTGTCATCCGCGGCGTGGTCTCGGACGCCCTGTACGCTGCGCAAGCGGCCTACAAGGCTGCCGCGGTGGCGTCACCCGCTGACGAGGACGAGGAACCCCTCTCGAGGCCCCCCGCGAAGAAGAAGCAGCTGTTCTCCCAGGAGAAGGCCGCGACAAAGCAAGTGTCTCTGGAGGCAAGCGGCTCGGGGGCTTGCGTCACCATCGGCGCCAACCTGCCTCCCAAATAGGAAAGCGCGCTCGTCACCTTCCTCAGGGCAAACTCTGACATGTTCGCCTGGACACCGTCAGATATGTCCGGAGTACCGAGGGAGGTGATCGAGCACCACTTAGCCGTGTGTCCAAACGCACGCCCCGTCAAGCAAAAAGCGCGGCGCCAAGCGCCAGACAAGCAAGACTTCATCGTCAAGGAAGTAGACAAGCTGAAGAAGGCCAGCATCATCAAGGAAGTGGTCCACCCCACTTGGCTCGCCAACGGTGTGGTCGTCCCCAACCACACCGGAGGGAGCCTCCTCTGCATCGACTTCACCGACCTCAACAAGGCCTGCCCCAAGGACCCCTATCTCCTCCCAAGGATTGACCAGATTGTGGACTCCACCGCCGGCTGCACACTCCTCTGTTTTCTGGATGCCTTCTCTGGTTATCACCAGATCAAGATGGCGAAGGAGGACGAGGAGAAGACAGCATTTCTCACCCCTTGTGGTGTGTTTTGCTACGTCTGCATGCCCTTCGGTCTGAAGAACGCTGGCGCCACTTTCCAGCGCCTCATGAGGATCGCCTTGGGAGCTCAAATGGGGAGGAATGCAGAGGCCTACGTCGACGACATCGTCGTCAAGACCCGCGAGAAGGACACGCTCATCCAGGACCTCGAGGAGACCTTTGCCAACCTGCGCAAGGTCAACATCAAGCTGAACCCCGCCAAGTGCGTCTTCGGGGTCCCTTCAGGCAAGCTCCTCGGGTTCCTGGTATCCCACCGCGGCATTGAGGCCAACCCCGACAAGATCAAGGCCATAGAGCAGATGCAGCCCCCTCGTCGCCTCAAGGACATGCAACGCTTAGCGGGATGTATGGCCAGCCTTGGCCGTTTCATCTCCAAGTTCGGCGAGAGGGCGCTGCCATTTTTCAAGATCATGAAGAGGTCCGGTCCCTTCAAGTGGACCCCCGAAGCAGCAAAGGCCTTTGAGGACCTGAAGAAATACCTGGCGAGCCCACCCATCATGGTCGCCCCATGCCCTCGCGAGCCTCTGAAGCTGTATCTTGCAGCCACTCCTCAGACGGCAAGCGCGGTCTTGGTGGCGGAAAGGGAAGAGCCAGTCCTCGACAAGCAGAACTCCGCCTCGGCGAGCCCAGAACCCCCCGACAAGGAAGCAGCCTCGTCAAGCCTCCAGCCCCAAGAAAACCTCGCCAAGGACTCCACCGAGCCTGGAGAGGAGCCAGCCGCTGCCTCGCCAACGACTACCCTCGTCGAGCATCCCGTGTACTTCGTCAGCACAGTGCTGCGGGACGCTCGCGAGCGCTACCCCATGCAGCAAAAGCTCCTTTTCTCGCTCCTCATCGCCTCCAGGAAGCTGCGCCACTACTTCCAGGGCCACCCCATCAAGGTGGTCACCTCATATCCCCTGGAGCAGGTCCTGCGCAACCCAAACGCAACAGATCGCGTCGCAAGCTGGGGCATAGAGCTACAACCTTTCGAGCTGGAGTTTGACACCACCAGGGTCATCAAGGGCAGAGTGCTGGCTGATTTCATGGCCGAATGGACGGACACGCGCAGAGAAGAAGAGCTTCCAGAGGAGGAAGCTACAGCCTCAGGAGGGACGACCCCAAGCCACTGGACCATGCACTTCGACGGCGCCTTTGCGGCCAGGAGTGCAGGGGCTGGCGCCGTCCTCACCTCACCAACAGGCGACAAGCTCTACTACGCCGTCCAACTGTGCTTCAAGGACAACGACAAGGTCTCCAACAACATCGCTGAGTATGAAGGCCTCCTCGCCGGGCTCAGAGCCGCCATCGCCCTCGGCATCAAGTACATCCTCATCAAGGGCGACTCCCAGCTCCTCGTCAACTTCTCCAACAAAAGCTACACGCCTAAGGACACCTACATGGTGGCCTACCTTGAAGAGGTGCGCAAGCTGGAGAAACACTTCAGGGGCATGGAGCTCAAGCACATCCCGCGGGCAGAAAACCAAGAGGCAGATGAAATTGCTCGGCGAGCAGCAAGAAGAGAAGCCCAGAAGCCTGGAGTATTCGAGGAGAGGCTCACCAAGGCCTCGGTCAAGTAACCTGTGGTCAACATCAGCATCGACGAGGAGCTCCCACCTGCCCCACCAAGCGGAGCACCAAACTGTGGGTTGCCCTCGGGCGATCGCTTGCTGCTGACTCTGGTACGACAAGACACTGGTTGGATCGACGAGATCAAGAACTACCTGCAGAACCGAGCCCTCCCCGAAGACGACGCAGAGGCCGAGAGAATTGCTCGCCAGGCCAAGTCCTACTGCCTCCACGACGGAGACCTGTACCGCAAGCGACCCAATGGGGTTGCGCTGCGGTGCGTCCCTGCCGAGGAAGGCCGCCAGCTCATCAACGACATCCACAGCGGTGAGTGCGGCCACCACTCTTCCTCGCGCACCATTGCAGGCAAGGTCTTCCGGAGTGGTTTCTACTGGCCCTCAGTGCTTCAAGATGCTGCCGAAATCGTCCAGTCCTGCGACGCATGCCAATTCCACGCCAAGCAAATCCACCAGCCCGCGCAAGGACTCCAGACGATCCCGCTCTCCTGGCCGTTCGCGGTCTGGGGGCTGGACCTGCTGGGGCCTTTCCCGCGAGCGCTCGGGGGCTACCGCTACCTCTATGTCGCCATCGACAAATTCACCAAGTGGCCTGAGGTGGAGCCCGTACGCACCATTCCGGCGAAATCGGCGGTAAAATTCATAAGGAGCCTGGTCTGCCGCTTCGCCGTGCCCAACCACATCATCACCGACAACGGCTCACAATTCATCAGTGGCGCCTTCAAGTCCTACTGCGGCAGCATCGGTGCCCAAATCTGCTACGCCTCGGTGGCGCATCCACGAAGCAACGGGCAGGCCGAACGAGCCAACACCGAGGTGCTCAAGGGCCTCAAGACGAGAAGCTTCAACCGCCTCAAGGCCAGCGGCAAGCATTGGATCGATGAGCTCCCCTCGGTGCTCTGGTCCATCCGCACCACGCCAACAAAGCCAACTGGTGAGACGCCGTTCTCCCTCGTCTATGGCGCTGAAGCCGTCCTCCCCAGCGAGATCACTCATGGCTCTCCGCGAGTCTTGGCCTTCAAGGAGGCTGAGGTGGACGAACTCCGCAACGACGACCTGCTGCTGCTTGAAGGGCTCCGCCGCAATGCGGCCCTGAGAGCGGCAAGGTACCAGCAAGACCTCCGCCGCTACCACAGCCGCCACATCCGCCCGCGCACTCTCGAAGCAGGAGACCTTGTCCTGAGGAGAATCCTCTCCAGGGCAGGCCTCCACAAGCTCTCACCAATGTGGGAAGGCCCCTACAGAGTCGTGCACATCGCCAGGCCTGGCTCCGCGCGGCTCGAGACGGAGGACGGCATCCCTGTCGCCAACCCCTGGAACATCCAGCACCTGCGCAAGTTCTACCCCTGATCGCCCTCGGCGAGCAATTTTTTGCATCAAGGGAGAGCCACGCGCCATCATCCTCCACGAGGAAAAACTTCGGGCTCCCCTCTCTACTATACGTTGCCGCGGGCCGTTCGAGAAGACTCCCAAGCCACCAAGCCTCGGCATGGTAACCTCTTCAGGCACCATGTCTTGGCGAGGTGGATCCCCATGCCGGTCATGGTGGAACGCAGGCTAAAAGCCACCCCCGCATAGGGGCCCCCTGAGCTCTCTCTACATGCGTCTGCCTCGGGCACGCCTCTCGAGAGTCTCAGCCACAGAATGTGGACCCCATGCCAAGAGCATGGCGGATTTTTTGTGCTTCTGGCCACGCCAGTGTAATGAACCTATGTTTCAGGACAATTTGAACTCTTGCGCATCGCGCCAGCATATTTTGCGGCTTCGGCAAAGCTGTTATTACTATTTATTCTTGCTCGTATGATCCCTCCTGTGTATCTCACGAGCGGGGGCTAGCAGGGTGCCATGCCACGGGAGCATCCCGGCAGCACCTAAAACCCAAGGGATCCGAGCTCTGAACTTGCGGGTCAGCTCTCATGCATGTCAACTCCCAAGGAGCTCTGAACTCATGGGTCAGCTCCCGCGCACGTCAACTCACCAAGGATCACCAAAACCTTGGTGCTTGTTCTCCTCGTGAGACACACATGAAGGAACCTACGAGCACAAGTTATCTAGCTATCTATTACTTGTGGGTATGCCTATCTCTCCAATGCAGGAAAACAGGCTCGCCAAGCCTCAGGCAAGCATCAAGGCAAAAACATCTCGCCGAGGGAACCAACACCCTCTCCAAGGCAGAATGCCTCGCTAAGCTAAGTACAAACTTTTACTCTCTGCTGGTTTTTTGCCCCTCGAGTCTCTTTTCTCTCTCCCACGCCTCATGGGCTGCTTGCACGACAAAGGGGGGCCCCAAGCATCGCGCTTCGAGGAGCTCTTACTTCTTGAGGCCTCACACACCCCCCGGCCTTGTGGAGCCCTGACTCTCACATACCGAAGCGGCGGTGGTGTAGCGCCAAGAGAGGGTCCTAAGACGTAGAGCGAAAAAGACATGAAGGGAAAAGACAAAAGCCACCCGAGGGACGTTCACAGGCGCACTCCAATATAACTTAACAAGTTCTTACAAAGTTTACAACCAAAATACCACGATAATGTGCCCCATGCACGACCAGCTACAGGAAGGAGTTCAGGCCGTCGCGCCTCCTGAGGTGCCCGCTCCGTCCGCGCAGCTCCCGCCTCCAGGGCGCCTTCCTCGCCATCGCCTTCGTCTTCATCGACCAAGACCTGGTCGTACTTCTTGGCGAGCACCTCAGCGGCCTCCCCCGCCTTGCTGCGGATCTCGACCGGCTCCATCACGGCCTCGAGGTTGAACGAGGGCCAGAGCTTCAGAAGGTTGCTGAAGACGCGGCTGGTGGCAAGGACGAGGAGATCGCGGCTCTCCGCCACAACGCGCTCGTCGAAGCGCTTTCGCGACCTTTTCAATCTCCCGAGGAATTGCCCGAAGAATTGCGTGTGTGCTGCCTCGTCGTCGATCCCTCCGGAGGGAAGGTGGGGGACCTCAATCCTCATGTCGTCCCCGATGGCGTTCGCGCGGCGAACCAACTCGTGGAGCATGAGCTGGCGCTGGCGCGTCATGGCCCGGCTGTGCCGTGCGGAGTCTTGCGCTTGCTCTGCGCGGTCCGCGGCCGGCCCCACCTGCTGCTGGAGGTCGCTCAGGTCCGCCTTCAGGGCGGCGATCTCCTTCTCCGCGCGAGTCAGCGCCTCCTTGGCGCGCTGGAGGCGAGAGGTCAACTCCCTCTCCGACTTCTCGAGCCCTTCGATCTTGTGCAGGAACTCGGTGCGCTTGGTTGTGAAGCGCTCCTCCTGCATCTTGGCCTTGGCGTCGTAGTCGTTGGCGAGGCTCTCGCGGATGCGCTCAACCCTGGCGTCGGCCTCCTCCTGGGTCCGCTTCTGCTTTACCGCAAGGTCGGCGTTGGCCTTGTCGTGGCGCTCCTTGCGGGTGGCCTCGCTCCTGGCCACCGAATTCTCGCGCTCTTGCAGTTGCCCCTCGCGGATGGCCTGGGCCGCCTCGAGCAGTTGGATTTGCTCCTCGCGTTGATGCAACTCGTTCTCCTGGAGGGAGAGCTCTTCCTCGCGCCGCTTCAGCTCGGTCTCGCGAGGCGCTAGCTGCCCCTCGCGGGCATCCAGTTGCTCGCGCAACTCCTTCAAGCTGGTCCTCGTGGCCTCGGACTCGTTGGCGAATTTCTCCTCTGCGGCCGCCAGCTCCTGGTGCTTGGCGGTGGTCTCCGTTTCCAGCGCCTCCCGGGCGGCGTCCAGCTGGCCATGACCTCAGCCGCCTCCCGCTTGACGCTGTCGCGGGTCTCCTTCACGAAGCGCATCACTTCTTCGCGCGCCACCCTTGCCGCCGCGTCCTGCCGGCGACACATTTCCACCCGCTCGTGGAGAAGGGCCCAGGCGTCGGCAAGCCTCGCCCGCTCCTTCTCCCTGGCGAGATCTTCCTTGGCGAGCTGCGCCGCCAGCTCGTCAAGCACCTGTCACGATTGGCGGAAGACAACTTCGCGGCGAACCGCGCGAGGGCGCGGCTCACTCAGCGCCAGGCCCCTGCGTCGTTGTGGGGCGCAGAGGCATCGACGCTCGTCGAGGCGCCCAGGGCACCTTGCCCGGAGCTTGTAGCGGCCCCCGTCGCGGCTTGGGGGCTCGTGGGGGCGCCCTCCTCGCCGCCCGCGTCGAGAGCCCTCAGGGGGCTGGGCGTCCTCTCGCCCCCGGCCCCGCCGCTTGGGGGCTCCAGAGGCACCACCACCTCTTGCTCTTCAGGGGCGCTCCCCGCCCCTTCAATGGTGGCCGCGCCCGCCGCGGCCTCGGGCGCGTCCGCCCCTCTTGTTGGAGCCTCCTCCGTCTCTAGGGGCGGCTCCAGGACGATCTCCTCATCAACCGTTTCCTCTTCCTCGCGATGCTCGGCCGCAGGAGGAGTAGCAGCCCGAGTTGGCGGAGGCGTCGCTAGCTCAATCACCTCCTCCTCGCGGTGTTCAACCACGGGGGGAGAAGCTCCCATAGATGGAGACGTCGTCGCCTCCTCGACCACCACCACCTCCGCGCGGTGCTCACCCGCGGGAGGGACTGTCTCCTGCTGCGACTCCACAGCCGCTTGCTGCGGCTCGTCAGTCGCCAGCCTCGGCTCGTCAGCCGATTGTCGCGGCTCGTCAGCCGCTTGCCGCGGCTCGACGGCCGCCTGCTGCGGCTCGTCGGCCACAGGCGCCTCCTCGGCGGCGCTGGCGATCTCCCCAAGCTTGCGGAGACGCCGCTTCCTCGGCGCTGCGGGTACACTGAAGAAACACAAGCAAAGCATAGACCCCTCAGGAGGAGTTCTCTGAAGCAAATGCTGAAAGAAAAGAAAGGACCAAACTTACTCGTCGGCCGCTCTCCACACCCTTTTCTTCCCCCTGGGCGGCTGGAGGGCGCTCGCTCCGGCCTCTTCGGGAGGCGCCGCTGCCTCCTCGGGAGGAGCATCCCTTGAGGCGGCCCCGACGTCCTTGTCGTGGAGGGCCTTGGTGCGGGGCTCGTGACGCCCTCTCCTGCTACTGCCCTCCTCCGTAGGGCGATGGGAACGGACCACGCGGAAGGCGTCCTCGTCGCCGCTAGAGGAAATCTCCTGGAGGTCCGCACCGGGCGGCACGTTCCTTGAACCTGCATCCTCGCCAGAGGGGTTGGCGCCTCGGGAAGCCTCATCCTCGCCGGACACTTCATCCTCGTCCGGCTCCAGCGCGTCGCCCGCCTGTTCCTGCTCTGCCGCCCACGGGTTGCGGCGGCACCCGACGAGCCTCGCGGGTCTGATGCCCCACTCGTCAAAGAGGGGTAGGAGCCTACGGGCCTCGCGCACGCTCTCATCCACATAGACGAACAGCGGCAAGGCGTCGTCGTTGCTTGGGGGTGAAATAGACGTCGTGGCAAAGAGGGCCCTCATGATCTGCTTCAGCTCTTCCGGGGAGAGATCATCGGGTCTGAGGCGCATCCTATCATCCGGGCCTGAATAGGTCCACATCGGCGCCGAATGCCATTGAAGAGGAGCGATGCGGCGTGCAACGAAATCATTTGCCACCATCCGGACGGTGAGCCCGGCCTCGCGGAGCACCTGAATACGCTCATATACCGCCATGAGCTTAGGGCCCTCGAAGTCACCGCTCGCCCAACGCGCCCACTTCCTCGGCGGCGCCACGGGTACCTCCAGGTTGCGGTTCGACGACTTGGTGCGAACGAAGAGCCACTTCTCGCGGAACTTCTCCACCTTCTTCGTCACCTTGGTGATGGCATTCTCACCCTGCCACGCGATGGGAATGTATTCCTCACTTCTAGCGGCGGCGATGCGGAAGGAGACGCATCCAAGCCGCTCGTTCGACTTGGTGCTCCGGAGGGAGTAGAAGCTGCGGAAGAGGGCCACCGAGGGTGGACGCCGACGTATGCCTCGCAGAGGTAGGCAAAGATGGCGAGAATGAGCACGGAGTTGGGGTGGAGGTGAAGAAGTTGGATCCGGTATGCTTCAAGGATCGCCAGGAGGAAGCTGGAGAAGGGGGAACGAGGCCGGCGTAGAGTGTGTGAAGAAGACGGGGTAGTACCCCAGGCCGACATTGCTGCCGCCGGGTGCTATGCTGGTGGCGCCGAGCTCGTGGGTGTTGGCGGCCACCAGGTGCCGTGCCCTGGAAACCGCCGCCGCGCCGACGAGGGACTCCGGCATCGTCCCCTGGGGCGCGGCGCCCCGCACCGCCGCCGCAGACGTGCAGGTCTGCATCGTGGCCTTGCCTTCTGGCCGTCGGTTGCCCTCTTGGGAGCCATGGCCGCCGGAAGAAAAACTCGAAGACGGAGACCTCGGAAGCGACGAGCTCTGGGAGGAAGAAGAGGGTTTTTGGAGAAGAGGGCGGCGGAGTAATGGGAGAGTGACGGGCTGCTGCCTGCGCACCCAGGCTTTATTGACCGGCTCCCGAGTCGTGGCGGGCCCCGCCACGTCGCCCGTTGGAGCCGAGGAGGTCGTGGCCGCGGGTGCAACCGCTGCGTGCCACGTGTCGCGGCCCTGTCAGGCATCTTTGGCCCCTCGACGCTTCGCCTTCGTCATGGGCCTCGGCGTGCCCGTCGCGGGCCCGGGGGCTACTGTCGGCACAGTGGAAACCAGGGTACCACGGGCCGGCCTGCCAGGGCCCACAAGATTCCTTTGGATGATTTTCGCTAAGGACCAGGCTCTCCAAGCCTGGCGAGCTTCGCGAGGATTTTCCCCTCGCGAAGGGTTTTTTCTCCTCGCCAAGGATTCTCTCCCTTGGCGAGGGATCGCTCCTCGACAAGGTGTCTCCGACGCCGCCCGCAATTCTGCTAAGGACCAAGCTGAAAGGCTCGGCGAGGCCTTTCGCCTCGCGAAGCGCCTTCCTCGTGAAGCCATCTCTGCCCCCGCGGCAGAGCGCACATGGGCTCTGCGCCATGTGCAGAGTGACGCGCGTGCCTACGCGCGATGACGACGACGCCGCAGTTGCTGTTTCCATGTATAAAGCAGTCAACAAAGCGGAGCCAAGCAAAGCGGACAACGAGTATTGCCTCTTTGGTGATAAGGGGACCGTCTGCAGCTACGCTCCAAGGACGACGTCACCGTGGGTCACCTCCCACCTCGGCAAGCGCCAGCCCACCGTCCAGCTGGTCGGTGCCCCTTTTCAGCTTTGGTGACGCCGTTCCCCTGCCGTGGACCGCGTCCACGAGCTTTACCTTTATGGTAGACTCCACCTTTACGGTGCA
Source organism: Puccinellia tenuiflora (assembly GCA_012064385.1). NCBI lineage: Eukaryota > Viridiplantae > Streptophyta > Magnoliopsida > Poales > Poaceae > Puccinellia > Puccinellia tenuiflora. Next base: position 450,763 of record QRDG01000799.1, on the reverse strand, counting down.
CCGCGCCTCCTCCTTCGTCGCCATGTGGTAGCCCTTCCCGCCCAAATGTTTGGGCGGAAGAGGTCCAGGACGCCTATAAAAGGAGGGGGAGCACGCCCAAGCAAAGGGTTCGATCTTCGGTTAGTACAGCTCCAGTAGACCCTAACCCTAGATCTGAAGACTAGCAAGTAGCCATTGTTAGCCACCTCGAGCTCGACAAGCTCTCCTTGTACTGTGAACTCTCCAAGTAGTGCAATACACAAAAGCAGGACGTAGGGGTTTTACCTCCACAAGAGGGCCCTGAACCTGGGTAAGACCGAGCATTCCATCTCTGCAGTGCTGTCCCGCAGCGAGTCCGACGAGCACCGTCGCCGGAGCACGTTGAGGGTTGTTTGATCCCGTGTTCAGCCCCTTACTCGATCCTTCTCGAGACACCCCCAGTTCCTGGGACAGTTCTCCGACAATGGCTCAACCATATCTTTGGTGCAAGTGCTATGATTTGCTTTTGCTTTATGCACACTTGCACTTGTTGCGTGTTCTAGATGATTTTGGGGGAGTGAGGATTCCATATTTGTGCACTCCTCAATAGTGCATGAACATTGGGGAGTTTCTTCATTTTTATTTAGAACTCTTGTTTTGGATCTTTTGATTGCCTATCTCCTTTGTGGAGATGTTTAGAATGATTTCATCTATTTGCAATCTTTGGATCCTCAATATAGTTTGATTTCCTCTATCAATTCATCATTGGAGATGTGCATTTGATTTCACTCATATTTTGAGAAATGCACACATTTTTGAGGAACTCATATTATATTGGCCTTCTAAATTTTTCCTCCCATTTTGGCAATCGATGCCAATGGGGGAGAAGTTTAGTGTGTTTAAGGGAATTTGGGTTTTATGCTTTTGTTGCATTTGCCTTTAATGCGCTTGCATCCTTGCTTGTTTGTCTTGCAAGGTTGCTTTATTCATTATATAAACCCTCTTAAAAAGGGATTGTCATCAATTACCAAAATGGGGGAGATTGAAAGTTCATGGTTGCCCCATGTGTGGTTTTTGTAATTAATGACAATCTATATGGACTAATGTTTGTATTAAGCTACTTGTAGGTGTGTCCATTTGCAGTGCTTGATCTCCATTTGTTGGAATCAAGGCTAAGGGAAGAAGAGTATTTGTTGATCAAGGCTAAGTGCGAGTTGATCAACACTCAAGTCCAAGTGAAGATATGCCGAAGAGGTGCTTCCCCCATATTGGTGTATGGGGGAGCAACATGTGAGTCTTCACCAAGCGAAGCGCAATCAAGAAAGGTTGTTCGTCTTGAGAAGGTGAAAATCGTCATCATCGACCTCAAGTGGATTAAGCGCAAGGCAAAGGTATGATCTTGATAGGTTTTCTATTTTACCGGTCTCATGATGTTAGTTGAGAGACCGGGTTATAAGATATATAACCGTACTATCAAGAGGGGCTCTCGACCGAGTATCTTGATCATATCGTTCGTGGAGAGCTCAAACCTTTGCATCATTGGCATCATATTTATTGGTTCTTATTTGGCTCTTATCATGATGAGGTCTTGGTGCTTGCCGGGCTTGTCACGACAAGGCCAAGTTCACCGAAAACGGTTTTCGTATGCGTCTTCTATTGCGTTTTCGGTATTGGAGATTTTATCGGTTCATCCATGTGGAAGTTTTAACTCTTCCATTTATTTGCAAAATCTCCCTTACTTGTTTTCATTGTTTCAACTTGTTATTTGCTAGCTCTTGTCGTCCTCTTTCCAACAAAATTGGTTTCATCTAATTCGGAGTTTATTTGCAAAAGTTATAGTGTTTTCGGCCAGGCCAGCCATGATGGCCGGGCACAAACAGAGGGTGGCCAGCCATTTGGCCAGCCTGGCCGGCCTCCCCTGTCCAGCCTCGCGAAAATGCCCCAACGGCTAGTTTTTGGCCTCCCTTTTAAGGGGTCTTCTTCCCCAAATGAACCCTAACTTTTGTCCATTCCTTGAGCTCATTTTCCCCCCATTGTTGACATTTTCTCAATCCCTCCAATACTTCTTGCTACTTTTTGAGGGAAAAGAGAGAGGAGTTTTAGATCCACGTTTCCACCGATCAATTTCTCCTCTAAGTGAGGGGAACTCTTTGGATCTAGATTTTAGAGTTCTTGGTGATTCTCCTCTTTGTTCTTCCTCTTAAATCCCTCCATAGCATTAGTTGCTTTGGTTGGATTTTGGAGAGAAGGATTTGACCACTTAGTGTGTTCTTGCCATTGCATTTGGTGCATCGGTTTGTGCTCTCCACGGTGATTCGTGGGATTGAAGTTCGAGAAGCTTGTTACTCTTGGGTGCATTGTGTTCCCGAGAGCTTGTGCCTCTTGGGTGCATTGTGTACCCTAGATGGTTGGTGGTGTCGCGAAGACTTCGAGTTGTGAAGCTTCGGGCAAGATTTGGGAGCCCCCGATTGAGTTGTGGGTGTGTGCCCCAAGATCGTTGTAAAGGCTCCGGATTCCGCCTTGAAGGATTCCGATAGTGGAAGGTGAACCTAACCCTTGGGGTGAGGTTCATCAGAGAATAGGGTGAGGCCTTTTGTGGCATTTTGAGTAGGCCTTTTGTGGCGAGCTCACACCCCTCCAACGAGACGTACTCCCTTAACAAGGAGGAACTCGGGAATACATCCTCGTCTCCGCGTGCCTCGGTTATTTCTATACCCGAGCTCTTTACTTATGCAATTTACATTGTGATAGCCTTCGTACGTGAAGTTTTATATCTTGCTATCACCTTGTTTTTTGTCTTGCTTAGCATAAGTTGTTGGTGCACATAGGTGAGCCTAGTTTATTTAGGTTGTTGGCTTGTTAATTTAAACACCTAGTTTTATTCCGCAATTATCAAACCTTAAACCGGAAAAGTTTTAATCGCCTATTCACCCCCCTGTAGGCGACATCGTTTGTTCTTTCAGCGCCGCCCCTTGGCCATGGGGCCTTTGGCATGCACCACAATATGGTATGAGGAAGAATAGTGTTATTGTTAAAATAGCCCCAAGGAGTGAGGTGTTTTGACTCCGAGCTCGAGTGATCTCGACATTTTTAAATTTCAAAAAGTAATTCTGTGTATACATACCCACATATTTGCTACATATCTGCAGAGTTTTGTTAGATAATATTTTCTATTCTATACTACACAATATTCTCAAAATCGTGGCTCTATAAAAGCAAAAAATAACTCATTTTTTTGTTCCAATATTTTGTCTTTTTTTGCAACCCACATATGAAAAAAAAATTCAATACAAATTTGGTCGTGCACACTAGACATGTATATATATATATATATATATACCCTATTCAGCACCCAGGGTGTTGAAAAGTTATTTTGCACCCAACATAATATTACGTTATTATATTCAGAAATTTATGTTTTATATACAAATAGTTACATTCATATTGAGCACAACGACAAAAAATCGACATAAAAATAGGTTTTCTCGATCATTACAGTGTAAAAAACACCAAAAATACGTAATTTACGTTATATTTTTTTACGCCACGTGAACAAAAGTTTTTACGTCATATCTATGCTTTTTATTTTCTTCTAGACTGTCAAGGCAAGACAAAATTTACGTGACGTAAAAATCTTATGTGGTTTGAGAGAAACAGGGTGGGTGTAGAATAACTATTCTGTACCCTGGGTGTCAAATAGCGCTACCCTATATATATATATATATATATATATATATATATATATATATATATATATATATATATGTTTGTTTCCAGAATTTTTAGAGACCTAAAATGAAGTTCTTGGTTAAAAAAATTGGATCACTAGAGATCGGGAGCTATACCTCCCTCCCTTGCTTGATATAAGATGTTGTACCTTTTGTCACTTTTATAGATTCGTGTGCACCTAGACACTTTTTAGTATGTGCATTCACTCATTTCACTCCGTGTGTAGCCCATATATAGTGTCTCGAAACAGGTTTTCGCCCCGCTTTATAAATAAAGCCAAACGGCCGAACCGATACAAAGTGATGAGAGGAACCTCTTACAAAGCATATCAAAGATAAGAAAGAAAGACCAAGAAGAGCCACACTTGCCACCAAAGGTACCGAGACGCGTCCAAGCGGTACCGAGGCTCCACGACGGCGCCCCCAAGAAGGCAACGACATGCATCGTCGCCGTCGTCGAGACCGACGGTCTAGGGTTTTCACCGGAGCCCTAGCGCGGCGAAGGTACCCACAACAGCGCCCGCGCCCCCAGGAGGGTAACCATACCAACAGGCATGGCCGCCATTGGCACCAAGGTGCTGAGCTTTCGCCCGGAAAAACCTTCGCACCATGCCCGGTATAACATCTTATAGCCAAAACATCTTATATTAAAGGAGAAATATAGAGAGAGGTGCCGCAGCCGTGTCTTATCTTTTGCGGCGTGGAAACCAACCGTTGATTCGCACGCGCTGCACCTGATTCTATTTTTAAGGCCTGCTGCACCTGGTTCAGATGTACGCGGAGAGACATGTTGAAAATGCTGGTTCGCCTTGTCAGTTTTGGTGGGCCCCATTCACACATAGATACAGCTATGCTACTACGTTTCTGCAACCCTAGATAGTAGCTTTCTTGCTGATTTTATAGCCTCACCTGCACTTGTACGGACCAACACTTTTTTATATAGCTAACTTGCTACACACTACTTGGGACCCATACTTGCTACGAGTATTTGTATCTCATGCAAACTATGACAAGTTGACAACGGATGCATGAGTCATGACTAAGTCTTTTTTTCTCACCTTAATCTATTGGATGGAGATATGGGGTAGAATTTTTGACAAATGTTTTGAATTCTCTTTGAAAAAAACTTATAGGTGTATCAAAATCTACCTGGTAGCTGTAATAAAAAAATATGGTATTTGGTCTCGACAAACCTCATAGGTGTATCTGAATCTACCTGATAGTTGTAATAATAAATCCGGTATTTGATTTTAAAAAACCTGTCAGGTGTATTAAATCTACCTGGTAGGTGTATCTGGTATTTTTGGACATACCTATCTGGTATGTGATATTTGGACATTATTTAGCGGCGGCTACCTGGTAGCTGCAATAAAAAACCGGTATTTGGTGTCGACAAACCTCATAGGTGTATCTGAATCTACCTGGTAGCTGCAATAATAAATCTGGTTTTTGATTTCGAAAAAACTGTTAGGTGTATTAAATCTACCCGGTAGGTCTATATGGTATTTTTGGACATACCTATCTGGTATCTCGTATTTAGACATTATTTAGCGGCGGCTACCTGGCAACTACAATAAAAAAATCTGGTATTTGATCTCGACAAACCTCATATGTGTATCTTAATCTACTGGTAGCTGCAATAATAAATCTGGTATTTGATTTCGAAAAACCTGTCTGGTGTATTAAATCTACCCTGTAGGTACAATAAAAAAAGATGTTAATTGATCACGATAAATCCGGTAGGTGTATCAAACGAATTTGATAGACATATTTAAAATTTTATTAATTGCTCTCGAAAAAACCCGATAGGTATGTCCAATTAACCTAGTAGTTTGCATACAAAAACCTGCGTGTAAAATATATGACGTGTAGTGCAGCTTTTGAAAGCTTTTGCATGCAAACCTACCGCTCATTTTCCATCACCGTGGTCCATGATATCATCGTACTGATGCTTTGCATGCACTAGGGTACAAGCTAGGCTATTATTCTTTTTACACATATAAAAAACTTGTGAGTACTAGGCTACTGCTTAGCTTTGGAACTCAATGTTGCATGCGCGGATGCGTCCTGTCTCGGGTCAGTACCAGCTGCTCGCTGCATGTCTGTTGCATGCCTTGGATCGTGCTTGTCCCCGCTCGGTGTCAGAGCCGGCTGTTGCATGCCTCGGGTGGCGCCAGGGGGCTACGTGAGCTACCACCGCACCTATCGATTAAATATGCGGCGCCGCTGAATAGCACAGCCCAACAAAAAATTGACAAGCACGGTATCTCAGGAAAAAAAATAACAAGCACACTCACACGGGTCAAGCTCGACTTCTCGTCGTCGTGAGGGATCCGCCGTCTACGAGATGCCCATGGGTTCACAAACGACGACGTGATTCAGCACCTCCGATAAGCTCTTCTCCGGCCATCGTCTCATTCTCTATTCTCATTGCCAACCAACCGGCTTCGTGTTGGCGTCGTCTGTTGCTCTCCCACGCCTTTTGACGAGAACCACAGGAGATCTGCGTTTGCTTTACGATAGGGGGAAACGGATGCAATGGCTTGTGCCTACAGAAGAGAAGAGAAGAAAGAGAAAAGGGAAAGAAAACCGAATGGACCTAGGCTTATCGGTAGCAGAAGCCTAAAACAAACAACTCATATGGCTCACCAATGACAATGAGGTTAAAATTATCTCGAATCAACTAAAGGAGTTTGGCAGGTTGTACAATTTTTTTATTGAAAATCCTGCGTCCCCTTTCTTTTCAAATGTGCCACGCAACATAAGCAGCAAAATATTTCTCATTTCTTCTCACTGTTTTATCTGGTCCTCTCCAGGTTTGGTCCACCAATCCTTGATTGAGGTAACTGAAAGAGAGCTTGCAGCAACTTCAGGGAAATAAGGATGGCATAAAACCCATATCTACTTTCCGATAGGGTATCACCGGCTATAAGAATCGTAGAGCAACTACAAGGCATCCGACGTCTGAAACATGCCCGACGAGCCATCGTTGATTTATTAGTGTTGGCAAAGATATTACACCCAATTGTACCGTTAGCTATTATGGTAATGGCCGACCAACATAGCTGATGGGAGATGGCTGACGGTGAGTCATCGGTTATATACTTATAATAGTATCTGGTGATGGTGAACTAGGATGCCTGACGGTAACCAGTCCCTCGGATAAAAGGGGATATAGAAATACTTTGAATTATCTCGTTTCTTGTGATAATGTACCCTTGCTGTATAGATATCCCTATCACTGAAATAAATTTGAACATTAACAATTATTCACTATCGCAAATGTTTTTTTTTGAAACGAGGAAAAGCTTTGCCTTTTATATTGATATAGAAGAAGCAAACATGGAACGGCTGAGGCCAGTAAAGCAAAAAAGGCCATTAGGAAATTAAGAGATAGCTTCCACCAGATGCCTAGCGCCTGCCAGGACCCATTCCTTGGACTCGTCTCTGATCTTCTGGAAAAGGGCCACCGGATTGGTGTATTTGTTGTTGAAGACGCGCGTGTTCCTCTCCTTCCAAATCTCCCAAGTGATCAGAATCATGGCCGAATTCAATCCTTTGGGGTGCGCCGTTGGGGTCTTTGTGATCGCGTGCCAATAATGAAGGACCGTGGGGCGCCCGAGCCCATGCTCTGTAAAAGGCCCGGACAAGAGAGCCAGGTCGCAGCAGCGTGCCAAATGCGTTTGGAGAAACGACACTCGAAGAAGATATGCCTCGCAGTCTCCGGCTGGCATTGGCAAAGCGGACAGAGAGGATTATGCGGCCAGCCCCTGATGGCAAGGCGATCCGAGATCCAGAGCATGTTCTGAACCACCAGCCAAGCAAAGAAACGACACTATGGAGGTGCCCAAGACTTCCAAACAATCTTCGTGAAGGAGCAAGGAGTGGAACCCAAAAACTGTGCTTTATACGCTGAACTTGCCAAGTAGCAACCATTGGGGGACATACTCCATGAGATAGAGTCATTTGCGGCAGGGTCCAGGGCAATTTCCTGGAGGAGCTCCCATAGCCGGACGAACTGAGCAAAATGCTCGACAGTGAAGTTGTTGATGGAGATATCTGCCACCCACTGGAGGTTATGAAGGGCATCGTGCACGCTTCTCTTCTTACGCTTGGAGACCTCAAAAATCCGTGGCGCAATAGACTTTGGGGAAACCCCGTTCAGCCATGATGAGGTCCAGAAGGATGGCGTGAGGCCATTACCAATTGTCACCTTTGTAGCCGCATTGAACAGGTCCCTATCCGCCTGATCATTTGGTGTTTCTAGGCCAACCCAAGGTTTATCCGGAGTCACCCACTCATACCACAGCCAATGAAGGCGCAAAGCCCTGGAGAACTTGTCAAGGTCCAGGATCCCCAAGCCCCCTAAATCCTTTGGCCGACAGACCTTTGGCCATGCGACCTTGCATTTTCCACCACTGACCGAAGCGCTGCATTCCCATAGCATGCCACGACGAATCTTGTCAAAGGCCTTTAGAGTCGTCTTGTCCACCTTGATGGCTGTGAGGAGGAAGATTGGCATGGAGGTGAGCACCGATTTCACCAGCTCCGCACATCTGGCACGATTAAGGAATTTTGCCTTCCATGGTGTGAGCTTGGATGCAGCTTTGTCAATGTAGGGCTGGAAATCAACACGTCGAAGCCTCCCGAGCGAGAGCGGGAGGCCCAAATACTTTAGCGGGAACTGCGCAATGGCTGCCGAGAAATTCTGCAGGATGGAAGTAAGATCAATGTCGTCGCATCGAACAAGAGCCACCGAACTCTTATCCACGTTCGTGACCAAACCGGTGACCTCCCCAAAACCTTTCAGTAGAGCTGCCAGGTTGACAATATCGTTGGCGTTGGGGGCAAGAAAGATAACAGCGTCATCTGCATATAAGGAGACCCTTGACTTGATGAAACTTCCTGGAAGGGGCTGGAGGAGCCCTGAGATGGTGGCAAGATCAAGAATCCGCGATAAAGGGTCCATTGCCAAGTCAAAGAAAAGTGGGGATAGTGGATCCCCCTGCCGTAGTCCACGACCGTGAAAAACCTCCTTGTTCGGGATCCCATTGAGAAGCACATGGGATGAGGATGTCGAAAAAATGATCGATCAAAGCAAGCTCCGCCTAAAATGGGAAGTGTTGCATCGTGTCACAGTCCTAGGATCCAGAGCTCACCCCATGCGCGCCATCTCGGCGGGAAACTCCTTCGCTGCATGAGGTCCATAATATAATCCCAGCGAACCGAATCAAAGGCTTTTGCGATTTCGAGCTTGATGAGGAGTGCTGGGGAGCGGTTGCGGTGGAGACGTCTTGCTGCATTTCGAACATACATGAAATTATCATGAATGCTCCTAGTCTTGATGGAGGCGCTTTGGCTGCTCGATATGATGTCATTCATCCTTGGACGTAAACGAATGGCCATTGCCTTGGCGATGATTTTCGGGATTGCATGAATGAGGCTTATGGGTCTGAAATCAGAGATGCTGCCGGCCCCATCCTTCTTTGGCAGGAGGGTTATGCAAGCCGTTGATCACATGGAAGTTGTTGATGTTGAGCTCCAACAAGGCACTAATGACAGTCATGAGATCCTCCTTGATGATATTCCAGCAGGAGCGAGAGAAGTTAATCGTGTAACCATGCACAGCCTTAGACATGTGACAAATGTAACAATGCACAGCCTTAGACATGTGACAAATGTAACTGCACTGCCTTAGACACGGTCATATATGCATCAAAAAATTATGTCATTTTGGTGCAAATAGGTGATCTGAATTGGACTTATATAACCTAAAGAAAAGACCATAAAAACAATGGCACTTGAAGACCTTAGCATGATCTTGAAAAATTCCTTCCATAGAGTATTTAATCAGGAAAGAATCATGCGCGCGCATATATAAGGCCTATGACAATGCAAGTTTCTTAGCACGATTTCATAGGCATTTTGGTGATGTGGCATACTAATTAATGAAGAAAAAGAGTGTGCTTGTAGCTTAGCTAATATACAAGCTTTGCACGTGACCCGTAAGCAAAAAAAAGGTTTTACACCAATCATGTGCATGCATGAGCCACAAATCATTAACTGTAGATACAAGTTATAGGAAACCATGCATTGTACTAGTTGTATATTAAGTTTTTATTAGTCCTATGATAACGCGCTAAGAGCCTGTGCATTGGCACAGGCCTAAGAAAACTATTGTTTTGATACGCCGAGTTAGTGTCAAAAGAGAAATATAGCAGTGAACAATGCACACTTTACTTTTTTGTTGAATGTAATCAGTGCCGTAACCGCAACCATAAATCTCATAATGTAGAGTTTGTTTTCAATATCATGGGCGAATTTCTGTTGAAAAGAAAGGGAATCTTCAGAAAACTGAACTGTAGCCGCTCATGGGGCTCATTCAATTGCGCGGCCTGCCACGTTACATAAGCAGCAAAATATTTCTCATTTCTTCTCACAGTTTTATCCGGTCCTCTTCCAGTTTTGGTCCACCAATCCTTGATTGAGGTAACTGAAAGAGAGTTTGCAGCAACTTCAGGGAAATAAGGCTGGCATAAAACCGATATCTCCTTTCTGAAGGTGCAATCAAGGAGGATGTGTCGAGGGGATTCAAACTCCTAATCACGGAAACAATAAGTGTCATTGTGAATCCAATTTCTCGCACGTATACGGTCAGCGGTTCAGTTTTTTGTTTGGAGTAGAAACCATATATAAAATGTAATTCTCCCTTTAACACGAATCTTTCAAACTTGTTGTAAAAGAGGTTGTTCAATTCATCCTAGAATTTGGCACTCGTAAGAAGATTTCACACTATATGTACCATTAGCGGGAGAAGAAACCCCGAGTCTCTCTCCCTCGCGTCGCCTCCCTCCCAGGCGACCGGGGGAGAAACCCTAGCCCCAGCCGCCGCCACCCCCTCCCCCTCCTCTCTCCTCTCGTCGTCCCCAGAGGCAGCCGCCGGGGAACCCCGCGCGCCGCCGATGAAGGGGACGGCGGGACTCTCGCGCATCACGGCCGTGTCGCGGTTGGGAGGGACTACGCTCGGCAGCGTGTTGGATCGGCGGCGCGATCTTCGGTGGCTGTTTCTCCCGGTGGCGCGGAGTCACTCCGGCGGCTTCGTGGGGACAGCGGTCTCGCCATGACGTGCTCTCCGATTTGCAGCGCAAGGATCCCGGAGCAGCGGCTCCGTACATGGCGGTGGCGGCATCCCCTCCACAGGGATCGCTTGGCCAGGAGGCGGCTCCTTTTGGCGGCGCTTGGGGGCGGCGGATCTCGGGATCCCAAACCCAAGCTCGTCCCAGGAGGCGCGTGGCGGCCGGAGTCTTCTCCGGCGTCGACGGCGCTGGATGCGGGAGATCCGTAGCCTTTAGGCATGCGGATCGGATTTGGTGGTGGCCCAGCTGGTCTTCGAGCGCCATGTCGCCGATCTGCTACATGTGGTCCTCCATGATCTGGCTGCCGACGTGTTCCGGTCTTCCCATCGGGGATCTCCGGTTTGGCGCATTGCGTCATTGGATATCTAGATCGGATTTGATCCGGTCGTGCGCACCCTCATCTATGGCCAGAGATGCTTCATGTGGGTGTGGCGCGAAGCTTCGCTATCTTGTCATGGTCATGCGATATGTCTAATAGATTTCCATGATATTGACAAGTAGCGAAGAAAGTCATGGTGGCTGTGATCGGAGGCTTGTGCTGGCGGAGTGGAGGTTTGGTTGCATTGAAGACTCTAGGCACAGGTTTTCCTGTGTGTCAGGTGTTGGGGACTTGCAGCAGCGGCCTTGACAAGAGGGGGCGGCAACACGGGCGGACTGCTTTCCGGTGGTACTAAGTACCGAGCCGTGATGTTCAGGGTGAAAACTCAAGGTCTGGCCTTCATTGGCTGTACCTAGCAATGGCCTTGCTGAAGGCATTGTTTTGGACTCCCGGTCTTTTTTCAGGGTGAAAGCCCAAGGTCTGGCCTTCATTGGTTGTACCTGGCAATGCCCTTGCTGAAGGCATTGTTTTGGAGAACCTTTTTGCGATCCGGGTGTTGTATTTTGGTGGTGGTTAGAGTGTTGCTGTTGCGAGTGTTCCATCACTCCGACGGGTCTTTTGTTTTTTGTTTTCTCTCTTTTTTATTTTTTTATTTGGCTGTGTGCATCTTGGATGTCTTTTGATATCTTGTTGGTGCAAAGGCTGGGTGTAATTGGTATCTTTCGATATTAATATATTCTCTTTATAAAAAAAATGTACCATTAGCGGTTAGGTTCCACTTGATTGAGTCATCAACATCAATCAACTCAATTTCTTATACCTTCTCCCATAGAACAATAAAATGGTCAAGCTGATGTTTTGATACGCCGAGTTAGTGTCAAAAGAGAAATGGAGCGGTGAACAATGCACACTATACTTTCTTGTTGAAGTAATCAGTACCATAACCGCAACCATAAATCTCGTAATGTAGAGTTTGTTTTCAATATCACGGGCGAATTTCTGTTGGAAAGAAAGAAAATCTTCAGAAGGGGCTCATTCAGTTGTGCGACCTGCCGCGTCCACCTCGAAACGCTTGATCAAATCCAGCAGATTGGCAAGCGACGACCCGCCTTCCTGCACGGCCGCCCTCGCCTTCTCCGACAGCGCCCGTGCCTTCCGCCTCCTCTCCTCCCCCTCGTCTCCTCCGTCCACGATGCTCCTGACCGCCGCCTCCACCACCTCTCTCCCAACCACGATCTCCTTCTTCGGCACCTGCCACATCAACGGCTCCGTGACTCCGATGCTCACGCCGATCCCCAGCACCTCCACGGCCAGCTTCTCGTTCAAGAACTGGTCCGAGAAGTGCGGCCACGTCACCACCGGCAGCCCGGCCGCGATCGCCTCCAGCGTCGAGTTCCACCCGCAGTGCGTCACGAAGCCGCCCACCGCGGCGTGGTTCAGGATCAGCACCTGCGGCGCCCACCCTCTGATCAGCATGCCGCGCCCGGCGACGCGCTCCTCGAGTCCCCCCAGGAACTCGCGCACCGCCTCGCCGTAGGATCCGGGGTTCCTCAGGACCCACACGAACGGGTGGCCCGACGCCTCCAGCCCGAGCCCGAGCTCCACCACCTGCTTCTGTTCCGCGTGCGCGATGCTCCCGAAGCTGACGTACACCACGCTGCTGGGCTCCTTGCCGTCCAGCCACCGGATGCACTCGTCGGCGGCGACGGCGTTCCCTCTCGCTGCTAGTGTCGCGGCGTGCCGGTGGTACAGCGAGACCGGGCCGATGGTCCACACCTTCTGGTTCCTGGCGGCCGCGTACCCGGCCACGTACTCCGGCTCCATATCCAGGAAGGAGTTCATGACGACGCCGTCGGCCTCGGCCCGCGCGCGCTCGATGGCGTCGGCGAGGTGGTGGAACCCGGGCACCCGGAAAAAGCCAGGGGCCTGCGCCCTCGTCACCACGATCCTCCTCTCCACGCCCGGCACGACCACCGGCTCGTTGTCGTCGGCCACGCCGTCGTACGCGTTGAACCGCTCCACGTTGTGCTGGCACAGGAGGCAGAAGGCGCACATGCTGAAGAGGCTGAGGCGGGGAACCTTGAGGCTCGCCGCGACGCCCACGGTCCACGAGTGGCAGAAGTCGGACAGGACGCACGTCGGGTACGGCGGGTGCGCGCGGAGGTGGCGCTCGAGCGGCGCCGCGAGGAGCGCCAGGGCGTCGAAGTAGTTCCCGTGGAGCTCCGCTGGGATCTTGTCGATGTCGTCGGCTCCCTCGGGCAGGCCCACCGCGGCGCAGTCGAGCGGGAGCTCCACGAGACGGATGGGCAGGCCGGACCGCCGCCCGAAGTCGATCGTCGGGCGGATGCGCGCCGCGTTGGACGGCGTGGCCACGACGCTGGCGAGCGCGCCGTGGGTGGCCAGCAGCAGCGCCGTGTCCACCGCCGGTATGACGTGCCCCTGGTACATCAGCGGGACCAGGACGAAGTGCGCCTTAGCGGCGCTGCCGATGTCGTCATCGTCCCCCCGGCCGTTTGATGCTCCTTGGGAACCCATGGCCTGCCGTCTCGCACTAGGGATGCACTGATCGATCGATGCGTTTGGCTCTTGTTAAAGAACACCGGGCTGTGAAGAACGCGACGAATGCCGGCGCCGGCGTGGTACCAGCAGATGGCGAAGTGATAATGTGGTTGACGACTTCTTTCTAGGATTCTCAGTTGCTGCGTTTGTCGGTTGTGTGCAAGAAGATTGGGATTTGGGTGCTCCAATTGTTGCCTGTCTGCTAGTTGTAGCTCGGATGGTACCGACGAAAAGTCCTGGCAAACATCAATTGCTGAGAGTGACTGCAAAATTTGTCATCACTGATGTGATGGCGCATAATTGATTCAGTCTATCCAAGGGTTGAGAAGACATGAAGATCCGTGCGTCCCTCACTCTGTTTCTGCCGACGCCTCTGTCCCCGCCGCCCTCCAAGTTCGCCCCTCCGGCGAGCCGCGCCGTTGCTCGAGCTCCGCCGGCGACGCCCCGGTCCCTCCCAAGATCCGCCGTACTCTTCTCCCAACTTACACCCTCCGCCTTGATCCGTTCTCCACAGCCTGGGGCTAAGGGGGCGCGGTCGTCGTCTCCTTCGGGGCGGCTGCCGCCTCCATCCTCGGCTACATCGACCAGCTCCACCTCCATCCATAGCTCACCTCACACACTGCCGCGCCTTCCCCACAGTCTCCACCCCCCTACGCCTCCATTGCTGGTAAATATACAGTATGTTCAGGACAGCTTCTCGCTTGATCTAGAATGATTAGCTAATATACCAAGTAATTTGCAGGAAGCAGCATGAAAAACGTGTCTGGTGAACAATGGAACCAAAGCACGCTGCTGAACTGTCCAGGTACAACTTCTCGAGTATCCTATAGCAAGAAGTGAATCATAATGATTTCGGTCGATTATACAACATAGAAATGATCTCTAGGTATTTGGACAAGCAAAATCAAGTCCTAATGGAAACATACCGAGCAACATCCCATGAGTTGCATAAACTGCAGGTGGGCTTCAGATACTATTAAGCCTATCTGGTGACAGTGCATCTTGGTGTTGATTTATTAGATGATAATCTGTTGCTAAGATTGTTGCTACCGGTGTCTATACTCTATAGGTTGAAGAAGAAACAGTAATGCACAATCTGTATGAGCTGATGTGTATAGAAGGGCTTCTTCCAAAGGTACATTACCTACATGCAAATTAGCTTTGATCTTCCATACAAACGACAGGCTTGGCAATTAAAAAAACAAAGCGAACCTTGGACTCAGCTTTGATCTTCCCTACATGCAAATTAGCTTTGATCTTCCATACAAACGACAGGCTTGGCTATTAAAAAAAAAGCGAACCTTCGACTCAGCTTTGATCTTCCATACAAACTCCGGGCTTGGCTATGGATTGCTAGACAGGAATCACACCTCATATGCCGACTGAGCAGAATAACAACCATCAGCCGTGTGAGTTCAAATGACTTTGTCCGAGCAGTCCGATAGCTGCACTCTCTGAATCTTTTCCCGTAGAGGGAGGTACTGATCAAGCTCAATTCTGGTAGAAATGCGCTGAAGCTCTTTGGCGCATCGATTCTCACGAAGCGCCACGACCACCTTCAGATTCTTTCTTCTAGCGAGTCTATATAAATCTGGAGCCATCTACCTTGGGGCATTGCCACCAAGCCAGCGATCCTCCCAGAACGCAGCTTTGTCACCTTTTCCTAGCACAATCTTGGATCACGCAGAGGGGAGCTGACGGTCAGACAAATCACATGGCGTTCCCGTGCGTTTCCATTGCCTGTCATCGTCTCCCCATTGGAACCAGATCCACCTCAAACGAAACGGAAAGATCTTTGATACCAAGGCCACCCAACTCTTTTGTAGCACAAATTTTCTTCCAGTTAACTAGACATTTGCTGTCGTGCGCTTCCTCATCCCCACTCAATAGAAAAATCCGTCTGTCGTGAGCCTGTACAATATCTTGATGGACCAAGGACTGGCCACAAACATGGATAGGAAGTAGGTCAGTGTTGCAGTAAGCACATAATTGACGAGTCCCAGCCGGCCCGTTCTTTCAATTAGACGACCCTTCCATCCTTTTAACTTGCCTCCCATTTTGTCCACTACGGGCATTAGGTCAGCCCGCCGAGGTTTTCTGTGACTCAAAGGAAGGCCAAGGTAATTGCAAGGAAAGGTAACCGAAGTCCCCCCAAAACCCTCAATTATCACACCGAGTAGGGTAAGCCACACATTTGGAGAGATTGACACAAAGTCCAGAGACCTGTCCAAACAGATCAAGCGTAGCTCTCACAACAGCAATTTCATCTTTGATGGGGTTGATGAAGAGAGCGGTACCATCGGCATAAAGACCTGTGCGAAATCTAACCACCTTAGGTCCCAAGGGGGAGAGCGTCATATTAGAAGTGTTTGAAACTATCATATTCCCGCTTGACTTTAGTACCACCGATTGAAACTAAAGCAGCATATTTTGAGAAGCTATTGAAACTCTAAATTCATCTAATCTCATACCTGTGTGCAAATATGTGTGTAACACTTTAAGAACGAAACACTGATTTGGCAAGCAAACTTACTCCCTGCACTTTTGGTTCTTGTGCTTGTGTTGCTTAAATGTTACAGTTTTCTGCTTTCAGCACTTCAAATATAAGGCAATCAACTTCATTACACGCTTGTCTGCCTCATTTATGTAACCAGTCTTCTAATCATTAATACAGCGCAAGAACAAAGCTGGAGGATCGACTGAAGAAGATGAACAACGCGAACTGTAAATTCAAATTGCGAATCCAAGTGGCCAATTGTTCCTTGTCCTTGTGCATGTTCCCTGCTGTCCGCTGGCCTGAGAATGCTTCAAGAGCTTTTTTTGAACCGAATGTTTCAATAGTTTAAATGTTGTCAAGTTTAGCAATATTTAATGCTCCGATTTTGGGATATTTCTTGCATCCAAAGTGTTAGATTTGCATCATGTTGCAGTGAAGTGTTGGTCAGCTTCTGCTGGAGAAAAATGCACAAAGTGTTCATGCTGGAGAAATATGTTTGCATGAAGTTGGCACGTGGAGATAATAATTATGAAAATGCAGTTATGGATGCATGCTATTTTTGAAGAAGATAATATTTATGGATGTATGCGTTTTTGGAAGAAAATGCATAATCAAAATGTTTAAAAAATCCATGTGTTCATGGTATTCTCAGTTTTTGTATTTCGGAAATAAATGTTTACTTGTTTTTCTGAAGATGCTCAGTTTTCTCAAAAATGTTTATTTCTTACTCGAAACTAATTACAAAAAATTGAAAAATGGTGAAAAATCTGTACTTCGTCATTTTCAAAAATAGATAGAGAAGAGTGATGGAAGAAGATAGGAGGGTTAGAGAATGTAATTAGTAAATGATTTGGTGTCCGTTGGACAGCACGACAGATACTACATAATTAGAATCGTGGATAGTATGTGGATGAGGGTGAGACGAGTATGTTAATTAGCTCATTCGAAAAAAAGTATGTTAATTAGCTGTTGCACCTCAGAAGCTCACTCTTTCTTGGACATCAGCCACAAATTATTGTGCCCTTCAAAACATAGACCAGAAAAATATAGAGCCCTATTTTATTATGCCAACTTCAAGAGGAGCAGTTTGTTTCAACGTTGTGGTTAGCATACAGAACTGTCTGCCTACCTTATTTGTTGGAGTTCTTAGTTCTGCCATTAATGCCACCATGCATTTTAACTTATTATTTATGTTTGGTGAAATATCTACGATTTAAATCTTGCCAGTACCTTGGTTTGTAGCATCATTTTTGTCAGGTAACCGATCATACGACTGAAGAATTAGTTCAACCATGCATTCATTGTCCACATAATATGGTTACATTATAGGTACCTTCACTACTTATTTACTGCCCCTTTGCATTTAGGTATGGCAACTAATATATACCTACTACTATTCTATGGTGAAGCAGTTTCCCTTACCTAGTTTTCATTATGATGCTCTCTGTACTTTACATTGTGATCTGAATGGTTTGATATCCTGACTGCATGCTTTCCAGGATATATTTTTCAGTCTGTTTATTTTGTAGTTACTGCAACTTAGTTGTTCCTTTTTCATTCCAAGGACTTGCAGATTTTCTTGTATGAACCCTACTTAGTGTAATCAGTTAATGCTCAGTGAACTGGTAGTTCGTCATTTTCAGATGTACTTCTAGCAGTCACATAATTACACGAATGGTTTGGTGTATGCACTCTCACAATTAATCACCTGACATGTAGATATTATTTTGTGATAGGAAATTGTCCAAAACATATAATTCCAGTTTTCCTTGATGAAACTAGGGATTTTCAACTGGAACTTGGCCACGATGAATGCCCCTGTCGGAGGTGGAAACTATCTGGTTACTCTTGAATGCATGCTGTTGCCGCGTTCAACAGGATTGGGCGATATTTCTAGGACTATGGCTCAAAGTTTTTCAGATTAGAGAGCGACCATTTGACATATCAGAAACAACCGTCCCGATTCCCGGACATGGATACCTTGGATTTCAGTGCTAGGGCAGTTATCTCACTTTGCAGGCCACCGACGCCGGATAAACCGAGAAGGACGAGGTTTAACCCCAACAATATAACCACGCTTATACGGCTCTGTAACAGGGCAAGCAAGCAGGACACAAGAACGCAACATGTGACCTGCATTTTCTGTAGATGAAGCAAGTTATTCGTCTGCAGTATGTATAGCAGTTATACCTGGTCTTTTGCCCTGCATTTTCTCCATATCATGATATATGTTGGTTTCTCTTGGGTAGGGCAACTTGAGACGTTATTAAACAGCACTGTGACATTATTATTAGTTAAGTTATAAAATGGTACTACTCCCTAAAGTGGCACATATCAGAGAAATGGGCCAGTCAGAACCAGCAAGCCACAAGGCCGCCCCGTGAGGCAGGAGGCCCAGATAGTCGCTTCAATGTGGGCAGCAACTAGGCCACACACCTTGCTTTCCATTGTAAGAAAAAAAAAACATCCCACGAACCGACGATCAGGAATCAATCTGAAGTCCAAAAGAGCAGCCGAAAGGACAACGCAGGCAAGCTAGTAGATAGGGAGGCAGGCAAAGAGCACGAAGCAAGCAACCGATTAACAAATGCCAGGAACACACAACAAGTCTTCTCCCAACTCCCCGGCGCCTGCCCATGTTGTTGGAGTAGTAACTTGTAAACTAGAGCAGGAATGTGTCCAGCTGTTGAACCCAGCATGTGCCCGCCCAAATATTCTACTCCTCGGTCTTCCAGAAATTTCCCATAGATTTTACCTACCTGCTGGGAAAGGATATTCCCATCTTCCTTTCTCCTTTCCCAATAGAAAACTCCTCAATTCTGAAAGCAGGCAGCCATGGAGATTGGAGGGAGGGGATAAAGTCCTCAGGCCGCTGCCGCTGCTCTCAAAGTGACGCAACGTTAGGTATAGGTCGCGACGGGGACGGGCGACGAATCATCCCGCGAGATCACGCAGCGTACGGCCCCCATTTTTCTTACGTTTTAGGTCATGGTTTTGCGGTGACGACTGACGATCGACCAAGTGGAAATAATACTGGCGGATCGGCGGGAGCGCGCGACGTGGAGGCGCCCCGGCGGTGCATCGGTTGCCCCAGTCCGTCGCGGCCGCATTATTCTAACCGGGGAAGAGCTCTCGAAATGGCATGATAGGAGGTGTGCTGGCGTGGGGCGATAGGGCGCCGGGGATACTATATTGGGAAGGTGGTGGACTGGTGGTGATGCCGATGCCGGGGACGACAGGTTTGGCGAGAGGCGGAGATCGAGAGCGGCCCACTCCTCCGATCGATCCCATGCATGCAGAATGGGGCGAGACAAGATCTACTCCTGTGCTGCTGCAGGCACGGGAGGCACAGATGGCGTCCATTTGGCCGTCACTCCTAGTGACAGGTTTGTGGTGGAGACGAGCCTAGCCTCTCCTCGATGGTGATTGGTGACTACTGTGTGCCGTTCATCATGCAGTTTATTAGGAGGAGCCTGTCAGTTTATTATGGTCTCATATGCATGATGCTGTTTAGGACGAGTCTTGTCAGTTTTCCACCCAGAGTTTAGTTTGGTTTGCCAGGCTAAGCTCTATTAGAGCATCTCCTCCAAAACTACAGTGTTACGTGGGAGGCTAAAAAGTCGCTCTAGCAGCCGCCAAATAATAGCGTGCACCCGAAAAAATATTCAGCGTGAGGCAAATTGCGTCATGCGCTGTAAATTTGGTGCGTCGGCTACAACGCGCTGCAAAATCGCAAGTCGACGAGCGAAACGAAATCGCCCACTTTAATGTTCCGCGCGAGCCCGCCCTGTTTTCCCGACCTCCTCCGGCAACCCAGCCGCGACAAATCCCCGCCGCCGCCAATCCGATTTAGTTTCCGCTGCTGCTGCCGAAGCCGCTCATCTACATGTCCGCCCGCGACGATAAATCAAGCCGTCGCCTGCCGACGCTCCTCAAAGTTCCCCGCTACCGCCGCAGCCCCGAAGCACCGATTCAAGCTTCACTGAGCGTCGATTAATTGGCGGCAGTGCCCCCGCAAGCGCGGCTAGCCTGGAGAGGCGAATCTCTGGCTGGAGAGTTCTCCGCGACCGCGGCGTTCGGGAGCAACAACTCCGCATTGAGCTTCTCTCTTCACCCGCAAGCATCCTCTGCAGCCGACACGCTTTGCAGTCCGAGGAGCAGCGCCCGGCAGCTGGCGAGCAACACCTCGCACGCTAGGTGTTTGATAAAATCCGTGAAAGGTATGTCTTGCCACCGACGCGCCGATTTATTTCTTGAGTGTTGTTGCGCCATGTTTTTTTTTGTCATCGTGAAGTCGGAGCTGCGGCGGCAAGATCCGTGTGGCAACGACGACATGTGGAAGGTTGTCTGTTCGACGATCTTTCGTGGCACCAACCTTCCATAGTTCTCCTTCGTAGTTGTGCTTCAGAATCGGAGTTACGTTGTCCCCGTCGCGGGTGGCCGAGTGATTTTCATGGATACTCATGTGGCCTCGCTCGACCTCTACGGTGTGGGATGGGTCGATGGTCGTTTGCGGTGAAGTCGGAGTCGCTTCTCAGGGAGTAGAGATATGGCGATGAAGCGTGCTCAGGGGAGAAATGATGACGATGACACCAATGTGCTACCTCGACGAGGCGCCTTTCGTAGTTATGTGTGTGAGGTATTTTGTATGCGCCGCTCAGCGAATGTGGACGATTTTCTCTAGGTCTTCCATGAATTAACTGTAAACTCTCTTATTCTTAGTTAATGGATGAGTCAAAAAAAAATTGCCTCCGTTTTTCTTCCTCTTACCCAGTTGTACGTTCAAAGCTACTAGGTGCTTGAAACAAAGCTTCCTCTTATTTCGAGCTTAGAATTTATATCAAAATTTTCCTATTGACGTGGGGAGCGACCAGGGGCGGAGCTAGGTGCAGTGAGTGGGGTCAAATGACCCCAATGACCTTTGTAATTTCCTTGGTAATTTAGTAATGAATGTAGTAAATTAATAGAATATGACACCGGTGATATGAAGATGACCCCAATGCTCTTTTAAGCTGGCTTCGCCCCTGGGAGCGACGACGTCAATATATAAAATTTCGTCCGAACGACGCAATAGAGCTCGTCTGATGAGCCCTTTCTACCTTCCCATTCTGGCCAGTTCGTTTTCAGGTGACCTAAGCTACGAACGACTTTGCATTGCAGCTCGTCTCCGTTCAGGTATGGGCGTTTGCCCCGGATAAGACGGCGCGTGCATGCCGTTGCTGCTCCAACCCCCGTTTCACACATGCGTTCGTTTGACAAGTCTACGCGCGCGCACGTGACGCGATGATGGGTCTGATCTGATGATCTGATCCCGTCCGTCCGTTCGTACGGGACGGCCCTGATGGGTCCAGCTTTCACGCTCCGTTTCGGCGTGCTGAAAGGTCGCCGGCTCTCTGCGACCGACACGTCGCGTTATCTGCTGGTCCCCATTAATCCGGGCCACTACTATTATAGTACTATCAGGAACGTAATGCCAGCCCAAAGCTACACAAAGAAACGCCGCGCACATAATGTCTCTATAAATAAATGATACAATGCACATCAAAAGGTTCGTAGTTTACAGGTTGCTCACATTATATTCCTACATTTTTAGTTTGCCATTTCAATGATTTTTACAATGCTATGAACACACAAGAGTTTGTTACAAGAATACTAAGCTTGAATTTAGTGTGGCGAATAAATTTGCGTCACAATGATGTGTCGTGGTATTTTTTCAGATAATACCTAGAGAGGATCCGTGGAGACACTCATGTTTATGTCTGTTCTCGATTATCTTCTTTAATTATGCCCCCTCGTGAGGGGGTATCAATTCCACTAAGGTGGTGGTGTATGATGATGGAAGTGAAGTTATGATTGGACAGGTTCCGCCTTATATATACTGCTGAGAATTAGAGTTATAAGGATCAAGTCAGTTTACATCTAAAAATGTTAAATTTTAATCAGATCAGACACAGTTACAATGATTTCATAGGGATTCCTGAACATGTAATATTGATTTGTCTTATACTCTAAGATGATGAGGTACCATGGTCTTTGGCTTGTGTCGAGTCATCACCATGGGCCACCTTGTGCTCGGTGGACCTAGTTTGTACTCGTGGAAGTAACCAAATTACATGATGTTGACAATACGACTATGAAAATAATTAGCTTTAAATATCGTGTCCAGGAAATATTTAGAATAAACTACCTTGATTACTTCACTAGTTATTCGGTTTACATACTTTCTTTACTCTATCGCTTTTACTAAACACCACACAATATCAAGACTTATTTTACTCACAATGAAACTATGTACCCTTTAGAAGTAGGAAAAAGTTCTAGGATCCGGCCAAAAGGTTTCACAATCATGCTATTGGTGTTCTTTACATCAAATGTTGATGATATAATTAAAATATCAATAGATATTTGTTGTGATGTTTAGTAATTGGATGTCACTACAATCCCTCAAAACTTTTTTTTGCTTCACTACGAAGCGTCGGCTACACGCCTCCTTTGCTAAAGTCAACAATTAAAATGAAACAATCCACAGGATATTGTTATCGGGACTGTCTGCCTTTGTCGGTGTGCTTGTGTGACGCCACACAACCCATCTTGAAAGTGACATGGCTAAGTCCGGCGTTTCCATGTCTATCTTGTAGAATTCCAGAAGGATCGTTTGCATCATTTTCCGTTCGACCTTTTGTATATCCTTTTATGCATAGTTGTAACGGACGCCACATTGTCGCCTGTTTCGGCGCATAATTAAGTCGGGTCATTGTATACATCATCATCAGGGTGATCCATGCGCCCACTCCGTCTTATTACGAAGTCAAAATCAAAGATGACTAAAAATCCTTTGGATGAAACCCTACAAAATGTGGGAATTGAAGGCGTTTTGCCTCCCAGATGCAAATGCACATGGTATTTGAAATACATGTTTAAATGTAAAGAGAAAAATCTCTTTTTAGATCCAAATAGATTTTCATATTGGTTGGTTGATTCTCCATATCAGTTAAAAGAAGAAAATAGTGACACCTCAAAAGACAGCACCGACATTTTTTCTACTCCTAGTTGTTGCTGTCTGTGTAGAGCAATGGTGTGCGCGGGGCAGCGGCGTGCGTTGTCCGGCAGGGAGAAATGTAATCCTCTGATGACGGGACCGGTTGCCAGGCTTTGTCGCGCTCCGACGGGAGCCAGCAACTTTAATGGCCCGAGACGACACATGTCCCTCCCTCCCCACCCCGCGGCCGCACCACCTTTAATGTATTTTAAATGATTTTTTTAATATAAATATGTTCACGCATGGATCTCAACGTCCGGTGTGTTCATGAAGTCGTTTTGACAGATTTTTCACGAGATTATATATCGTTTCACAGATAACCGACATTTCTTGTGAACTATGGAAAAAATTGGTACTAAATATGGATTTTTCACTAGATTTTTTTTGTGATTTTCTATGCATG
Organism: Puccinellia tenuiflora; assembly: GCA_012064385.1. NCBI lineage: Eukaryota > Viridiplantae > Streptophyta > Magnoliopsida > Poales > Poaceae > Puccinellia > Puccinellia tenuiflora. Next base: position 427,124 of record QRDG01000799.1, on the reverse strand, counting down.
CAAAACAAATTGTCAATTTTTCATGAAATCACTTCGTGAACACACAGGATGTCAACATGTATCCGTGAAATTTTATTTCAAAATTTTTGGACATTTCAAATTTTGTTTTTAAATACCGGCTGCAAGGGGTTTCCATGAAAAAACATCTCTCTTTGGATCCAAGGGGTTTTCATATTGGCCGGTTAATTCTCGATTTTCAGTTCCTGTCAAAAAAATTCTCGATTTTCAGTTAAAAGAAGAAAACAGTAAAACCTCAAAAGGCAGCACCGATATTTTTTTAGTTGTTGTTGTCTGTGTAGAGCAGTGGTGTGCGCGGGGCATCGCCGTGCGCAGTCCGGCAGGCAGAAATCTAATCCTCTGAGGCTTTCCGTAACGCGTGAGTCAGCCGTTTCTTAGAAGTTGTCACGTAGGACATGAGCTTACGTGGAGAGGAGATTAATTATGGGTGAGAAGATTATGGGTGAGAAGATCTTTCATTTACTGCCTTTTCTTGGTTACCGGTACAATATGAAAAGGCAGTAAATGAAAGATCCTCTATGCCAGACCGTGTGTGAATTACTCCTTTCCCGTACCATTTCTCTCACTTTCTTTGTTGCGTTGGTGCAAAGAATCCTCAAACTATTTATTGCCCATAGGAGGAAAAAAAATGACATATTCTCCTCAGCTCATACTAATATGACGTGGCTCTTTAGAACCGGCTCCTTAGGCTTGTCACAGTGGGAGTAATTTAGCTAGTAACTTACATGCCACCTAAGTAAAAAAAATGATGTGGCAGTTAGTTACTGTAACATCACATTTTTATAGACAAGATGAGTCTATAAGATAATAAATGAGACCATCTACGTTATTCTCTTTATGTTACTTTGCACTATGATACTAGTCTCCACTATGACCAGCCTTAGAGACGATCATTGGGCTAGTCACAGTGTGAGTAACATAGCTAGTAACTTGTATAACATAGCTAGTTACTATAAAATCACATATCTCAAGACAGTGTGAGTCTATTGGTTAATAAATAGGATACTATATATATATATGTTAGTACCCACTATGAAGGTAGTAACATAGACTAGTAACATACGTACTCACTCCGTCTTCGAATAAGTATACATTTAGACATACATTAAGTTAAACTTTATTAACTTTAACTATTTTTCTAAAAAAATAGAGATATTAGCACTGGGGGTACAAATACTTGCAAAGGTGGAGCACGTTCATACAACAACTTGCAAATGTGAACAAAATCATACAAATACTTGTCAAAGTTGTGCAAATTCATACAAAATGGACATGTGGACGACACGTGGACGCCAGGTGGACGCCAGGTGGACGCCAGTGTGCATCTCTGCGCGCGTGGACTGGATTTTTGCGGAAAACCCCTCGGAAAAAAATCAGGGCACGAATTGGTCCACGCAAGGGCATGATAGAAATGCATAAGAGTACCCGTTTTCTTGCATATTTATGAATATGCCCCTCGCCTGTTATAAAGGCAAGTGAGGAGAGGACACTCGCCACTGCGTCGTCTTCGACGTTCTTGCCGCGACGGCGTCGCCACCTCGTCCTCGCCGCTGCGCTGTCGCCGGCGTTCTTCGCGGAGGAGATCATGGCGGAGGAACCTGTGTACCGCAGATACGATATGGAGGCGCCGGAATATGGTGAGTTTCTTCCCCTGTTCTTCCCCTGTTCTTCTCCCCCGCGCGGGCTTTAGCTAGGGTTCATGAATGCGACGATCAGAGGACGATTGGGTCGAAAAAGTTGTGGGATTTGGAATGTTAGTGCATCGTTATGGTTTTGCCCATGTCTGTATGGCCAATTTCGTTGATTTTGTTCGGTTTTGATCTGGCAGTGCGTCGTTCGTTGCGCGGCTACTGTGTGGCGAAATAGCACGCATCTGGGGCTTGTAAATTGTTTAGGTTAGCATATTAGTGGTATATATGGTTCTAATTAGGTTTTTGACGCAGTGGACAACGATTTGGAGCATGCCCTGTTTCGGCCTGTTTTTACCACGGGCAAGACAGAGAAAGGTGGATTTTTTGGAATTGATTTTCAGAAAATAAGCATCCTCTTGGTAGTATGGAGTGTTAGTTAATGATTTGGAGTGTTAGTTAATTTTGCACTAACTGTTAACTGAATTTTCACTAACTGTTAATTGAATTTTGCACTAACTGTTAACTGAATTTTGCACTAACTGTTAACTGAAGTTTGCAGTAACTGTTAACTGAATTTTGATCTGTTTGCAATTTAGGTGATGATCCTGAGAAGTTCACAGTCCAACTAGAGCATAATGGATTTTTCTGTGGATTGAAAGGTACACCACTGGATTACATCAGTGGTACATGTGATTGGTTTGACAACTGCAACAGTGATACATTTTCAGTGTTATGGATTCAGGATTTTCTTAAGCAGCTTGGACATACCATTGATGAGAGGACACATGTCTATTGGTGCCTGCCTGGAAAAGGAATTCAAGATGGTTTGAAGCTCATTCAAACTGATGCTCATATCTTGGAGATGACAGAAGCTGCCAAGGAGCACAAAACACTGTCTTTGCTAGTGGATCACACTGATTTTATCAGCATTTTCAGGGATGATGTTACTATAAAAGATGGTCCAGAGCTCCCCCTGTAATCCACAAGGAAATAGTTACAACATCTATAGAAATTTTCAGGGAGGATGAAGTTTGTGAAGAAGAGGACACAGACACTGAATTTTATGACAGTGATTGGGATGCTGAGGATGGTGATGATGACCTATTTGCAGCTCATGTTGACAAGGAAGTAAATGACAATAATGAACCAGTTCAGGAAGTTGAAGAGGAGGATGATGCAGGGCTTGATCATGAAGATATTGAACTAACAAAAGAGCAAGAGCAGGAGTTGAAGTACAAATTCAGCATGTTTAACCCAGAGGTTGACATGGAGAACCCAGACTTTAAGGTTGGGATGGTATTTTCATCTATCAAAGAGCTAAGGAGGGCACTAAAAGCATATAGTATCAAGGAGAGGGTTAAGGTATTCAAAACTAGGAATGAAGCCACCAGGCTAGATGATGTTTGTGAGGGAAATTGTGAAGGTGGTTGCACATGGTTTTTGAAGGCCTCTCAGGATAGCAGGACTGAAGCAATGGTAGTGAGGAAATATTGTGGTGTGCACAACTGTGAGAGAGTTTGGGAGCTTAAGGCCTTGACAGCTCCTTTCTTGTGTGAGTACTTCATGGATGAATTCAGAGACAATCAACACATGGATCTAACAACATTTTCAACCAAAATCCAGAGGAAATTCAACTTGACGCCAAATAGATGGAAATTAAGGAGAGCAAGGAAGATGGCACTTGACAGAATACATGGGGATGAGTCACAACAGTTCAGCTTGATGTGGGACTATGGGCAGGAGTTAAGGACTACCAACCCTGGCTCTAAATTTTTTCTGAGCACAAATAAATCAACAGAGAATGGACAAGAGAAGGAGCATTTCGCAACATTGTACTGGTCTTATGATGCTTGCAAAAGAAGGTTTCTTGAAGGTTGCAGGCCAGTCATTTGCATTGATGGTTGCCACATCAAAACCAGATACAAGGGGCAATTACTAACTGTAGTTGGTATTGATCTAAACAATTGCATCTATCCAATAGCAATGGAAGTAGCTGAAGTGGAATGTACAAGTTCCTGGGAGTGGTTTCTAACAACACTAAGGGATGATCTCAATATCACAAATACTTCTCATTTCACAATCATGAGTGACAAGCAAAAGGTAATTGTATGCTTAATATTTTTTAACTGCTTAAGATCATATGAATATAAGTGTATGCTTGTTCATGTGCCTTGGCAGAGAAACTCAGGGTTTCTCTGCCTTGGCAGCAGTCCAGTGTATGCTTGCTTATGTAAACTGTGAGTTTCTCACTGATGTAAATGATTAATTTGTGTAGGGACTCATTAAGGCAGTGAAGACTGTGTTTCCTGATGCAGAACACAGACATTGTGTTAGGCATCTGTACCAAAATTTTCACAAGAAGCATAAAGGGGAAACACTGAAGAAAGATTTGTGGGCCATTGCAAGATCATGCAACATGCCTAGTTTGAAAAAACACATGAACAAACTAGAAGCTGACAGTAAAGAAGCTTTTGACTGGGTTGAGGAACTGGAACCAAATACATGGATTAAGGCTTTCTTCAGTGATTTCCCCAAATGTGACATGCTGCTGAACAACCACTCTGAGGTGTTCAACAGGTAATTTTACTTGCAGCTTGTACCTATGCAGCTACATTTTAGAACTCTGTGATTACCTGAGTTGCCATGTCTTACTGAGTTTAATTTACTTATGCAGCTACATTTTAGAAGCCAGAGAAATGCCTATGTTGAGCATGCTTGAGAAAATTTTCTACAAGCTCTTACACAGGATTGTCACCAAGAATGAAGAAGCTGAAAAATGGCATGGAAAGATTTGTCCTAAAATCAAGCAAAAGCTGGACAAAGCAACTGAGTGGGCTGCAAATTGCGATGTACTCAATGCTGGTCAAGGGATATTCAAAGTAGCTTCATCTGAATTTGAAGGAGGATACTGTGTGGATCTAAAAGCAAGGACTTGTGACTGCAAGAGATGGCAGCTAACAGGGATTCCTTGCTGGCATGCAATAGCTTGCTGCAGAGCAGAGAGGATTAATCCAGAGAACCTTGTGCATAGCTGCTACTTCATTGAAACTTACAAGAAGGCATATGCATACAACATGGCCCCACTCAGAGCTAGATGCCATTGGGAGAAGCAAAATGGAGTACTTGTGCATCCTCCACTCTTTACCAAGGTAATGGGCAGGCCTAAGAAAAATAGGAGACAAACTCCAGAAGAAGTGGAGAAAAATGGGGGAAAGGCCATAACAAGGGCAGGCCTAGCAATTCACTGCTCAATTTGCAAGATGGCAGGCCACAATAGAAAAGGGCATGACAAATACTTGCAAGAGCTAGACAATGGTACTGTCTTTGTTGAAGATGATGATGGGGATTTTGACAACCCAACAATTGTACAGGTAATTAATTAAGCAATGCATCTTTGTACATGCTTACCTTCCTAGCATTTATCTGCTAATGTGAACTTTTTGTTCTTCACAGCACATTATTCCCCAGCCTAGTCACCCTGAACTGGATCCTAGCCATCAAGTCCACATGATGGTGTACAGGATGGGTCAAGAGGTTCCTTACAAACTTTACTAAATTTCTCAAAATATTTACTAACATAGCATCATTTACTAGTTATCTAACTTAATTACTGGAATTTTATTTGCAGGACAGAGCATATGCACCACTACCCAGGGAACATGGCCCTCTGCCTGAGGAGAGTGCTTTTGTAACTGCAGCAAGAGATTCTCTTCCTCAAGGCAGGGTTACAACTGCAATGGCCAGAGGAAGGGAAAACACAAGTGGCAGGGGCAGGGGAAGGAACAACACCCATGAATTGGAAGGAGAAGCACCACAGCAACAACCAGACTCCACTGTCAGAGGCAGAGGAAGGGCCACATCAAGTGCAAGTGCTAGGGGAAGGAACAACACAAATGGCAGGGGCAGGGGAAGGAACAACACCTCTGAATTGGAAGGAGAAGCACCACAGCAACAACCAGACACCACTGTCAGAGGCAGAGGAAGAGCAAAGAAAAGACTTCTACCTAGCAGCTCACAGCCTGCAAAAACAACTAAAGCAGTCAAACAATACAAGACAGGGCCAGGTTCTGCTTACCATTTGCTGTTTGGTGAAGAACCACAACAAAGAGATGTACCTGACCTGAATGAAGCAGCTCCTGAAGAAATAGAGACAACACAAACTACACCAGATGTCCTTTAGATTATGTACCTTAGTTCAAACTGAACTTGTTTTCTGCTATCCTGGCAAATTTGAGTTCACATGTGAACTATATTCACTGAATCATGTAATTTAGCAAGCACTGCTGAACAAGACTATTACATGAAATATTTGTCAACTTCATTACATACTTGTGCTTCAAATAACTGTAATGACCACATCTATACATTGCTGCCACATATTGATGCCACAAATTTATGCAAACATTGTTGCCACAAATTTATGCAAACATTGCTGCCACAAATTCACACAAACATTGCTGACACAAATTCTCTCCACAAACATTGCTGACACAAATTCACACAAACATTGCTGACACAAATTCATGCAAATAACCAGATAGGTAGCTTAACAGTACACTGACATAACCAGATAGGTAGCTTAACAATAAACTTACATAACCACATAGGTAGCTTAACCAGATAGGTCTACTTCATTACAACTCCACTAAACTACATTGGATAGATTGCATTGGTAGCATACACTCCCAACACATCAACTACACTGCCATTTTTCCTAGCACTACACCAACCAGAAGCACCATGAAGACAAACATCAGTGCCATGTACTTGAACTTCATTGCAGATATCTGATCATTCTTCTCCTTCAACTGATCTTCAAGAAACATGACAATTCCTTCCTTGTCTCCATCATCTTCTGCTTCCTGAGTATCTTGACTCTCAGCACCATTACCATACTTCAGCCTCCAAACTTCATCACGAAGATCCCCAAGCAACTCAGTGAGGAACCTGGACGGTGCTGGGTCATGCCATTGCACAAATCCACACCCACCGTGCTACATAGTTCAATGGCAGTTCATTAGAGGGAGGGCACGAATCAGATGGCACGAATCGAATCGCAGAGGAAACTCAGATCAAATGGCACGAATCAGATCGATTAGAGGGAGGGCGTACGCACTCACCAGGGCATCAGGGCAGGCGTAGTACCTCCTGCCTGGATTTTGACGGCTCCAGGAGATCCATCTCGGCGCCTTGCGCCGCGGCTCGCAGACGCAGTCGCAGTACACCGGCGGCTCGTACGCCATGGGGCTCTGTCGATACTGAACCGGCGACCAGGAGCGCTGGTTCTCCCTCCTGCCGCTGGCTCGACGGAACCCAGGAGCGCAAGAACCCGACGAGAACGACATCGCCCAGTCGTCGCCCGCCGCCGTGCCGTCGCTGGAGAGAGCTAGGGTTAGGGATTCGTGTTTCGATTTGGGGATTGACCTGTCTGTGCGACTGAAAAAATCCAGGGGGTTTTCTGCAAAAATCCAGTCCACACGCGCGCAGAGATGCACACTGTCCACCTGGCGTCCACCTGGCACCCACCTGGCGTCCACATGTCCGTTTTGTATGAATTTGCACAACTTTGACAAGTATTTGTATGATTTTGTTCACATTTGCAAGTTGTTGTATGAAAGTGCTCCACCTTTGCAAGTATTTGTACCCCCAGTGCTAATATCTCAAAAAAATATAAGGGACTATGTTACTGATCCATGTTACTCGTACTACATTGTGAGAAGCCTTTATGGTCGACCTGACGACGGGACCTGTGGCGGGGCTTGTCGCGCTCCGGCCACTTTAATGGCCCCGAGGCGACACCTGTCCCTCCCTCGCCACCCCGCGGCCGCACCAACTCCGAGATGCTCTCTCTCTCCCACTAAACTAGATTTCCCCGTGCTAATTCGGGCAGCTAATCACGATCCACCCCCTGTCGCCCCCTCCGCCGCTTACTAGTATAAGTCAAGCCCACCCTCCTCCCTCCGCTGCTCGCCCTTGCCCACTTCGCCGGTCGTGTTCTGTGCAGGGGATAGTGAGTGACTGACCGGCTGGAGGATTTTCTTGCGGAGTTCCGGTGAGATTTGAAAGGGGGGATTTTTTGGCTTGCGGAGGGTGTGGGAGGAGATGGAGATGCCGGGAGGGAGCGGGGCGCTGGCGAGGCAGGGGTCGATCTACTCGCTCACGTTCGACGAGTTCCAGAGCGCGCTCGGCGGCGCCGGCAAGGACTTCGGGTCCATGAACATGGACGAGCTGCTCCGCAACATCTGGACCGCCGAGGAGTCCAACGCCATAGCTTCCGCCGCCGCCGCCCCGCCTTCGGCCGCCAATGTCGACGCCCTCCAGGCCCAGCCGCCGAACGGCCAGCCGGCCATCCCGCGGCAGGGCTCCATGACGCTGCCCCGCACGCTCAGCCAGATGACGGGGACGAGGTCTGGCGCGACATCATGGGCTTCTGCGACGACGGCGACGAGGATCCGCCGGCGCCGGCCGCCGCCGCCCCCGCGCCGCCGCAGGCGCAGGCGCAGCGGCAGCCCACGCTCGGCGCCATGACGCTGGAGGAGTTCCTGGTGCGCGCCGGCGTCGTGCGGGAGGACGTCGGGGGCCAGACCGTCGTGGTGCCCGCGCGGGCGCAGGCGCTCTTCCCTCAGGGCAATGTCAATGTGGTCGCGCCCAGCATGCAGGTGGGGAACGGGGTGGTCGTCAGTCAGGCGGCGATGACGGTGGCGGCGCCCACCACGCCCGTCGTGCTGAATGGGTTCGGGAAGATGGAGGGCGATGATCTCTCGTCTCTGTCGCCGGTGCCGTATCCCTTCGACAGCGCGATGCGGGTCAGGAAGGGGCCGACCGTCGAGAAGGTGGTGGAGAGGAGGCAGCGGCGCATGATCAAGAACCGGGAGTCGGCTGCCAGATCCCGCCAGCGGAAGCAGGTGAACGAACCCCTTTGTTCTTCCACTGCACTGGTGCAGCAGCTATCCGTATCTGATATGCCTTTTGCTTAGTTATTCTGAATAATGTTATCTGAAATCGAACCCAGGGGTCACTGGGTGTCTATTTTGGGTATGCACCTCGGTTATGTTATACTTTATTCGTCTGATGTGATCCGACACTTCCGTTTAGATCTGTAGCCCCTGCAATTATGTGAAACCCAAGAGGGGAAGAATCTATGTGGATCGTCATTCAAGTTGACCCTCTCAGATCCAGGAAGATAATGGATAACTTGTTCATTTTGGAATGAAAGTTTACGCATTGCAGCATATATGCCTTCTCATTTCTTCATTCCACTCTCGAAAATTACACTAGTCGTGAATAGTTTGATGAATCTTGTCCTAGGGTATGTGGGATAACAGGCCTCTTTTATGTGTCACTGCTACATGGGCTATAAACTTCTATGTTGCAAGCACAGCAATCTCAAGTTTATTGGATAGCACTGATAGATTGCAAAAGTTCCAGATGGCTCTTTTATTGTTTTATCTTGAACCATATCTCAGTTTGTATACACTTAATTTGAGACTTCTGATGTATGTCAGGCTTATATAATGGAGTTGGAAGCTGAGGTAGCAAAACTGAAGGAGAATAATGAGGAATTGCAGAAAAAACAGGTATACTTAAAATTGCTTTGATGATTGCATGCACATTATTTATTTACTGACCTTGCAATTCATGTAATCAGTTAGTAGTACTTAGTTAATTCTTACTCTAGACAGTTCTAAAGTTTCTTGCCGCACTTGTCATATTTGTCCAGTGGGTATGTCTCATATATGTTTTTTTAGCTCTCCCCAGATGATGCTTGTTGCTGTCATGACACAAAAGTGTTGTCATGATTAGAAAATTGTTAAATGTCTAGTCCTTGATGTATATGTTTTTGCGTGACATTGCCTGGCTTGAGTAGTAGTTGGAGGCTGCATTAAATTATATCCTTTTAGTTTTCAATATTCTCGCGTTCAATCAATTTCGTGAAATTGTTGTTTTGGGCACTTTGCCTTGTTATACTTGCTATTCTTAGCACACATCTTCTGTGCACTCAACTCAACCGTCGTTACTGGCAGCTTGTTGTTGGTTGATTATGAAAGATTCATTGCACATTGTATCGTGTTTCTGTAATTGACGTACTAGAATTTCCTTATAGTTTGAGATGGATATCTGACACTCTATACGTTGTTATATCACATTCTTCAACATTGTAGTTATTACTCCTTTGATTGAGAGAAAACCATGAATATCTAATTAGTTTAACTTCAACATGCAATTCTGGACTTCAGAGTTTAGACCGCAGATTACATTAAAACCTTATCCTTGTACATTCCGGATAAAAACTCTTAAGGAGCTATATTCACTTTCTTTTATACTTCTAATTTGCAGGTGGAAATGCTACAGAAGCAAAAGAATGAGGTAATAACCTTACACTTGGTAGAAAATATTGCTGCTACCAGTAAATATTACATTTGGTATCATTGTTGTGGAAGTTGTACCATGCAGTCCTGCTGTCTGCACTGTGTTTTTCTTGGATTTTCACTGCTGCAAGCCTGCAATGTGCAGTTGAACTGCAAAAGAGTGCAACATGGTTTTCCATATGTTCATGGATGTAGTCTATTAACATCATACGTTGCTGATCACTCATACTAAAGGTTTAAGGCGTGCACAATTGAGATGGGCGTTAGTCATGCATGCATAATTGCATCCATTGAAGCACTTTAATATATGCATGTCTGCTGAACTTGTTATTCCAAGACTTCAGAGTCTGGTTTGGCTGTGAGTTGATTTTAAAGACAATTTTTAGTTTTTAATATACTAGTAATCAGTAACTTCTATGGTCCTAAAAATACTATATATGGCACTAGTTTCCACCCTCACCTCATCCCATGGTGCAACACCTCGTAGACAAGTAGATAGTTTCTTGTTGGTATGTTCATTATACTATGTACACATGTGTAAATGAATGTTGTTGAAGCCTTGAAAAATCGTTTGATGTAGCATTAAGAAATATGGAGACGACTGATTGGATTTCAGTCTGGGGTTAGGATGAAATGTTTCTAACTGACTCAGGTCATATTTCAGAGTCCCTATGTTCCAACATACAACCTCCGTTCCATTGCCAAAACGGCTTATAATATGGAACGGAGGGAGTAGTAGCTATTATACGGGTCCTCGGCCTTGTACTTAGCTTTATACTTGGGTTTTCCAGTAACTGGCGAGGTTACCTAGTTTGAGAATATGACCAATATACAACCTAGTAGACCCAGTTTCAATCTTGGGCGACTGTAGACATGTCAGCCAACTCTTCTGATGTTAACTATTACTCTTTGCCTTGGAGGTTCTGTTAAGGATTCAAAAGTTCTATTGCCATTATGTGGGAGCATTAGGAGATTGTAGGGCTTAGGTTATGACGGGACATTTGAAATTAATCATGATTCTAAGATGTATAAATCTGAGCTCAAACAAGCCAAGTGAGTCATGCTCAGATAAACTCTCAGTGCTTTTTGGCAGGGCATCAGCCACCTGTCAACTCATATTTGATGTTAACTCTATCTCTTCAGTTTACAACACCTGTTGAATATAAGGAAATCATAACGTCACATTTTGGAAACAGGGTCTTGCCTTTGTGCATCACGTTAAACACGAATTATAAAAACTACCGTTCATCATATATTCTTTTTGGTGATAATGACCTCCGGCTATGATCGGCCAAACCCAGCCAAGAATGAACTACATTCAACAGTATAGCATCAGCTGTGATTTTAGATGTGCACAGCTATGCAAATCTTAGATTTCACATGAAGCAAAAAAAAAGTCCTGCAGTTATTGCAAAAGAATGTATGCTTCCATGGCATCAGGCTTGTTAATAGTGATAAAAGAGACCTGGTCTTGTATAATAATTGGTCTCCCAGTTAAGCCACATATTTTTCAGGTTGATTCCTGATTTGGAAGGAGGGGGCTTGGCTAATAGTAAATCGCAGTGTCTTGCCTAAGATGCTAATGGTCACTTGGTCAGCTGCGCAATCTGGAAGTCCACAGTTTGCAGCAGTATCGTCTGCATATCAACAAAATACTAATACCATATTCTGTGACACGTTCATTTGTGATGAGATTTTTCACTGAAATTTTTGAGAATGTGTCGCATCATGTTTTTCTTTACACATGGCTGTCCTTAAATCTATTTGGGTGAAACTCACTCCTTACATGTTTTTTTCTAGGTTATAATTTATTGTTAGCCAATTTTAATTAAAGAATGACCTCCGATCATTGACACGGATTTGGTCGACATGGGTACATGTGAACCCTATATAAACAGTAAAAAAAAATGGCATAAAACATGTGTGTAGAGAATGTATGCATATATGTGCATGTCAAGTTTGAAACTAATATACAAAATATGTAACTTGTGTGTGAAAAAACACAAATTGTCCAAGGTATGTACAATGAACAGAATTTTTACCATACAAAAAATTAGTAAGTTCCATTTTCTCCTATTTGTGTAGGCCACATACAATCGTGTATTTTTCTTGAAATTTTGCACGAGTAAGTTTCAAGGCAATTTGTAGTGGCGTGATTTATTCCAATTTTTCTGAAACTTCGAAATAATTTTTTTTAGATGCTTTAAAATTCAGGTCCATGTGCACCCATGTCGATGGTTTTTGCGGACATCAGTATTTAATGGAAGTAGAATGCTAACCCAACATAAGTTAGTGCTTGTCATGGGGATCTATGGTCCAGTCTAGAGTTTGCTCTGTTCAAGTCTTGAACAAAATAAGACACATTACCCCTGCTGCTTCGTGGAGGTAGAAAAGAGACATTCCTACCCTGAAGTTTAGATATATTTCTGGTTGTTATATACTCCCTCCATCCCAAAACATTTCACGTCAATGTAAACCACACCTAGACGAAAATGAGTGAACTTACACACTAAAACGCATCTAGATACATGCGGACCAAATGTCAATTATTGTGGGACGGAGGGATATTAGTTTTGAACTGTCAATAGGAGATGTGTGCCTATGTCTGATTTTCATGTGTTGCAAATTAAAAAAGAAGGTTCTCCTTAGACATCCTTCCACTAATGTAAGTTTATTATAAATGGATTTTCAGGTTATAGAGAGATCGAACAGCAGCTTGGACCAAAGGCGAAGAGATTTTGCTTGCGACGAACACTGACCGGCCCATGGTAGCCTGAAGCTCACACAGCGTTGACAGCAGTCGAGATGGTCGTCGTCTTCCCTAGATGAAATGCCAGTGTACATATCAGCTGAAGCCAGAATCTCCGGCTTACGCCCGTAGACCGCAGCGTCGTCACTGCATGTCCGTGCGGGTGATCTTTCAGTTTCTTTAGTTGATTCCTGGTGTGACTCTTAATTCCTAGGTTTTTAGCTTTGCCGTCTTCCAAATGAACAGAAAGCAAAGTATCTAATCTGTTTTAACTCCCTGTCTATTGGCATGGTGAGATCATGCATGCGTAGGTATGTTGTTCGAGTTGGGATACCGTCCTGTGATAGTTTCAGCGTAGTGCACCCGTGGTAGAGCGTTTGGTTTCACTGACCTGCGTGTAATTTCAGATTACAGTTCCAGTTTACTAATAAATGCAGGCGCTGACCCAGGGCCGGTCCTGAGATTTCGAGTATCCGGGGCAAAATCAAAAATTTAGACCCCTTAGTATAAATAAGTAAACATATATGTGTTAGCAAAATAGAAATCAAACAAGATACATTGTTAAATATGTGCTTGTGATCACTCACATTGTTATCGTCTGTGTTCATGTCGGCATTGTCTTCTGTATTAATCTTATCTTTTATATTAACATTAATTTATTCCTCACAAGAACTAGCGCCAACTTGTCATTTTTTGAAGCTCGTATTACTCTTCAAAAAATTCTGAATAGATTCTCTCTCTATAAATCTATCAATTATTTTTTCATGTTTTTCCTTTTCCTTTTTGCAGCATGGGATAAAGGCTTCATAATAACACTGCAAATAAAAAAAAGAATTGGTAATCAAAATTAGGGCATAACATAAACAAGATATATAAAAAAATTAGAGAAGATCCATCGATCAATTTGCATGGTAAAGCGGCACGGCGCTTGGAATCGAAAATACAGGAACCAATCGTCAAACAAGATGTGCTAAGGCGATGATGCGGGCGTCCGGCGGGCAAGATGAGAGAGACGAGGGTCAAGCATGGTGGCGGAGATCTCTTGGTTGTCGTTTTGATCGGACGAGCATCTAGCCAAAAGTTATTAAAGCTAATAGAGCGATCAGTGTCATCGACCAGTACGTACACAACCTCGATGTCTCGGTCGCTAATTAACTGACGTGTTCGATCGACTGCCGAAACGAGCGGAGTGAAGACAAAAGGCGTAGTTGGCCCAATACTGATTCGGAGCCAGCAACGATTCACAAAATAGGCTATTATTTTTCATTTTTTTCTACATGCCATGTACTGCATAGATATATCTGAAGGGCCCCCAGTATTCTTGGACCCGGGACGGCTGCCCCTCTTGCCCCCCTCCAGGGCCGGCCCTGCGCTGACCTCCTGTAAGGGCTCGTTTGGTTGCAGCCTTTCCCGAGGGGAACCCCGCGTTTTCCCGGGCCGAAGGAACCACGGGCCAACTTGCCCCGGGGCTAGCCCACCTGGCCATTTGGTTGCCCACGAGGGGACCAAACCCGGCCCTTCCGCGTCTCTACACCCGGGCGAGAGTTCCGCTGGTCGATAGGTCGGGGAGAATTTCCTCGTCTCTCTCTCTCGCGCGACAGTCACAGAGAGGCGGCGGCGCTGGATCGAGGCCTCCGGCCTCCCGAAATTCTGCCTCCGGCCTCCGGAGCGAGGGCCCCTCCCGAGCGCCTCGAAGTTCTTCTCTCCGCCTAGAAGCTACTCAACCTCCGTCCTCCTTCCTTCGAGCTCATCTCCGCATCGAAGGTCCTCTCCGGCAACGACGACGGTTGTGTTCCTCCGACGACCAAGGTTACCCATCCTCCTCTCCTCCGGCGACGGCCCGGCAGTTCCTAAATCATCGGTGAGCACAACCACATCCTCCCCTTTCTCTCCACTCCACATCCATGCTGTACACTAGATCTTGCAAGCAGGTTGGGGAGATCTCCCCCGTGGGAAGCCCTTCTTGCTGCCAAATGAGCACCTCATAATTCCCGTGAGAAGCGGGGATCCCTGCTGCACCTCATAATTCCCTTCGGGGGTTTGCTTCCCTGGTTTTCTCCACCCCTGCACCCAAATTAGCCCTAATTTGAGTTTACAATCTATGTTCTGGGCGATGTTACTGATCCATGAACAGCTCACCTTGCACGCCCTACTCATATATTACAAGCCAACGCGCACGTTAAGATTCTGGAATAAAATCACTTGCCTCCCTTGGAAGTTTGAACATACCCTTGTCTAACCCTATAGGCAGACCATCTTTTTTTTCTGGCTTCTATCAGGGCCAGTCCAAGAGACGATAAGGAGTGGGCACAATATTCTTCCATATTCTGGGCATCGCCATTATTCCTCTACTGTTTCCTCTTCCAATTTTCGTAGGACCTGGCCACATCCCATCTTTCTAATTTTGGATGCACCGCGTGTCTTGGATCGGGGACCTGTGCTCTGTTTGCCCTTCGCATGCGACAGCGATCGATCGCCTGCCGCGGTACTGCCCCCACAAGTTTGGAATGCAGCCGGTGTCTAGTGCCACGAGTTGGGGCATCTGAAGCCACCATTTGCACAATTTCAGCGTGCGTGAGTTTTTTTTTCTTTGTGTAGGGAACTTTTTTTTTAGATAAAAGGCCGAGAGGCCCAACGTTAAATTAATAACGCCAAACGGCGAGAGGATACAAAATGCTGAACCCGGCATACAACACAACCCGGCACACACACAAGGAACAGAAACTACTAGGTGATTACAGGTAAACTCTGAAGAACACCACCACCGTCCACACAGGTAGACAGGCTCAACCAGGAGGTCTCAAAGAAGGGCGCCGAGGAGACACCGGCCACAAAGCTGCAGGCAGGCTCAACAGGGAGGCCTTGAAGAGGGACGCCAAGGAGACTACAGGAGGGCAACGGCGAACACCGCCACTGACCACAGAAGCTGCAGACAGGCACCAAGAAGCTCCAAACAAGAAACACCGATGTGCAGAAGAAGTTGTAGACCTTGCCAGCGATAGCTCGGCGAGAAGCTGTACCGGGGTCGCAACCAAAGCCTCAACAACCTCCAGGAAGCAACATTCCGTGTACTCAAAGGCGGCGTCTTCAAGAAGATCACGACACAGTGTGCCGCCACCGCCCGATCCGAGGATCTCAAGTTTTCACCTGGAGTACGCAGGGAACCGAGAGAGCCGCAACGGCGCCTTCAAGAAGGGAACGACGTCCAAGGACGTCGCCGCCGCGGTCCGGAAAGACACCGGACAAGAGTTTTCCCTCGGCATGAACTCTAGGCCACCCAGCACAGGGCTTGGAATGTCACCGAAGCGACACCCGCACCGCTGCCACGAGATGTCACTTGTCGATCACCACGCCGCCCACACGGCCGAGGTCACCAACCAGCACCAGAACCACCGGCACGCCCGCCAACAGAATGGTTCTCACCGTCCATGGCCGCCGCCCCGGCGTCCAAAATCCCTGCACCACCGAACCAAACCGAGAGCCGAGAACCACCGCCACGGCAAGGGCACCCGAGCCCAGACCAAACGACCCGCGACCTCGAAGTCGTCAACACCCACGGACCCCTCGCGCCATAGAGGCGAGCACCAGCCCCCATGGCTGCTACCAACGCCCGAACTGGGGGGAGCAAGCAGCCGACAACCACCACGGCTGCCGGCCACGGATCCGCTGCTAGGTCGACACCAACAACCACCATGGCTGCCAGCGGCCACCTATCCTGAGGGGGAAAAGGGCTCACCAGGGCCCAGGGCCCCGGCCCGTGAAGGCGAGGCGGCCACCGGAGCACGCTCGTGGCCGCGCCACCCCTCGCATCCTTCGGCCTACCCAACCGGAGCAGAGAAAATGTTGCTCCAGATCTGCAGAGCCGCCGCCACCATATCTGGAATGCCGCCGCCATGGCCGCGCCGAGCAGCCTGCGCCCAGAGGGGACCCAGCCTCAGCCGGCCAGCTACGCGCGAGGAGGTGAGCCCTCGCAGCCACCATGCCGCCGCGCCGCCACGCCCCGCGAGACAGCGTCGCACCCCACCGGCCGCAGCGCCCGCGCCGCTACCTCCGTGCGAGGGGGAGAAGGAGCCCCGCCGCCAGCGACGCCCTCCAGCGGCGGCGAGGGGAGGGAAGGCCAAGGGAGAAGGAGGCGGTGGCGGTTTCTAGGGTTTCCCCCTGACTGCTCGCGGGAGCGGAGGAGGGGAAAAAATAGGAGAATCTTGTGTAGGGAACTTCATTACATTTTCTTTGGGAAGAACTGCACTAAGATCATCGTTCAATATTTCGGGGTAGACGGTCATCCGATAGATCATGGTCCATCCACCTTCTAGGCCCATTTCATTTATGTCGGGGAGTGTATTCGAAAGTTGCTCAAGAGGTGCTATACACCACTCTTAGTGGTGCCGCACCCCGGTGTCGCCTGAAGAAAGAGAAATCGGACCTCATATGTCGGAGGTGGTGAACAAGACGTTGATTGTCCTTATTTCCAAGGTGAAGAATCCGCGCAGCATAACCCAATATGAGCCGTTTTCGTTATGTAACATGATAGACAAGCTATGCTCAAAGGTCCTTGCAAATCGGCTGCTAGGAGGAATTCTTGACGAGCTAATTGCGGAAGAACAAAGTGCATTTGTCTCGGGGAGGTTGATTACGGACAATGTGTGCATGAATTTTTTTGGTTATATTTTATTGTTAGCCAAGTTTTGATTAAATAGTGACCTCTCCCACCAGTCAGTATTTACTGGAAGTAGTATTTTCCGGAAGGAAACCGCCTTAGCTTGGGACAGAGCCACTCGATGGCTCCACGCGTCCATGCCACACGGATGGTCGCACGCCTGCGGCACATGCAAGCTCCGTCCATCCCATAGATCATGGTCCATCCACTTTCTAGGCCCATTATTTTTAGTCGGAGAGTGTATACGAAATTTGCTCAAGAGGTGCTATACACCACTCTTAGTGGCTCTGCACCCCGATGTCGCCTGAAGAAAGAGAAATCGGACCTCATATGTCGGAGGTAGTGAACAAGACGGTGATTGTCCTTATTCCCAAGGTGAAGAATTCGCGCAACATAACCCATTATGGGCCGATTTCGTTATGTAACATGATCTACAAGCTATGTTCAAAGGTCCTTGCAAATCGGCTGGGAGGATTTCTTGACGAGCTAATTGCGGGAGAACAAAGTGTGTTTGTTCCAGGGAGGTTGATTACGGACAATGTGTTGACGGCTTTCGAATGTGTGCACTCGACTAGACGGAAGAAAGGTATGTAAGGCTGGTGTGCATGATTTTTTTTCTTGGCTATAATTTATTGTTAGCCAGTTTTTGATTAAAGAATGGCCTCTCCCATCGGTTAGTATTTACTGGAAGTAGAATGCTGACCCCAAAATATGTTAGTGCTTGTCATGAGGATCTACGGTCCAGTCTAGAGTTTGCTCTATTCAAATATTAAACGAAATTAGACACATTACTCCTTGTGCATCATGGAGGCAGAAAAGAGACATTCCTAGCCTGAAGTTTAGATATTTTCCGTTGTATTATATTATTATATTAGTTTTAAACTATCAATTTGTAATGTGCGCTTATGTCTGATTTTCATGCGCAGCAATAAAAAAAAAGTCTTCTTTGGGCATCCTTCCGCTCATGTTATTTTATTTTAAATGGGTTGTGCAGGTTATAGAGATAATCGAGCAGCAGCTTGGACCAAAGGCAAAGAGATTTCGCTTGCGACGAACACTGAACGGTCCATGGTAGCCTGAAGCTCACACAGCGTTGATAACAGTTGAGATGGCGCGTCTTCCCTAGAAGAAATACCAGTGTACATATCAGCTGAAGTCAAAATCTCCAGCTTACCCCCTTAGACTGCAACTCCTTGGGGGTGATCTTTCAGTTTCTTTAGTCGATTCCTGGTGTAACTCTTAATTCCTAGGTCTAGCTTTGCCGTTTTCCAAATGAATATCTAATCTGGTTAACTCCCTGCCTATTGGCATGGTGAGATCATGCATTGTAGAATTGAAAGAATAGATTGAGATGCAAGATGATTTTATTGATCTCATATGGTGTACATATATAGGGGTACAGGCGTGACCAAAACCCTAGAGGAGTTCTATACAAAGTCCTATACAATCTAGGTTTGGTAACACACGCACATGTACGTATAGTACACATAATTAGCTATCCCCCCCCCGCCCCTCCCCCGCAGTTTGAGCGTCGCCAGCGACACACAGACTGGACCGAAAGGCTTCAAACGTCGCAGTTGGCAGGCCTTTCGTCATGATGTCAGCAAATTGTTGAGAGGTCAGCACATGGAGAACACGAAGCTGATCGAGAGCAACCTTTTCGCGAACAAAATGAATATCCAACTCAATATGTTTTGTGCGCTGACGATGAACGGGATTCTGAGTGAGGTAGACAGCTGATATGTTGTCGCAATACACCACACAATACACCACAGTAGCCTTGGGCACATCGAAGTGGAGCTCACCGAGGAGTTGACGAAGCCAGCAGCATTCAGCAAGAACGTTCGCAACAGCGCGATATTCTGCTTCCGCGCTCGAACGAGAGACGGTGGGTTGCCTCTTCGAAGACCAAGAGATTAGTGAATCACCAAGAAAGACACAATAGCCAGAGGTCGATCGACGGGTGTCAGGACAGCCGGCCCAATCTGCATCGGAATAGCCAAGGAGCTCTGCTGAAGAAGAAGCCGTGAGACGAAGACCGTGACCTGTGGTGCCCTTGATGTAGCGAAGAATACGTTTAACCAAGGTCCAATGAGCATCACGAGGAGCATGCATGTGTAAACACACTTGATGAACCGCATAAGCAAGGTCCGGGCGAGTCAGAGTCAAGTACTGTAGAGCGCCAACAATACTGCGGTAGTGCGTAGCATCTTGAGCAAGTGCACCGGTGGTGGTAGAAGTCTTGGGCTTCGTATCAACATGGGTGGTGGAGGGCTTGCAATTTTGCATGCCAGCACGGTCTAACAGATCCTCCGCATAGCGCTCCTAGGAGAGGAAGAAACCAGCTGCGGTGCCCTGCACTTGTATGCCGAGGAAGAAGTGCAGCGGACCAAGATCCTTCATGGCGAAGGCGCGGTGAAGACTCTCGATGATGGACTGAAGGAGCATAGTCGAGGAGGCCGTAAGCGTGATGTCATCAACGTAGAGGAGCAGATAAGCCATGTCGGTGCCATGACGCAGAACGAATAATGAAGAGTCAGAACCGGTGGCAGTAAAACCAATGGAGCGAACATAGGCATGAAACCGCTGAAACCATGCACGGGGGAGCCTACTCTGATACCATGTGGAATTGAAAGAATAGATTGAGATGCAAGATGATTTCATTGATCTCATATGGTGTACATATATAGGGGTACAGGACTGACCGAAACCCTAGAGGAGTTCTATACAAAGTCCTATACAATCTAGGTTTGGTAACGCACGCACATGTACGTATAGGACACGTAATTAGCTATTCCAACATCCATGCCATTTGTGTTGCTGGATGCAACCATACCATCATGTGATAGTACGGCGATTACTCCCATAGTGTACCAGTGGTAGAGCATTTGGTTCCACTCACCTGCTTGTAATTTCGGTTTACTGGGCTGGCTGCATCTTCTCTTACTAATTAACGCAGACGCTGACCTCATCCTCTCCCCGCACAGTGCAGAGAGGCGATTTTCTGAACTCACCTGTTCCGCCCACCTCGCCGGCGTCGATCCGGTGGTTCCCTCTCTCTCCGGCGGCCGCTCCGGCGGCGGGAGGGTGGGGGAACCTCGGATCTCGCTGTGTATATAGTGTAGGGCCTAGTAGGTGGCCAACCGGCGGCGTTGTGGAGATGGCGGCGCGGTCGGAGTGGTCTGCACGGGAGGTGGCCGTCCTCTTCGGTGGTGGAGTTCCTCGGAGCTCCACTGCGGGCTGCCTGCCTTCGTCTCGCCTGGAGTTCTTCGGATCTCGTGGGTGGGGCTTCTCCTCGCCGGAGACCGCGGTGCGGTGGCTCCGGTTGATGAATAACCGGAGAGGGCTGGTGTTGGTGAACAAGACGTCAGCGACGGCACAGCAGGGTGGAGGCTCTTCGGAGCCGAGGTTCGACGACTTCCCGTCCGCGGAGGGGCTCCTCCGAATCCAAGGCATGTGTGGAGGAGTGGCGGCGGCGCGCCATCGGCACGTTCTGCTCGGCGTCGACGGCTTCGTGGTCCAGAGGGACTGGTTTGTATTTTTTCTTTCTTTTCCCGCAAAAAAAAAAAAAACGCAGACGCTGACCTCCTGTAGTTTGGGTTCACAGTACGTCCACTTTGTGGGCGATGTTTAACTGTTTCCGTGCACGCCCTACTCATAAGCACGCGAGATTGCGGAATCGAATCACTTGCCTCGCTTTGGAAGTTCGAACGTGCTACCATCATGGTCTAACCCCTATAGCTATAGGTGGACAATATTTTTTCCGTCTCTATCAGCCATTTTCCTACACTAGCTGTTTCCTCTTTTTACCTAGCTTTGGTCTGATCCCATTCCCATCCTTTTTCTTTGCTTGTTAGCTACTTTGTCCCGGAGGCTAGTTATAGTTAAGACCATGCGCACGTAACACGCCACTTGATGTGTGCTCGTGTTTTTATTTATTAATTAGCAGCGGTGGGTGCGCGCCGGGGACCGGAGCTCGGTTCAAGTTGGCGTACGTCTTGAGGTAATTAATACACCATTGTGTGTCCGTGTGTGTTACGCCGCACGCTAGCTGCACTTTCTACGGAACTGCGTTACATTTTCTTTGGAACACAAATGCCACTACCTTTTTTTTTAAGGGTGGATACCACACTACAGATTGTCGTTCGACTTTTGCTGTAGACAGACAGTCATCCGATGGATCATGGCCCACCGGCCCCCTTTCTCGACCGAGGAAGTTTCAAAGCCCAAATGTATTCGGAATAGTTGGGAGTGCTGCCCTGTGAGACCGCAAATCCTATATATCGCCCGCACGCTTGCGTCGCCTGCGGGGTGGAGTTAGTGGGCCGGTCCGTTTCGGCTCTTTCTTTAGTTTACCTTTTTTTTCTTAGTTCTTTTTTCTGCTTTCCTGTTTCTTTTCACTTATTTTTTCTGATTTTTTTCCAGATTTCATTTTCTTTTATTTTTCTGTTTTATTTTCTTTTCTATTTTCGTTATTTATTTATTTTTTTGGTTTATTTTTCTGTTTTCTTTTTTCTTAATTTTTTTTAGATTCACAATATGTTCAAACTTTAAAAATGTTTAAATTCAAAAAATGTTTAGATCAAAAAATTGTTCAAATATGAAATTTGTTCATATTCAAAAAAATTATTTATATTCAACAAATTTTTAGATTGGAAAAATGTTCATATTAAAAAATTGTTTAGATTAAAAAATTATTCAAACTTGAAATTTGTTCAGATTCAAAAAATGTTCAGATTAGAAAAATGTTCAGATTAGAAAAATGTTCAGACTCAAAAATTGTTCAAATTCATTTTCATAAAAATTGTCACCGACATTTTCCGTTCATCGATATTTTATTTTCATTTTTTGAATCGTTTAAAAATAGTTTACGTTTACGCTGTTGACTTTAAAAATCGTTCAAAAATAGTTTACGTTCACGGACATTTTCTGTTGACTTTAAAAATCGTTCAAAAATAGTTTCTGTTCACCCATATTTTCTGTTCACTTTTAAAATTGTTCTAAAATAGTTTTTGTTCACGGATATTTTTTGTTGACTTTTAAAAAGGTTAAAATAGTTTCTGTTCACCGACATTTTCTGTTCAAATTTGAAAATTGTTTTAGCGCTGAAAAATATTCAAATTTAAATTTGTTCAATTTTAAGAAATGTTTAAATTTGAAAAAAAACTCATTTTGAATATTCTAAAGTTGTTTCCTTGTTCTTTCTTTTTTATTTCCTTTTTCTGTTTAAAAATAAAATAGCAAAATAGGAAATACCTGTTATGGGCCGCATCATTGTAGCCCATTTGGTGGGCGCTGTAGGCGGCGGGAGCGTCCCGCGCCGCCAGCGGGCGCGATATAGGAGGTCCCCTGTGAGACACCGGCCCGCACATTGCTGTCGAGGCGACGAAATCGGCTGCCGTGATAAAATATTCTGTTATGCTAAAAAACGAATATATTATATCTTCCCTAAAAAAGACAAAATATCCACCCGTAAATTAAGCTCGCTTCAAAATTAAGATCAAAAGTGTCAGAAGTTATCCATTTCATCTCTTCCTCTTCTATTCCAAGACTGAGCCGAAGGTCCTAGTATGAACTTTGGCAATTGTTTTGGGGGGTAACTTAGACTTGCAAGTACTCACTCCGTTTCGACTGACTAATAAAGTGGTTGTTATGATTCCTTTTTTTATTGCAACGATAGCAAACACAGTCAATTCAGTTATAAAGTTGGATGAGTTGAGAAAAGTGTGTGGATACAATCACAGGAAGCTGACTTTGATTCAGTTAACAACGCACATTTTGATGGACGAAGTTTTGAGAGAGCGACATGGCTTAGGCGAGGTGTAACGGGCCGACTCCTGGACCTAAAATTGGTGGACTGGTCTTGTACATCATAGAACGATGCATATCAAAACTAGTACGTTAAGCATATTTTTTCTAGAGTACGCATCTCGTACCTTACTTTTGTAAAAGGAGGAGATAATGCATATCAAAGAAGGTATAAAGTAATTACAAGAAGCAACCCTCCCCTTTGAACAAGGAGACGATCGAAACCCTCCACACCGCCGAGGATACAGGGCAACTCTCTCGCTACATGGTTTGAGTCTCCTACTCCTGTCCTCCTAGAAACAAAGCACATGTTGACCTCCTCTAAGATCCTAGGAGCTAACACGCTTCCATAGGACCCAACCCCCCGTGCAGATCAGGGTGTCGAACTTCCTGTTTTGCTTGCCGCCAAAACGCTTGCGCTCCGTGATTCACCACTCCTCGAACGTGTCTATTACGGTCGTCGGCGAGAAATTGTCCCCAAGGTTCTACGCACAGGTCAGTGAAACCTTCCTAACAGACACACGTTGGGAGAGGACGGATGTGCTCAGCTGTGTCTTTCTCCTGGGAGACATACGAAACAAGGTTATGTCTGATGTTGTAGGATGTGCCGATGATGTCTTTCCGAGGTCCAATTCCTGTGTTGTACACACAACCACAGTTAGGTTTGGCTAGGTTGAAACAGACTCCTCCTTGGGTCAGCATCTTGTAGGTGGAAAGCATTAGTGCTTTTACAACACATAAGGCTTAAACAGCCGATCGGGGGCTTCTTACATGTTCCACTTGAAGCTTGATTATTTTGTCTACACAAATGAGTTGTCTCAGGCATTGCAAAAGAGAGATCGAGGCCTTGTTTGCATCATAAGATGCGGATGGATGGGAAAGCTTTGTTGCATTGAAATTCCTTTGACGAGTGATATTTATGTGCCTTATGGAAGATCACTACCGTTATATGATACACAATCAAATGATGATTATTTTAAAAGAAAAGTCAATCTTAGCGTCGTTGATCAGATAATCCAACAGTTTAACAGTCGGTTTGATGATGTTAATATGTAGTTGCTTGTTTGCATGTCATCCTTGAATCCCATTCATTCACGTCTTATGATGCACACAAGGCAACGCGAATTGCCAAATTTTATCCCAAGGACATATCAAGCATATATTTGATAAGGCTTGAATTCCATCTTGACACCTTTATTGATGATATGAGAAAAAATTATAGGTTCAAATGCCTAAATATTTGGTGAAATCTCTATTAAGCTTGTTAAAATACAAAACATGTGTTTTATGACTTGGTATACTTACTTCTCGAATTGGTGATCTTACTGGTTACGAGGCAGTCAAGAGAAAGAGAGAAAGGGGCTGCTAACATAGAAGTCCTCACGGTTGTATGCCACAAGGTCCGACAACAGGGCAAATCTATAGATAATGGAGACTATTTAAGCAGATATGAATCCCCTATGTGATTGTTATGGGCATAACACTATTTATATGACCCATAGCAAAAGACTGTGACGAGTGTTGAAACATTTTTCACATTGGGCCTCCGCCATGACATCTTTGGGAAAGAGCGTAGGTCATGACATCTTTAAGTATTACTTGATATTATTTATTGAGCGAGCTCTATTTTTATAAGTAAGCAAGGATGATATAGTTGATACTTTCATGGCAATGCGAAGGTGTAGAATAGAGCCATACTTTTCTACTCATGTTATCTTTTATTCATATAAAATTATTTAATCTTTCAACTATTTACATTGCTGCTAACGTCAATATATTTGATGAAAAATAATTTTGTAAGACTAGATTTATTATTTATTTTGTACAGTGTATGTTATTTGTGATGTCAGGATTTTTTTTTAGGAATGTCGGGATTATTTTTTAATGTGCACGCTCTCCGAAAATTCTCTGCCTCGGCCACTGCATGGCTAAGACTAGTCATAGTGGGAAGTAACTTAGACTACTAACATGCATATGTTACTAGTCTATGTTACTACCTCTATAGTGGGTAGTAACTAGTATATTGTGTCATGCAATGAGTCATTTATTAGATTGTAGAGTCATTTTGCATTGAAAAGTGTGATATAATGGTAATATAGCTAGTTACCACAAACATCTCTCTACATGTCATCAAAATGCCTAATTGGTATTGCATGTGGATGCATGTTACCACCTTAGTTACTCCCACTATGAGTAGTCTAATGACTCGCCTTGTCCCCGATGAGGGTCATTCATTGGCCGGATTGTTGGGCCCCGCGGTCGAGCTTGCTCGCCAACCCCGGACGGTGTTCAAATTGACCGACCACCGTCGGATGCGCTAATGCATCTGCAGATTGCATTTCAACTGTCAGTAATAATAAATCAACCCCGAACGGGACGTCGGTAGGACAACGTTTGTAAACAACGTCCTGGCGTTTCCACTGATCTGTAATTTAACAACTGATGATGATTCCCTGCAACCAAGTGGCCGAACAAATCGCACAGCTCAATGGGCCAATTACACGCAGCTAGGTGGTGTATCAGCCATCAGCCGAACATGGCGACTTGCATTTTTTCTTTCATATTGGTACTTGCGTTTACTTCGTGATGATGATGCCAAGTGGTATAGTAGCAAGGAAGTGAGTCGGATACAACATATGGAAGCCGAGATCCATGGAGCCCTTTTTATTTTAAACTATATCAGCACCCCAAGGTCACATATTCGGGGGTGAACAACGCCCCGATGCGCCTCCATGCAGCCTAAGACAGGCGGGGATCGGTTTATCATCTACACACGGATCCCGTCCGTTTTAATGGTGTCCAACCTTCCTAGGTGGCCTGTCAGGCCGACGCGGAAGAGGTAGAAATCCCCCACGTGTCGTTCGCATTTACGCCGCCGCTTCCCTCCTGCGCATCTGTCAATTTTTCACCCGCGTCCCACCATTTCCTGCCACTTCCCGACTCCATTTCCCGCCCAATCCTCCGGCTATAAGATGGTCAGCCGTGCCGCCAAGCCATGCTCACTTCTCGCCGTCTCCAAAATGGCTCGCCGCCTTGCCACCTCGTGGGATACCCGCACCCATGCCGCACGTCAATGTTTTCCGCTGCCGGACCTACCTCCTCCCCGGCTTCCCCACCGGACGATGACAAAAACAAAGGAGGAGGAGGTAGAGGAGGAGGAGGAGGAGGTAGAGGAGGAGGAGGAGGAAGAAGAAGAGGAGGAGCCACCGCTGTGGCTAGTGTAATACGCCTCTTATGATGCAGCGCGCTAGGAGAGGGAGGACCGCACGCCCATGACGGTGGCGGCGGAGGAGGCGAACAACCACATCACCGAGGTCATCATGCAGGTGTCCCTCGAGACGACAGTGACGAGAGGCCGCTGGCCGCCAGCTCATGGAGACTGAGCAGCAGTCCCATAGGGAGCTGCTAGCCCAAAGGGATGCCTCTACCGCTGATTGCGAGGATCCCGCCTTTGAAGTGGTGGCGGCTCACCGTCGACGGATGGAAGAGGCTTACCGCCGGGACCATGAAGCAGCAGAGCTGGAGAGTAGGAGCCCGGAGGAGGTGGAGGCGGCGTAGGTAGAGGTGGTACGATCGATAACATCGCGCAACACAGAGCGTGGGCCGCCATGAGAGGCGCGTGCATTGGCGCACATCAACGACGGAGAGGCACTGAATGGCGCTCCAAGCCACCACAGAGAGGCGTTGGCTCGCCGCCAATGAGACTGGCCACTCTCACGCCGTCGGCCCGGTGGCGAAGGACAACGAGGCAGGCCTTGGCGAGCCAACTGCTCTCTCTGCATCCAGATTAAGTTAATTTCAAGTTTCAGTTAAAATTTTATTGTAATATGTCAAGTTTCAATGCAACTTGAGTTTTTTGTTTAAAATTTACGAATGAAAATCGAGTAGTGTTGGGCATGTGTCTGATACCCTCCAAAACTGCAATACACGTTTGTAATACACAATTAAGCTACTCCCTCCGATCCTGAAAGACTGACTATCACTAGCTTAGCCTTAAAACGTTACATACCTAGGTATGTTTCTACGACACTTAAATCGGATCGGAGGAAGTACTTCTTTCTGTAGGGCTGCAAACAAGAAATGGGTTGAATCCGGGGTTGAATCCGGTTGGAAAAGTATACAAGAAATGTGTACACATAGGATATGAGTAACTAAATGGCCATGTTCAGCAGTGCAGGGAACTAAGGATGCCAAAATATAATACAAAATAATAGCCATCAAATGGAAATCTAAAGGCCGACTAAAAAGTGGTTGAGATTTATAGAAACTTTGACACGTTTCTAATACACAATTAAGTTACTTCTTTCTGTAGGGCTGCAAAACAATAGTAGCCCTCGAGGTGTAAATTGTGATCCTAATAAACACGCCACCTTCTAGGCGACCGGCTCAGTGAGTTTCAGCCCCCAAGACATGTCTTCACAAGCCCGAACATGGGGCACCAGATTTCCAGTGTTGTGGATTTTGTGGAACTCTTTCCGCGTGCACTCGAAGTACGCCGGCCCATGAGAGCAGGGCTCCATGGACATGGCCCGTTTGCACGGGGGATCGGGCACAACATGGTTCTCCGGCTTCATCATGATGTACGGGGCGAGGCCGCCGAGCGCGGCGCCGACGTACCCGAACGTCGACCAGCCGCTGGTGACGATCCTGTCGGTCATGCTCAGCAGGTACATCTCGGCCAGCGCCTTCTTGTCGTGCATAGTCCGGAAGAAATGCTGGACCTCCTCGTGGCTTGGCTGGTGCACGCTCACCACCTCGCCGTCGGCGCTCGCCGACCGCCAGTACATCTCGCGGATGCTGTCGTGGTACCACCCGTTCAGGCCCGTCATCAGGACGGCCTTCGTTCGCGCACGCGCACCTGCCGCCGCCGGCGGCGCTGCTCCGGCGGTCGCCACCACCCCCGGCAGCAGATGCTCCTGCGACGTGCATGCGAGGATCTGGTCCAAGATGTGCTGGGCCGGCTTGTCGCTGTCGAAGACCCTGATCTGAATCCCCAGCCGCTCATCGGCGTTCTTGAGGTAAGAGTTGTAGAACCGCGTGACCATGCCCCAGACGTCGTTCGTCGGGTGGAGGAGGTACCGCGAGATGACGTAGAACACGGAGTCCTTCCGGGGGAACATCCGGTGGAGCTCCTCCTGATACGCCGGGTTGAGGAAGATGCTGGGCGCCATGTAGGAGTCCGTCCTCAGGACCACCCACTGCACCCGGTGGAGGAACTGCCGGTGGTCGTCGCAGTACGCGAGCCTGTTCGCCGGAGTAGCGTCGTGGTCGAGGTGCACGTACACGAAGCGGTGCTCCGACGCCGGCCCGGTGTTGTTGCGCAGCGTCACGTTCTCGTAGCTCTCCGCCGCGCTCTCCCAGAGGTCCTTGTAGCCCTCGAGCGGGAAGTCGGTAGGCAGCAGCCACGTCGTCCCCGGGAACGGCTCGCAGAAGAGCTCGCCCATGGTCTTCCCCCGGTCGACGAGCAGCACGCGGTTGGTGAGCATGGCGTAGAGGAAGGCCGAGACGATGGCGAGTATCCGGTTGCCGAGGCCACGGTAGGACAGCAGCACGAGGTAGCCGCAGCCGTCGACGGTGTCGACGTTTCTCTGCCCGGATTTCAGCCGCTCCGAAGCTCTCATGTATGGCTCTGTGCCCGGGCCGCACCGCCGCTGCAGCGCCTCCTGCTCCCTCAGCCGCTTGATGAGATATGGTGTAGGGGAGCGCGTCATGTTCTTGCGGTAGTACACCGATTGGTACCGGCTGGCGCAGGACTGCTCGTCGAATCCTGGAAGTAGCAGGCCACCCAGAAGCGCGTCTTTCTTGGATTCTGAAACTGAAGTGGATCGAGCAGAATTTTTACTCTTAGCAGAGTAAAGCTACATGCAAGTGCAACGACGTGCACAAATTGCAAATTACCTCGTTGGGCTCCTAAGCCGGCCATGGTGGACTTGATCCATACCGCCGGCGCGCCGAGGCCGCCGGTGAGGATGAAGAGGATAGGCGGCACTGTCATGATCAGGGCCACCAGCACGCCGTTCGCCACCGCGCTCCACCGCCTGGCGTCCACGACGGACGACGCCTTCCTACTCTTCTTCTCCGTCATCGGCGAGGCCTCCTCGATCCGCAGCCAGCTCGGCTCCACAGTGCTGCCTCCGGTGTCCATCTTGGGCTAGCTACGTCACGTGATACTTCACCCGTGATTGCTCCTAGCAATTAAGCTATGCCAGTATGGTTGGTTGTTTTCCCCAAATCCCCAAGTGAACTCTCTCGTTGGTAATAAACCTAAATATGTCGGCAATGTTAACAAAGTTCATACTGTATATAAATAGTCGATCCAGTGTACATCTCCTCATAAGATTTGTTTCTCTGAGAATGATGCTGTTCTATATTCGCAACCACGAAGTAAGCGCGAGTGCCAAGTTAATTCTGATTTGCCATGTTCTCCCAGTTGTTAATTGTGCAGTGCCAGTGATCTTGAAATCCACATTAACTCCCTCTTTGATAATAAATTAATATGTTTGCAGTAGCCAATAAAGTTCTTATATATAGTCGATCGCGTGAAGATTTCATTTTGAGATCTGTACTTGGATACTTATATTGATCCTGTGTTGACCTTTGGAAGGTCAGTAAGTCACTTCTTTTTTGCTAGATTAGGCATCATGATGTAAACGTGAGTACCAAGTTAACTGCAATTTGCCATGTTCGCTGAATGGTTAACTGTGCAGTGAGTGTGTTGCGTGGAATTGATCAATTGTGTTAGGGGATTCTTTTGCTAAACTTGTCGAGGGAATTCTGCAGCTAAATGCCAAGAGAGGAATTACATGTGGCCATTGCAGCGAATTATATGCCTGACCAGATTTTTGACTTATTCAAGCATAATGAGCATCGACAGGTGGTCCCTTCATCACTTGACTGTCTCTCGGTTTTTCAAAAAAAAAAAGTACTCCATACGATCTGAAAAACGTGTCGGAGGGAGTAATACAATGTCACTTTTTAAAATACCACTTCTAGATTCAAAACCTAAGCAAAATGTCCTCTACATCCAGATCACTCGCCCGCCTCTCTCGCCTCGTCCTTTAAAGTTGTGCAGTCTCCGAGGTGGGCTTTCTACATCCAAGAAATTACACATAACTATGGTGCGGTTACCGTTAAAGCTAAACCACGGTAGGTTATATGGTCTAAACCAGATATATATGTCGGCAATGTTAACAAAGTTCCTATAGCTAGGAATAGTCGATCCAGTGTGCATCTCCTGTTAAGATGTGTTTCTGAGAATGATGTTGTTCTATATTCGCACCACGAAGTAAGCGCAGGGTGCCAAGTTAATTATGATTTGCCATATTCTTTGCCATGTTCTCCCAGTTGTTAATTGTGCAGTGCCAGTGATCTTGAAATCCGCATTAACTTTCTCTTTGATAATAAATTAATATGTTCTTATATATAGTCGATCGCGTGAAGATTTCATTTTGAGATCTGTACTCAATACTTATATTGATCCTGTGTTGACCTTTGGAAGGTCACTAAGTCACACTTTTTTTCTAGATTTGGCATCACGACGTAAACACGAGTACCAAGTTAACTGCAATTTGCCATGTTCGCTGAATAGTGAGTGTGGTGCGTGCAATTGATCAATTGCGTTAGGAGATTCTTTTGCTAATTAAACTTGTCGAGGGAATTCTTCCGCTAAATGCTAAGAGAGGAATTACAGGTGGCCATAGCAGCGAATTATACGTCTTACCAGATTTTTGACTTATTCAACCATAACTAGCAAGGTGGCCCTTGCAAATGCGAGGGGAATGTCTTTATTGGCTTGTGAAATAAATTATAGTTTCACATATAATACTCTTCCACGTAATATCATTTGCGAGGGCATCAAATTTAGTGTGTGTTTTTTCGACTTTAGTGTGTTGATTACAACCAAGAGATAAATTTAAGGTTTCAAAGATTCTATAAAAATAGAATTCTAATTATAAGGATTCTATTCACATGTTTCATTTGTATTAAACACTATATGGTCTTATGTCTTATCCGAGAAAATATATAAACAAATATATAGGCTAGCAATGTCCAATTATTTGCCCCGGTCAAAATTTCCACATTGTTGTAGAAATGGAGTCCTTCTGCCTTTAGAGTTTGTTTCGATAAGATTATCTGAACAATATTAGAGTTCTCAATTGGATTTGAGCTCAGTGGCACTGTAGTAATAGAATGCCATATTCGGTAACAACTAAAAAAGAGAGATCGAATGCGAGATGTACATAGATGTAAAGGTTCGTCGATCGGACATTAGGTACATAAATGTTAATGTAGAAGTAGCAATACCACTGCTATACAGAATATTTTGTTGGATATCATAAAAATAGAATGCATATAATCATGCACTTAGAACATAGAAAAATCAACCATATATTTCCAAAACACATTAACATTTGGGGTATTCTTTCAAGCTCTCCAGGTGTGCGACAAATGCAACACTAAACATGTTTGACATGGGATGTTATTAATCCTTATGCTGTGTCATAATATATTTTTAATAATAAATCTTGAGCCTGAACGACGATAATACTAAATCTTATATGTGGCACGTGTTGGACATACACATGTCGGCAAGAGGCCAAATATGAGTGCATTGGTTATGGCCATGGCCGATTGTACTACCAAAAGACTTGGAGTTTAACGTTCACACTCACTATCACGATCTTCAGAACCAATTGAACCTTCAAAAATTTGAGAAAAATATTATGTTAAATAATTTTAAAACGTGCGGTATGGCTCGACGACATGTATGCTAGGACATATATGCGTTTGCTCGTGGCCATGCCGATTATACTTCCCGCAATCTAAGTTGGTCCGAAAGACTTACTATTACACCCGTTCGTGCTCAAGATTTATTTTATAAATATAGTATGATCGTAACTAATTAAAAATAGTCGCACCACGGCATACCATCATATATGTGTGACGTGTTGTTCATGGACATGCCCGATTATACTACCCGCAACCTAAGTTGGTCCGAAAGACTTAGTATTACATCATTCAAGCTCAAAACTTATTATTAAAATATATTATAATAATAACTATACTACTCCCTCCGTCCCAAAATAAGTGTCTTAAGTTTGTCAAAATATGGATGTATCTAATCATAAAAACATGTCTAGATACATCCACATTTTAACAAACTTGAGACACTTATTTTTTGACGGAGGGAGTACATCTGATCCCATATAAATGTCGCTGCAAATGAACTGCTCACATACAAATTATACTACAAGTGGCGACACTATTTTCGGATCAGAGGGAGTAATAAAAAAGGGTTGCGCCACGGCACAACATCATATATGCGTGACGTATTGGACGTACACATATTGGCAAGAGGTCAATATGAGTGCATTTGCTCACGGCCATGGCCGATTGTACTCCCAAAAGAGTTGGAGTTTAACGTTCACAGTCAAGATTTATGCATTAGAAAAGGTTTATAACGGTTATATAGTTTATTATATGCTATAATAATTAGTGAAAGGTTTGTTTTCTGATTAATACTTGTGTATATACTCAATTCGTGGATATGATCAAGACGCTCTTGGGAGTCTATAACTATTTTATTTTCCTTTCCATGAAGGGCTTGTAGGTTTTTTTTTCTTTTGCCGGAAGTATTAATCCAATAGTCAGAGAAAAGAAAATTAGGGCATTGGTGGGTAATTATTCCGACTTCCAATTTCTTGCTAAATCTTGATCAAAGATTGTAGATCTACCAACAATTATTATAATTATCTGTTTCCTTATTTAAGCTCCGGCTGGCATGCACTTTTTAATGAGTTTTACAGTGATTGGGGATTTTACCAACCGTCGAATCACATAGATCTAACGGTGGAAAAGAAGAAGTACTGAGAAGTACTAAACGGAAAGTACTGTGAAGTACTGGAAATAATCCGATTGTCCCACATGTCACACAGACTCTCTCCTCTCATTATTTCTCTACACATGTACGCGACCCTCCCGCAGAAATTCTCCATTTTTTCAGCCGCCGCCGACGCGCCGACGAGGACGTCCCCAACGCTCGCCGACCACCTCGACCAGGCGGCGACGGCGGGGCCAAGCTTGCTTGGTGTGCACGGCTCGAACGGCCGCGGACGCCGCCTACCAGCACGCCGGGCGGCCACCGCACAGCTTCCTCGGCACGCCTCGGAGCACATGGGGGTCACTGTCCTGGCAACGCCACACCTTCGAGCTGCCCTGCTTCGAGACGGACGCCAGGGTGTGGCTGTGCCTAGGGTTCGTAAACCTGGAGCTCCGTCTGACCGGCGTGTTTGCCAGCCAGGCGTTGTGGCTGGAGCACGTGAATCTCGATAGCGAGTTCGAGCTTTGTGACATGGTTTCGTGGTCGCAGTGCCCGGCGCTGCGGGAGCTCCCATCGCGAGCGCGCGGAATGGCCGGCCTTTGCATCATCTCGTAGGCACTAGAGAGTCTTGAATTAGGTATGCTGCATGGATTTGAGGAGCTCATGGGTTATGCCCCAACGCACACAGTGTTGAATGGGCACGCTTGTTTAGTTGGTTACTTGGTTTACTTTGAGGAAACCAGTCGCTGCCTCGCTGCCATTTATGCCTCCAAGCTAGAGTTGCTCTGTTGGAGCGAGCAGGCGAGGCGGCCGAGCTCCTTGGTCAGGCGAGTGTAGAAATAGAGAGCGGAGGCGGTGCGTCCGGCGAGCGGCAACGGCGACGTGGGACTCAGATCGTACTCCCGAGCGGCCGGTTGTGCGGGGTGGGTTAGTTATGGTAACTACTGGCCAGATCGGATGGACAAAAATAATTTAACCAGGAGTACTGGAAAGTACTCGGAAGTACACGCCAATCAGCGTAAAAGGGCTCGCACTTTTTACGTGGTTGGTACCGGCGTACATGGTAATCGTCGAGTTTCGGCCGGCTGGTTCGGAACGGTTCGGTAAGCTCTCTTTTTTTTTCTCTTTTCTGGTACGTGTCAGCTGCGCACGTATTTATACATGACTGATGTTGTACATAACTTTTACGTAATTTTTTGTTTAATCCTAACCATCAGTTCTAGATCTGACTATAGAAAATAATTTGGATGATGTGGCTCAACGTGGTGCTTCTATTTTAGACTCTTATATTGCTTTGCTTTTAGTATATACTAGTAAAACATGCCCGTGCGTTGCTACGGTCGATCCAAACACAAACATACAAATAATTTAAATGCAAAAAACGAAATAGACAAAGAGAGAAACATTATTGCCTTTAATTCTAATAAATAGAAAATATGCCCATTGCAGCGATTGATTAAAGTGGACTGATTTTATCTGCACAACAGCGAGTCGCGAGTTGGTAGATTGGATTGCAACTCGGATTTAGCTCTGCACATCAACGAGTTCATCGCTTCCCCGCCAAGTTGGATTGTTCGTCCGTGATTTATCATTGCTGCCATTGTACAATCTTTTTATACATATATTAAAATATACACATATCCCATGGAGTATGTTTAAAAATGCATAACGTCTCGGAAGACATTAAATATGTACTCTCTCTGTTCCATAATATAAGTCTTTTTAGCAAGCTAGTTTAGCTTGCTAAAAAAAGACTTACATTATGGAAAAGAGGTAGTACAAAGCAGAACCATTAAACACCGAAGAGGCCAGCGTTGTGATCTAGCAAACGCCCACACACTTTTAGGCTTCTTGTCCTCATCAACCTTTTTTTTGTGTGAATTGGAAGATAGATTAATCAAGCGCTCGGTAGAAGATTGCTGACGGCAGAAAGCAAGAGCATCGTCTGGGCATACCTAAGCCAGGTCATGGTCCTACAGCCGAAACTTGGCAAAGAATGGCTTTACAAAGTCTTTCTCTCGAGGGATCCAAATTCCGGGACTGGCCTAGGTGCAAGAGATTCTTAATTAATCTCCTGGATCGCGAAGGTATGACGGATCGATTAAGAGCTGCAGAGATCATACTCACGACAGCACTACAGTCCATCTCGACAGTGCATGGTGACTTGGTGAGTCAGGTCCAGTGTCTTCGGCCCTTCGCGGCAGACGGCGATCTCTGCTCTTAACAGGCTCGGGCAGGCTCTCAAAAATCTACAAGCGGAGAAGATGATTTCTCCCACTTCATCCCGTAACATGTATGGCTCAGCGTGTTGGCTATATCTTCGGGGCAGACGTCAATCTGCACTCCATGTATTGCCTCCGCCCGAGTCCGTCAGGCACCTCGCACCCGAGCTGCGCCCGGGGCTGGTCTACTATGCGACGGGCTACGTGACACTGGGGCAGATGGCAGAAAAGGTGTCGGTGATCGCGCGCTTGCTGGCGAGCTGCAAGCTGTGCAACCTTCGCCGCTCGATCGGCTTTGAAGGCCGGATGAAACTGACAGCTTTTCCTCGACCGAAAGTTGCAGATTGCTTGTTCGGGGATAGGAGGACTGGAGGAGGCGGTGTCGTCTCGATCTTGTAGATATATGGAGGAGTACAAGAGAGAACCCTAAACAAGCCCGCAAACGTGGTTCGATCCGAAGACGGATCAGTATCGTTCCCGCGATTGGAGAGCGACATAAGAAACGACGGAAGAAGCGACGTATGAATCCAGGGAAACCTGGCCCAACGGGGCGACGTACAAAGTAAACTAATTAGGGAAACATGGTCGGAGCTAATTTAGGAACCAGATGACGTACGTGAACACGAGACAACGTAGGAACGAAACATACGAAAAACGGACGAAAAAACGGGAGCAAGAAACCTTAGTGTTTTTATTATTAGGTATAGATGGATGGCACAGGTGGGTAATTTTTACCAACTTGAGGGGCAATTCGGATGACGTACCAAACCAAACTGCGGAAGCCTTATTGTTTTTATTGTTAGGTATAGATTAGATAGATGAGCATCGGCAGGTGGTCCCTTCATCACTTGATTGTCTCTCGGTTTATCAAAAAAAAGTACACCATACGATCTGAAAAACGTGTTGGAGGGAGTAATACAATGTCACTTTACAAAATACCACATCTAGATTAAAAAACTAAGCAAAACGTCCTCTAGATCACTCGCTCGCCTCGCCCTTTAAAGTTTTGCAGTCTCCGAGGTCGGCTTTCTCCATCCAAGAAATAACCCAGAATTATGGTGCGGTTACCGGTAAAGCTAAACCACGGTAAGTTATACGGTGTAAACCTCCTCAGCAACATTAGTAACTGAATGTTGAGAAACGTAGTGTAGGAACAGGTATTGGAGGAACGCACGGACCCAAAGGGGCCGACCTTTGTTTATATAGTATAGGGTATTACAAGCAGGTATTACACGGGTATAAGTACAACACATATACAGGAGAATATACAGTTTATCACCCTCCCTCAATCTCAACCGGTCCATGCAGGTTGAGATTGCGTTTACATGCTTGAAAAAGTGGTAATGGGAGAGGCTTGGTGAATATATCAGCTAGCTGATCCTTGGAGGAGATGAATCGTATCTGGAGCAACTTCTGAGCAACTCGTTCTCGTACGAAATGAAAATCCACCTCAATATGCTTTGTACGAGCATGGAAAACGGGATTTGAAGAAAGATACGTTGCTCCAATATTATCACACCATAGAATTGGTGGACTATGCTGTGAGACTCCAAGTTCACCAAGAAGAGCTTGTACCCAAATGAGTTCAGCAGTAGCACTGGCTAGTGCCTTGTATTCAGACTCTGTACTAGAGCGAGAAACCGTAGCCTGTTTTCGAGCACTCCAAGCAACCAGATTACCACCATAAAATATGGCAAAACCCCCGGTTGATCGCCGATCATCAGAATTACCAGCCCAGTCAGCATCAGAAAAGGCAGACAAAAGAGTAGAAGCCTGAGTAGAAGGTCGAAGTAGTAGTCCATGTGAGAGTGTAGCCTTAACGTAGCGAAGTATCCTCTTTGCAACGGACCAATGAACACATGTGGGAGCATGGAGATACTGACACACCTTGTTGACCGCAAAGGACAAATCAGGACGTGTCATAGTAAGATACTGAAGACCTCCAACAATACTGCGATACTTCGTAGCCTCCTCAGAGGAGAGAGGAGTGCCATCGGTAGATGATAACCTGTCGGAAGAAGCCATTGGAGTAGACACAGGACTACACTTGAGAAGACCAGCACGTTGTAATAATTCTGATGCATATTTGGGCTGACTGAGATGAAGACCACCACCAACTGACTGGTGGACCTCAATACCAAGAAAATAATGTAGTGGTCCAAGATCCTTGAGAGCAAATGGTGTACGAAGCCGATGAACAAGGCGATCAGTAGCAGAAGCAGAAGAAGTCACCACAATAATATCATCCACATAGACAAGCAAGTAGAGTGTTACGTCCGGACGCCGAAGGATAAAGAGAGAGGTATCCGCTGTAGAGGGAGTAAAACCAAGACCAGTAAGAACTGAGCTGAGTCGAGCATGCCAAGCACGTGGAGCCTGTTTCAATCCATATAGAGCCTTGTCAAGACGACACAGATACTTAGGATGATGGGAGTCCTCAAAACCAGGAGGTTGTCGCATGTAGACCTCTTCCTCAAGAACTCCATGTAAGAATGCATTCTGAATATCAAGCTGACGAAGATGCCAGCCCTGAGTAACAGCCATAGACAACAAGATACGAATAGTAGTGGGTTTGACAACAGGACTAAAAGTATCTTCATAATCAAGACCGTACCGTTGTTTGTAGCCCTTAGCAACCAGACGTGCTTTATATCTCTCAACAGTCCCATCAGACTTATGCTTGATTTTGAAGACCCATTTACAGTCAATAACGTTCACTCCAGGAGTTGGAGGAACTAGATGCCAAGTTTTGTTGTGTTGAAGAGCGGAAAACTCTGCCTCCATAGCATCGTGCCATTGTGGACAAGTCATAGCATCTTGATAAGTACGAGGTTCGGATTGCACCAAATCAGAAGACATGCAGGTAACACTCCAGGCTATTGTGCCATCTGTACGTTTCTTCGGATGTGTGATGCCCCGCTGCAGCCGAGTAGTAACACCAGAACGACCAATTTTTGTTTGATCAGCAGCGACAGGAGGCGTGGTGGCTGCGTTCGCTGGTGACAGCCCATGGGAAGAAATTCGCCCACTTTGCTGGGCCGAGTCTGTCATTGACGCGGCGGAGCCGGGAGTGGAAGGTGAGTAGAAGACAGGAGCTGGCAGCCCATCTGGAGAGGAAGAGGCCGAGCGCACGGGGGTAGACAGGCCACTCGGGGCCTGCTCTGCATGGGCGGTAGCCCCAATGCCATGCGAACGATCGACGTAGCGATCAGTGTTGGAGCGATCGGTACTGGCAGTAGCTTCTGTTTCATCGTCCAGAAGTTCTAAACGGGCACCTCTCCCCACACCTGCACCATGATTAGCAAGAAGCAACGGAGTATATGCAGCATCAACAAATTGGTCAGAATATAAACGAGGAGTGTTGGAAGGTTGTGGTGTGGAAGTGGACCCGGTGTGAGAAAAAGGGAATACATTCTCATCAAAAACAACGTCTCGAGAAATATACACGCGATTTGTAGGAATATGGAGGCATTTGTAACCTTTGTGTAAAGAGCTATAACCAAGAAACACATATTGTTTGGAGCGAAATTCTAGTTTTCTATTATTGTATGGGCGGAGATGAGGCCAACATGCACATCCAAACACTTTAAAGAAGGTGTAATCAGGAACTTCGCCTAGGAGACGTTAAATTGGCGTTTGCATGGAGATAACTCGACTAGGAAGTCGATTAATAAGAA
Source organism: Puccinellia tenuiflora (assembly GCA_012064385.1). Classification (NCBI taxonomy): domain Eukaryota; kingdom Viridiplantae; phylum Streptophyta; class Magnoliopsida; order Poales; family Poaceae; genus Puccinellia; species Puccinellia tenuiflora. The sequence continues at coordinate 388,173 of QRDG01000799.1, read as the reverse complement.
AACATGCCATTGAAAAAGCATCACTCCAAAAACGAAAAGGGACAAAAGCATGTGCTAGAAGAGTTAACCCGTCTCCACGATATGGCGATGTTTACGTTCAGCAGTACCATTTTGTTGATGTGTATGAGGACACGACACACGATGGGAGACACCAATGTCCGCAAAAAATTTATTCAGCCTATGATACTCTCCTCCCCAATCAGTTTGGACATGTATGATCTTTCTACTCAAGAGACGTTCAACATGTTGTTGAAACTGAAGAAAAATTTGGAACACGTCAGATTTATGTTTAAGAAGGTAAAGCCATGTAAAACGACTATAAGCATCAACAAAACTCACATAAAACTGATGTCCACTAACAGATGTTTGTGCAGGACCCCATACATCGGAATATATAATCTCAAGTGGTGCTGTGGAAACACGAGTAGAAAGAGAAAAGGTAAGTGATGACTCTTGCCTTGCTGACAGGGATCACAAACTACAGCTTTATTGACTGACACGGACGGGAGCTCATGGCGATGAAGAATATGCTGGACAATGGGAGTAGCTGGATGACCTAGACGTGAGTGCCACTGCTCATGTGACACCCTGACACCACTGAAGACTTGCTTGACTGAAGATAAATCGAGATTATAGAGGCCTCCATGACATCCCCCTCTAAGAAGAACCGCCCTCGAAACGCGATCCTTAATAAGAAAATACCATGGGTGAAACTCAAAAAACACGTTGTTGTCATGAGTAAACTTTTTGACAGAAAGAAGATTACGGGTAACGGAGGGAACATGAAGAATATTATGGAGGTGAAGTGGATGTGAAGGTGTAGGAATTATAGATTCACCAATATGTGTAATGCGCATACCTGCTCCATTGGCTGTTTGTACGTGATCTTTGCCTTGATATTGTTCCTTCATTGTGAGCTTATCAAGGTCATTGGTGAGGTGATCCGTGGCTGCTGTATCCACATACCAATTTGGATCAATTGGGTAGGATGAGGTAGAACCCCTATGTGTTGCAGAAAACGCTGCAATTTGACGATCCATGTAACGTCCGTCATTGCCAGTGCCGAGGAAATTACGCTGAAAGCGTTTGAAGCAGCAAGAGGCAACATGTCCCACTTTGCTACAAATCTGACAAGTGGGTCGACCACCACCACCGTTGGTAGGATTTGCACGCTGATCACCACCTCCAGGACGTCGGCCATTATTGGGCAGAGAAGGAGGCGCCTGATAGTAGTTGGGCCGATTTTGTGGTGCTCCGCCTTGGGGCTGGCCGCGCTGCTGCTGGTATTGCTGCTGTTGGAACTCAGGCCCGTACTCTACTCGATCTCACGGTGATTTGGTGGTTGGATTGAGATTCGTTGCCCTGAACTTTCCCCTGCAGTCTCACACGAACAGAGAGAGCAGAAAAACAGAGTTTTGCAACGCCACACCCTGTGTGCGTCTTTGCTTTGTACTAGCTTTTATACAACCGAAGAAAAAACTAACTATTACAAATCGACTACTGCTTGACCCTGTTACATCATGCCACGTTTGAGACTAGAAGGTGGTATCAGCTGCACACTAACTCACTCACTAGAGAAGCAAAACAGGTTCAGCTAACACAAGGTTCAGAGAACACGCACAGAACTGAAACGATCCTCTCACTGGATCCTTTTGTGGCATGCTCTACTGACAACTTGATCAACAACTAACATTCTCTCCCTTGATCTGGTTGTCTTCAAGTCATCTCCTTCATTCCAATTGCCACCCTCATCTCCTGAAACTTTGCTCTCCCGAGCGACTTCGTCAGGATGTCGGCCAATTGGTCTTCAGTTCTGACATGTGCAATGTTGATCTTCCCTGCCTCCACATTCTCTCGCACAAAGTGATACCTGATATCGATGTGCTTGCTGCGATCATGGAAGACAGGATTTTTGATTAGTGAAATTGCAGACTGATTGTCTACCTTCAGCTTCACTGCCTTTGGCTTCATACTCTGCATCTCAGCCAAGAGCCTTGCTAACCAAATACCCTGACATGTAGCTGCTGTAGCTGCCATGTATTCAGCTTCACATGATGAAATTGCAACCACTTTTTGCTTCTGTGATAACCATGACACTGGACTGGCACCCAGATAGAACAGAACACCTGTGGTGCTTTTTCTATCGTCAACATCTCCACCATGATCACTGTCAGAGAAGCCTGTCAGCTGTAGCTCTCCTCCCCTGTCATAGTGACAGCCAAGATTCGGAGTCCCCTTGATGTATCTCAAAATGTGCTTCACTGCATTCATGTGTTCAGTAGTTGGTCTTTCCATGAACCTGCTCACAAAGCCTACTGAATAACACAAATCAGGCCTTGTATGCAGTAGATAGCGCAGGCTTCCAACAACACTTCTGTAATTTGTGCTGTCGACTACTTTAGCTATGCTATTCTTGGATAGTTTCAGGCGTGTCTCCATTGGAGTCTGACATGGATTACAATCCTTCATTCCACACTTCTCCAATATTTTTGTTGCATATGCAGATTGATTGATGAATATACCATCTGAGCTTTGCTTTACCTCTATTCCAAGGTAGTAGCTGAGCAAGCCCAAATCACTCATACTGAACAGAGACTTCATCTGTTTCTTGAAAGTCTGAATTTCTGCAACACTTCTGCCTGTAATCACCAAGTCATCTACATACACACCTACCAGCAGTGACTTACCATTTTTCTCACGTTTGTACAGTGCAGGTTCTGAGGGACACTTGTTGAAACCAAGATTTACCAGAGTCTTGTCCAATTTGGCATTCCATGCCCTTGGAGCTTGCCGAAGCCCATACAAGGCTTTATGCAGTTTCAACACTTGCTCTTCCTCTCCCTTCTTCACAAAACCTGCAGGCTGGGCCACATACACTTCCTCCTCAAGTTCTCCATTGAGGAAGGCTGACTTTACATCCATGTGATGAATTTCCCAACCTTGTCGAGCTGCCAAAGCAAGTAGCATTCTCACTGTGTCCAGTCTGGCTACAGGGGCAAAAACTTCATCAAAATGCACTCCTTGCCTCTGAACATAACCTTTTGCCACTAGTCTTGCTTTGTGCTTCACAACAACACCGGATGAATTTCTCTTCAGCTTGTAAACCCACTTCAGTCCAATGGGCTTGTGACCCTTTGGCAAGTCACACAAGCTCCAGGTTTTGTTGCCGACAATGGAATTCATCTCTTCCTTCATTGCCTTCTGCCAACACTCCTGCTGCTCTGCTTCTGCAAAGGTGCTTGGCTCCTCAATTCCCAGCAGGCAGAGGCCAGAATATGCAGCATCCTCTTTAATAGTTTCTGCATAAATCTCATCCAGCAATCTCTTTCCCTGAGGCCCTTCAGATGGTTCAGTCCATGGGCTCCCTACAGTACCTTCCATTGCTTGCGAGGACTGGCCAGATGGGACATGTGTGGCTGATGGTGATCCAAGATTGAACGGGATGGGACTCAAGTTTCCTGTGCGTCGAGTCCCATCAGAATCAGGTGGTGTTCCGGGTTCAGACAATGCTGCCTCTGCTGCCGTCGCTGCCGAGGCAGAGGAATTGCCTATTTGCCGTGCCGGATAATGAACAGTGAAGGAGTCCTCTGTACTGGTTTTTGTGGTGACACTAGTTCCCCAATCCCAGCACCTGTCCTCCTCAAACTTCACATCTCGGGACACCACTAACTTCTTTCTCTTTGGATCATAAAACCTGTATGCTTTTGATCCTGACTCATACCCAATGAAAATCATTTGAGAGCTTCGATCTGAAAGCTTGTTCTGACCTGGCCCTATTTTTTTCACATGTGCAATGCATCCAAAAATGCGCAGGTGGTGGACAGCAGGCTTTTTGCCATGCCATGCTTGATATGGTGTCATGCCACTCACACTCTTGGTTGGGGAACGGTTAAGCAGGTAAACTGCAGTACATACGGCCTCTCCCCAAAATCTTGCAGGCACTCCCATGCTCTTCAACAGGCTTCTTGCCATGCCAACAACTGTCTGATTCCTTCTCTCCACCACTCCATTTTGCTGTGGAGTATAGGGAGCTGTGAGAAAATGCTTAATACCCAGATCTTCACAATAACTTGCAAATGCTCCCGAGGTAAACTCTCCCCCATGGTCGGTTCTAATAGCCTTCAGTTTGAGATCTTTCTCTACTTCGGCCACTATCTGAATTTTTTTGAAGGCGTTCAGAGCTTCATCTTTTGTGCTGAGCAGGGCTATCCACATGTAGCGTGAGTAATCGTCAACTACCAGAAGAAAGTATCGCTTGCCTCCTGGAGTTGCTGGCTCAATTGGGCCACACAAGTCACCATGGAACAGTTGCAGCTGACTAGTTGCACGGTAACTGGCCTGTGATGGGAAGGGCTGACGGCGCTGCTTGGCCACCATGCATCCATCACACACTTGCTCCACCTGGCTCAGAGTGGGCAAACCCTCAACCATCCCTTCTGCTGCCAATGTTCTCAATGATCTGAAATTGACATGGCCGTATCTCATATGCCACAGCCACGACAACTCTTTTGCATGTGAGAGCAGGCAAACTGGTTCAGCCTTGGGAATATTCAGAATATACATTCTGTTCTTGGTTCTCTTCACTCGAGCCAGTACTCTCCTCTGACGATCAAACACTGTCATCACACCATTTTCAGCAGAATACTTGCAGCCATTCTCATCTAGCTGCCCCAAACTGATGATGTTGTCCTTCAGCTGAGGTATGTAGTACACATCTGAAAGGATACGGTGCTCGCCTGTGTGACAGAGCATCAGCACTGAACCTCTGCCACAGATGTCGACTGCTGAGCCGTCTCCGAACCGGACTCTTCCCTTCACTGTCCGATCAAGTTCAGCAAATTTATCTTCCCTTCCAGTCATGTGGTTGCTTGCCCCAGTATCCAGATACCATGACATTTCATGGACCCCTGTGAAAGAACAAACGATGCCCGAGATGTCGCCTAGAGGGGGGGGGGGTGAATAGGCGATTAACACTTTTTCTAATTAGGGGCTTGATAATTGCGGAATAAAACTATGTGTTTAAATTACCAAGCCAACAACCTAATATGCTAGGGTTACCTATGTGCACCAACAACTTATGCTAAGCAAATAAAGCAACAAGGTGATAGCAAGATATGAACTTCAAGCACGAAGGCTATCACAAAGTAAATTGCATAAGTAAAGCTCGGGTAAGAAATAACCGAGGCACGTGGAGACGAGGATGTATTCCCGAGTTCCTCCTTGTTAAGGGAGTACGTCTCGTTGGAGGGGTGTGAGCTCACCACAAGAGGCCTACTCAAGATGCCACAAAGGCCTCACCCTATTCTCCGATGAACCGCACCCAAAGGTTTGGTTCACCTTCCACTATCGGAATCCTTCGGGGCGGATTCCGGAGCCCTTTACAACTTCTTGGGGCACACACCCACAACTCAATTGGGGGCTCCCAAACTCGTGCCGAAGCTTCACAACTCGAAGTCTTCGCGGCACCTCCAACCGTCTAGGGTACACAATGCACCCAAGAGGCAACAAGCTCTTGGGAACACAATGCACCCAAGAGTAACAAGCTCTTCAACGTCGATCTTCACGTATCACCGTGGAGGGAGCAACCCGATGCAACAAATGCAAAAGGCAAGAGCACACAAAGTGCTCAAATCCTTCACTCCCAAATTCCAACCAAAGCAACTAATGCTATGGAGGGAATAAGAGAGGAAGAACAAAGGGGATGAACACAAAGCAACCCCAAAATCTAGATCCACAAGTTTCCCTCACTTAGAGGGGATTTTGATTGGTGGAATGGTAGATCTAGATCTCCTCTCTTGAATCCCTAAGTTTGGGCAAGAATCATTGGAGGGATGGAGAGGAATCAAGCTCACAAGATTAGCAACAATGGAGGAGAGAGAAGAGCAAGTGAGCAAGAAAAACGAGCAGCAAGCACTTGGGGGAAGAAGGGGGCTATTTATAGCCTCCCCCAAAAACTAGCCGTTATGTGCAGAAAAACTGCACGGCGGTACTACCGCTGGAGCAGCGGTACTACCGCTACAGGTATGTGGACCGGTACCGCGTGCAGACCGACTCCAGCGGTAGCGGTACCCTGTGGGAGGTACCGCTGACCCCAGGTGGCGGTACTACCGGTGTTCTGCCGGTACTACCGGTGGACACTTAGCCGCAAGGGCTAAGCCATCCCAGCGGTAGAACGAGGCAGCAACCGCTGAGGTACCGAACCCCATACCCGTAGCCAAAACTTGCCCAGCGGTACCTCTGGCGGTAGCACCAGCGGTACTACCGCTGGAGGTTGTACTGCTGGGCAGCTGTGGCACCGCTCCAGGTTGGAGCGGTACTACCGCTGCGCCAGCGGTACTACCGCTGAAGGCAATTTTGGCAGACCAACCGGTACGAGAAAAACATAACTTAATCATCCGGACTCCGTTTTCGATGATCTTGGGCTCGTTGGAATCGCAACGAAGAGCTCAACAAGATCATGCAGAGAAACATCATTGTCCATCATTTGAGGAGGAATCATAAGGAGAGAGTTTGACCTCTCTAAAAAGGACCCCGCCGGGAAAAACCTCCCTTTTTGAAAACCGGAAACGCCGTATCTTTTGCAATTGAAGTCCGAAAGAGGTAAAACCAATTTTGTTGGAAAGAGGACAACAAAAGCAACCTTTGTAAAAGGCAAACAAACAATGGAGATGTTGCAACGAGATGCAAAAGATAGGAATTAAAACACCATTTTTTAAAGAGGGTTGTTGGTAGTTTCAATTATTCGAACCAACCGGCAAAGCCATGGTTAGAATAAAAGGAAACAAATGGTTTCTCACATAATATATGGAAATGCATATTAGAGAAAACCACACCAAGCAAGCCCATGCAAACAAGAGCCAAAAGATAACCAAAGGAAATTGGAACTTGTTCGAGCAAACATGCCACATAGGAGAAAGATAATGTACAATATCAACTCTAAGTGGCAAACCTCAAATGTTCACATTTTTTATGAGATTGTAATATGCACATAGCTTATTACTCCCCCATAATGTGATAATTTATTTTATTTTTAAACAAGAGGCAAATAAAACCAAGCAGAGAAATTAATGGACATTGTAGAATTTGAATTTCTCATGAATATGACATACCACATAGTAGCTAGATAATATTTAAATATCAATACTAGGTGGTGTGCCTCATGTATACACATTTTTAGGTTTGTGATGTGCACAAAGCACATCACTCCCCCAAAATGGGATAGTCCATTAATATCTCAAAAAGCCAATTGAAATCAACACAAGATTCAATAAAGCTCAACACACAATTACACATACATGATATACAACTATCATACATAACCTTGAATAACAAGACAAGTAGGAAAGTAGCATATCATATACACGCACATGCTAGGAACAAAACTAACACATGCAAGGGAGCAAGCAACTTTCAATGTATATATGAGTTAAATACATGTTACCGCAAGGAGGAAGCATTGGATATGAGATAGATATGTGATCCTCCAATTGACTTGGCTTGAGAAATAAACCCATGAACATCCCTTAATTCTTCAAAAATAGCCAAGTCACCAATGTCCTCCACAATGACCTATTGATCAAGTTTGAGCTTGTTGGTCCCCAACCAAGTTGGGTCCTAAGAGGTTAGTCACAATAGGCTTGGGAACCCAAATGGTGCTTTTCTTGACACCACTTTGAGTCCCCACATATTTGGCAAACACATTGCCAATCCTATCCTTCCCAAGAGAATAAACATCATCAATTAAGATGGGGTTGGATGAGGTACCGTTAGTGCATGAAGAAGCAAACTGACCTTTGCCACGGCAAAGGTAGCAACACCGACTCTTCTTCTTCTTAATATGCTCCTCAACTTGAGGAGCATTGGTTTGAGTCTTCTTAGGAGGTGGCCGTTGTTCAACACGTGGTTGAGCACGAGATTGAGCAAGAGGCCACTTCCCTAGTTGCTTCTCACTAAGAGGCATCTTCTTCTTCATTGGGCAATCCCGAACATGGTGCCCTTCAACCTTGCACTTGAAGCAAGTGATCTTGGCCGGATTCTTGACTTGAACTTGGCCCTTCTTCTTCTTCTCAACCTTGGACTTGTTCTTGTTGTTGGAGTTGAATCCAAGTCCACTCTTGTCATTTGGGGATTGTTGCACACTCAACATGTTGTCAAGTGCCCTCTTCCCCTCATGACGCTTTTCCAAGCCTTTCTTCAAAGAAGTGGCTTGGGCCTTGAGCTCTCCTCTTTTCTCTACATGGTTAGTGACAACACAAGAACTAGAGGAGGTAGATGCATCATTGTTAGAGCAACAAGGCAAAGCAAGTAATTCATCACATGATGTACCAACATTCTTAGTGGATGAACTACTAGGACTAGCACATGGCAATATAGCATTATTGATTAAGGTTGTGCTAATATCCACATGAGGCTCACTTGATGTTACCTTTGTAGTGATGGCCTCATGAGCTAACTTGAGACAAGCATAGGATGCTAGAAGTTCATCATTAGCGCTAGATAGCTTTTCATGATTTTCTTCCAACTTCCCATAGGATGCTAGAAGATTATCATTAGAGCTAGATAGCTTTTCATGACTTGCTTCCAACTTCTCATATTTGCTAGTTAGCAACTCAAGTTGAGCCCTTAGCTCAACATTCTCCTTCATAATAGATGCTTCACAAGAAGTGGAGTTAGTAGCACAAGCATCATTAATTTTAGGAATATAAGAAGATAACTTGGCAAGCTCATCATTTAATCTAGCATTTTCATTTTTCGTGACTTTATATTTAGCATGAGCATGGTCACGTTCTTTAATGATTTTAGCAATTATGTCATTATGGTCACGTTCTTTAATGATTTTAGCAATTATGTCATTATGGTCACGTTCTTTAATGATTTTAGCTGGAGGTTGTACTGCTGGGCAGCTGTGGCACCGCTCCAGGTTGGAGCGGTACTACCGCTGCGCCAGCGGTACTACCGCTGAAGGCAATTTTGGCAGACCAACCGGTACGAGAAAAACATAACTTAATCATCCGGACTCCGTTTTCGATGATCTTGGGCTCGTTGGAATCGCAACGAAGAGCTCAACAAGATCATGCAGAGAAACATCATTGTCCATCATTTGAGGAGGAAATCATAAGGAGAGAGTTTGACCTCTCTAAAAAGGACCCGCCGGGAAAAACCTCCCTTTTTGAAAACCGGAAACGCCGTATCTTTTGCAATTGAAGTCCGAAAGAGGTAAAACCAATTTTGTTGGAAAGAGGACAACAAAAGCAACCTTTGTAAAAGGCAAACAAGCAATGGAGATGTTGCAACGAGATGGAAGATATAAATCTTCCGCACGAATGAACCGGCAAAATCTCCAATACCGAAAACACAAAAGAAGACGCAAATGCAAACCGTTTTCGGTGACCTTGGCTTTGTCATGACAAGTATGACAAGCACCAAGACCACACCACGATAAGATCCAAATAAGAACCAATAAAGATGATTGCATGGATGCAAAGGTTTGAGCTCTCCACGAACGATACGATCACGATACTCGATCGAGAGCCCCTCTTGATAGTACGGCTACCTATCCTATAACCCGGTCTCTCACCTAACATCATGAGACCGGTAAAATAAAAGCCCTATCAAGATCATACCTTTGCCTTGCGCATTAATCCACTTGAGGTCGATGAAGACGATCTTCATCTCCTCAAGACAAACCACCTTTCTTGATTGCGCCTTGCTTGGTGAAGATTCACACATGGCTCCCCCATACACCAAGATGGGAGAAGCACCCCTTCGGCATATCTTCACTTGGCCTTTCTCTCGATGACGAACACCTTGGCCTTGATCAACAAATGATCTTCTTCCCTAAACCTTGACTCCAACACATGGAGAACAAGCAAGCTAATGGACACCTACAAATATAGCTCAATGCAAATATTAGTCCATAGAGATTGTCATTAATTACCAAAACCATGCATGGGGGCAACCATGGGCAACCATGCACTTTCACCCTGTGAGTTTGGGCACAACCTTATCTTCGTTGAGGAATACCTGTTCCTCTGAAGTAGTATCAGACACAACCAGCTCACATGCCTCCATCATGAGAAGTGCTGAATCTTCGTCCTCCTCCTTCTCGGCACGGTTGGCCTTTTCCCGCTTCGGCTCTGGGCAATCAGACTGAAAATGACCCTTGTTATTGCAGTTGTAACATCTCACCTTACTGATGTCAAATTTGCCCTTCTTCTTTTGCTTGCCTCTGTCCTTACTGGTTTTGCCGCGATCACCACGGTCACCGCCCCTTTTCCCAGTAGAGCTCCCTGAACTCCCAGCACCCTCGCTAGCCTTCTTGTCCTTCATGAGCCGTTCCAGCGTCTTAGTGACAAGCATCAATTGCTCGTCCTTACCGCCACTGTTGCGGCGGCGACCTCGCTGGTTCAGCTCGTGAGAGGCCAGTCGGCCCACTGCCTCAGTAACCGACATGGTCGTCAGGTCGCCCCACTGTTCAATCGTGTTTACCACGTCGGCGAAACGATCAGGGACGGCGCTGAAGAGGTGCTCAATCACAGACTCGTCTGAGATCTTCTCTCCGAGGGAACGGATTTCACCGACCAGCGTGGTCAGCCTTTGCCCGAACCCAGTGATTGATTCGCTGTCATCCATCTCCATGCGATCGAGCTGCCTCTTGAGCTGCTTCACGCGAGCTTTCTTCACGCGATCCTCTCCAACGCGCATGCGCCGGATCGCTTCCCAGGCTTCCGCCGCGGTGTTGTACTCCGCGAGTGCCATCAGCATCGAGTCCGGCACAGACTGAGACAAGGCCGCGAACGCGTCCTCATCCTTAGCCGGATCGAGCTCACCTTCTCCCTCAATCGCACTCCAGCAGCGAAGGGACCTGAGGATGATTTTCATCTTCACCGCCCACAGCCCATAGTTGGTGTCGGTGAGCTGTGGGTAGTGAATCGGGATGCCTCCTCTTGATGACGACGAGTGCACCACCACAGCGCCCTCGCTTGCCGGGGCTTCATCTTTTAGCTTCTGTCCCGCCTTGTCGCCCATCTTCCGTCACCGCCGCCGCTGCGCCACCAAGCAACCACTACCACAGAAATGGCTATCAGTGGCGCACCAAATTGGAATTCTGTGGCGCACCCCAGGTTTGCTGGGTGCGCCACAGAATTCTGAAAAAATTCAAAAAATGCAAAAAAAAATATAAAAAGTTTCAAAAAAATTCAGAAAAATCAAAATATGAAATAATATGAAAAATCCTAATTATTTGAATTTTTTCAGATTTTTTGCACATTTTGAACTGATACCTTCCCGCTAGGTCACCCATCCTCAAATTGCTCCAACCCTAGCACGCTTAACTTCTAAGTTCCACCCACTTCACCTAAGTCTTGTATATATCATATGAATCCTCTTAAGTCTTGTATGTGTATATGTTATGTATGTGTTATAAATGTGTGTTTTAAATTTCAGATTTTTCAAAGACTTCTAAACTTTCAAAGGAGATTCAAAAGTTTCAAAAGATCCAAAAAAATTCAAAAAACTTAAATTTTTTAAAAAAAACTTTAAAAAATTCAAAAAATCCAAAAATTCAAAAAACTTATTTTTTTAAAAAACTTTAAAAAAATCAAAAAATCCAAAAAATTCAAAAAATTCAAAAAACTTATTTTAAAAAAAGAACTTTAAAAATTCAAAAAATCCAAAAAATTGAAAAAACTTATTTAAAAAAAACTTTAAAAAATTCAAAATTTTCAAAAAACTTATTTTTAAAAAAAAACTTTAAAAAATCCAAAATTTTCAACAATCTTCTTTGTTATAACTTTTTTTGGAATTTTCGAATTTTTTTCTTTTTTTATTTTTTTTTGAATTTTTGAATTTTTTTGATTTTGTAGAAAAAAATCGTCTGTTTGAAATTCTGTGGCGCATCCTTGGCATTGGTGCGCCACAGAATTATTGGGCGGGATTCAAAATTTCGAATCCCGCCCAATAATTCTGTGGCGCATCCTTGGCATTGGTGCGCCACAGAATTATTGGGTGGGATTCAAAATTTCGAATCCCGCCCAATAATTCTGTGGCGCATCCTTGGCACATGCGCCACAGATTTTTTTTTCCTTTTTTGATTTTTTATTTTGCTGGGAAAATTCTTCTGTTGGCCATAACTTTTTTTTCGTTTGGAATTTTGAGAATCCGAGAAATGTCCAACCGGGTAAACCCCGGTGAGGGCGGATCCGAAATTTTCTCTAGTTTTTTTTAAGGTATTATACGCATTTTTTCGACGTCGTATGCAAAAGTTATGCCCGTTTTACATTTTTTAACGGGTTTTTGCAAAAAAGGTCAAAATTCATATTTCAAAATTTCTATACCTACTAGACACTCAAACCTAACTACATGTCAAAGGATTTTATTTATTGAAATTTTTATCATTTTCTTTTACTTCCTGCAAAACTAAAAAGGCGATCCACAGGGGGGGGTGGGATTTGAAGAAAAAAACTGTGGCGCACCAAACTTGGTGCGCCACGGTGCGCCACAGAATGTCACTTTTCTGTGGCGCACCAGCCACGGTGCGCCACAGAATGTCTCCAGATGGACCCTAGCACAATGATTGTACGTGGGACCCACAAAAATTCTGTGGCGCATGAGTGGGCATGCGCCACAGAAATCTAGCTTTCTGTGGCGCATGGGTGGGCATGCGCCACAGAATCCTGACTTTCTGTGGCGCATGGACAAAAGATGCGCCACAGAAAGTCGAAAATTTCTGTGGCGCAGCATCCATGCGCCACAGAAATAATTCTGTGGCGCACCAATTAACGGTGCGCCACAGAATGCCAACCTCCCTATAGCCCTTTCTGTGGTAGTGAACACCTCCACCCAGATCGACTCCAAGAATCAGCGGCTCTGATACCAAATGTTGGAACTCAGGCCCGTACTCTACTCGATCTCACGGTGATTTGGTGGTTGGATTGAGATTCGTTGCCCTGAACTTTCCCCTGCAGTCTCACACGAACAGAGAGAGCAGAAAAACAGAGTTTTGCAACGCCACACCCTGTGTGCGTCTTTGCTTTGTACTAGCTTTTATACAACCGAAGAAAAAACTAACTATTACAAATCGACTACTGCTTGACCCTCCTGTTACATCATGCCACGTTTGAGACTAGAAGGTGGTATCAGCTGCACACTAACTCACTCACTAGAGAAGCAAAACAGGTTCAGCTAACACAAGGTTCAGAGAACACGCACAGAACTGAAACGATCCTCTCACTGGATCCTTTTGTGGCATGCTCTACTGACAACTTGATCAACAACTAACAGCTGCTGCGGTGGATTTCCTGGATGACCTCCTCGAGCACTCCAGTTTGCCATGTGTACGTCAGTGTTAATTCAGCCCGACGAGCGTCAACGCGTTGTTCAGTAGCCAACAGTTGAGAGTATATATCCTTGACAGGCATGGGATCGGTGAGAGCTCGAGCAGAGACAAGTTGAGCCAAGGAATCATATTCACTGTCTAGACCTTGAAGAAGAAAGGCAGAGAACTCCTCCGGCCGTAGAGGCTGTCCAATGGAAGTCAATTGATCAGACAAAGCCTTCACCTTATTGAAGAAAATAGCAGCGGATGAATCTAGCTTTTTTTCTTTATTGAGAGCACCGCGGATTTGCATCGCGTGGACTATAGTCTGAGAGGCAAAGCTTGACTCCAAGGTCTCCCATGCCGCCTGTGAGGTAGTCAGATTCATCACCATCCCAATCACGCCCTCGGAAAGAGAGCAGATGATGGCGGAGAGGATGGATTGATCTTGTTGGTGCCAGGCGAAGTATTGGGGATTGGGGATCGTCGCAGGTTCATCACTCGCACCTGCCTTAGGATTGGGGATCGTCTCCGAAGGGCATGGTAGACTGCCATCAACGAAACCAAACAGACGTTGGCTCCGAAGAATTGGAATCACTTGTGTACGCCAAAACAGGTAATTGTCGCTGGTAAGATCGATCTTGATCTGATTCGCGAGACTGACTGGCGTTGAGGGTATGGCGGAAGCCATGCATGGCGCCCAAGCTCACGGCCGCGCTGGAGGAGGTTAGGGCAGCCGATGTAGCGGAGCTGAGCGATGAAGTGGTCATTGTTTGACGACAGAAATTGACGACGGAAATCGACGAAGGGTCGACGGAGTATGTCGAGCAGGACGGGGATCGATCTAGGGATTCTAGACAGCCGCCGGCTCTGATACCATGAGAAACGTAGTGTAGGAACAGGTATTGGAGGAACGCACGGACCCAAAGGGGCCGACCTTTGTTTATATAGTATAGGGTATTACAAGCAGGTATTACACGGGTATAAGTACAACACATATACAGGAGAATATACAGTTTATCAAATGTATATGCAGCCTTCTTCCCGAACAGATCAGGTGCAGTGAAGGCGATCATTGGAAATGATCATGGCGAGGTAGTTGAAGGGGAGCATGGAGAATGTCAAATCTTCTAGATGCTGCGAAGCATGTACAGTAAACCATGCCACTTGCATCCATACTGTACACTGAGGTACGGTCTACTTATTTTAGAATGCAAGTGCTGCTCCCCAGTGACAGTTGAATCAGATAGTTTGGAGCAAATTAACACTTGCAATAATGGTACGACCGAAATTTGGAGCCCATATACCTTGATCCTGTCAGATTGTTTCGAATTAGCTCTTTCTATTGGCAACAAGGTATTCCAGCATTGCCCGAGAGAAGCGATCAAGACGGCGAATAATTTGGCAATATTTTTTGATTCAAACTTTAATTTTTCGCGGGATGGTGATCCAGCACCTACTTCTGTTTTAAGAGACATATTGGATGATGTAACTCTGTTAAGTGAGGAATAAAATGCGCCGTTTGGTTTTAGAAAAAATTACCCCTCTGTTTTCCCGCGTTTTACAAACCAAAAATAGACAAAAAGTTGATTTCTAATCAACTAACTTAATCCCTCTGGGTAGATCCTCACACACCTTGACGTGCCGGGCTAGCTCCTCCTTGTCCACCGTCTTCCCCCGGCACTTGACGTTGAAGTTCATGAGGTGGGTACACGGCTCCATGGACACGGCGCGTACGCACGGTGTCTCCGGCACCTTCTGGTCGTTGGCGACCATCAGCATCGTCGACCGCAGCCCAGCGAGGCTGCTGCTCATGTACCCGAAGGTGGACATCCCCGTGGTGAGAAGCACGTCGGAGAAGCTGAGCAGGTAGATCTCCGCGAGCGCCTTCTGGTTGTGCGACCTCTGCCCCCTCTCCTGCCGCTCCTCGTGACTCGGCTGGAACACCCCGACCCCGCCGCCGCCCTTCGCCGCGTGCTCGTAGTACGTCGACCTGAACCTCTCGTAGTAGTGCGCATGGAGCGACACGACCAAGATGGCCTTGGAGCTCGCCGCCGCGCCGTCGTCGACGGCGTTGCTGGTCGTGTTGCCCGGCTCTGGCTCGTCGTCGATCTCCGGCAGTATGCCCTCCTGCCTGGAGCACGCCATGATCTGCTTGTACATGTCGTCGGCCGGGATGGTTGCGAAGGGGAACATCCTGACCTGCACGCCGATCCGCTCCTCCGCCTGAGCCAGGTACGAGTGGTAGTACCTGGTGACCATGCCCCATACGGAGTTGGACGGGTGGAACAGGTAGCGGGCGAGGAAGTGCGACACGCTCTCCTTGGCCGGGAACATCATCCGGAGCTCGTCCTCGAACTCGGCGATGTCGTAGAGCAGCGGCACGAAGTAGAGGTCGTTCTGCAGGAGCAGCCAGGTGACCTTGGATAGCACGATCTGGTCGTCGTTGCAGTAGAAGAGCTGGTCGGTGATCCGGAGGCCGTGCGCCAGGTGCGCGTACACGTACGGCGGCACCGGCTGCGACGCCGCCTGGGCCGGCTGGTTCGAGATCTTCCTGTGGCGGAGGAGGTTCCCGTACGACTCGTCGGAGCGCACCCCGAGCTGCGACATGTTGGCGACGGGGAAGTCCGGCGGGAGGTTCCAGGTGGTGCCGCCCGGGAACGGCTCGCAGAAGAGGTCGGTGAAGTCGTCGGTGGAGCGGACGAGGAGGACGCGGTCGGTGAGGAGCGCGTAGAGGAAGGTGCTGAGCAGGGAGAGCATGCGGTTGCCAAGCCCGTTGTAGGGGAGCCACACGAGGTACCGGCACTCCGCCGCCTCCGTGTTGCTGCTGCCGGACCGGAGGTTGTCGATGGCCTTGGCGTACTGCGGCGTGCCCGGACCGCACTTCTTGTGCCGGGCCTCGTAGTCGCGCAGCTTCTGCAGGAGGTGGGGTGATGCTGTGTACGGCGAGTGCTTGTAGTACCGAGGGGATTCGTACCGGCTCCGGCACGTGCGACGGTCCGAGCCGGGCGCCAGCAGCCCGCCGAAGAGCTCGTCTGCGCCGGTGGCACTGCTTGGACGTGGACGAGAGACGTTCGCTGATCCTGAGAGATTGTTAAACATGTGACCTTGTGAATAACCGTATTTAGTTGGGCAGAAAATTCTATTAAAATTGTGTTGTTCCAAAGAAAAAAAAATATACTAGTCGAAAATCCCCTTTGACTCCCGATCTCACCTGCTTATGGTGTTTTCGAAAATAAAAAAATGTAAACACTTAAAAAAATCTGAAAAGAAGGACAACAAACATCTGCTATTTTTTTAAATATATGCAAAGTTTCGTGATTAAATGACACTTCTGGTACTCTGATGAAAAAAATCGGCGCTCATTTGTTGCAACAAACATATCACAAAATGATCAAACAAAATTTGTAGGGAGTACGGCACGTGCCATTTTACCACGAAACTTTGCACAGACTTAGAACAATAGCATATGTTTGTTGCCCCTTTTTTCAGATTTTTTCGAATTGTTTTATATTCTTTTAATTTCGAATATAGGCTGGAGCAGGTGAGTTAAAACGCTGCTCTTTATATTAGTACCATGACCAACTCCAAGTGGCAATATATCTACTACTTACTTTGTTTTGAACTATAAAATGTTCTATATATTTCAATTGCGGAAAGTGCAATTGTAGGCCGAGCTCCAAGTAGCTCGGTTTCCAAAAGAAATTTGAATCCGCATTTTTTCATTTCAAACAATTCTGAAAATAATCATATTTGTCGATAATATCTTGATCCACCATTGTGCAAATTTTGAACCACAAATTTGTTGTATTCTGAACTGGGCAAAAAAGACAAATATGCAGATCTGAATCAGTGCACAATTTCAAAATTTTAAAATCTTGCCAGATTTATTTTTTTGCGTAGCTCAGAATAATGCGAATTTGGTCTTAATTTTTTTTCACAATGGTCGATCTAGAATCATCTACAACTATGATTGTTTTTAGAATTTTTTGAACGAAAAAATCCGGATTCAATTTTTTTTTAGAAACCGAGCTTCATGGAGCTCGACCCTCTATATCGCCTCACTCTTTCAATGTGGACTACACACCACAAGGACTGAATTAGTAGACATTCACAAATAAAAGCGCGACTATAATAAGTTAGAACATCTTATAAGTCGAAATGGCGAAAGTATTATTATTCATAATTTCATAATAAATAAATAAATTCTTATGGGGAATGCGTCTGGTCCGTTCGTGGATCGGTAAAAGCATAGGTTTTACTGCAGGTCAGGTCTCCCTACCCGTGCACCTGCACTGAAAACATGTGGTACAAAGTTTTTTAGCTAATCACAGGAGCAGTAAATAGGGATCAGTACCTCCACACATGGCGGTTAGCTTGGCGGCGCTCTGCCACACGGCCGGCGCGCCACCTCTTCCGCCAAGGAGCAACACGAGGAGCAGGAGCGCCATGCACAGCACGAGCACCACGCTCGCCCTGCCCATCCTCTCCTTCCTGATCTCCCTCCTCCTCGCCACGCCGGCGCTCCTCGCCGGCCGCGCAGCCTCCGCCGCCACCGGATGATCGTCCGTCTTCTTGTTGCCGCCCATGTCAATCATCTCGGTGGCACAGCTATATACAGTACATTACATGATCCAGGCGAGGACGAAGTCCCATGGTTTTAACAAGATCCGTAGCTTGTCATGGGAGCAAACGCTACATGTTATCAGGCCCGGTAGGACGGACGGCACACTGGAGTGCGATCTACGTACGTCCGTGGAAGATCGGTGCCAATGTGCCATCGATCGATCATGCTACTTTGCGTGCAAACTGGTGGTTGACCTTGGTAGCTGAGCCGCCATGTGAGGGGACATCGGGGGGTAGAGCTTGGGCATGAGTGAGCTTTCTCCGGGTCAGCGGCGCCCGTGGCGTACAGGACGCAATGTGACGAAGAGGATATTCTTTTTCATTGTCAGTTTCGCCAATTCTCTATTCTCTGCGCATTCGTCACCTGAAATTATGGATTGCATCTCAAACCGAAATATTATTTATTTTGCAGATCAAACAGTCGTACACTTCCAAGGAATCGTTTGCATATGCTCCTTCCGCAAAATCAAATTCTAGAAAACTAACTCCCAAATCTAGGATCCAATTTGTTATATTTTTTTCGAAATGGGGAAGCCCGGCCTCTACATCAATCAATAGGCATGCATGCCTTTATTAAAATGCAGTTATTACAAAAGATTACATACATAGAGTCGATACATGTATCAACCATCTAAAAAGGAGAGACAACATGTGGTGACACTGCACCAACACGCCTGGTGATCAAAACGGCAACTGCATCGGCTGCATAAATCCCGCACAACCAATTCCTGCTGGTTTCACCCAATATCCAAAGCCTTTCGCTTCTCCATTAGTCGTAGGTAGGACCACATACGGATCTAGTGGGTATCCTTTCATATAACCTGCAAAGTTGCATTATTAAAAATTTAATCATTGCGTATGTTCCATATTTCCCAAAGTAAAGCGCAGTCACCCATTGATTTGCACTTTCTCTTTCTTGTACACACCCCTCAACCAATTCCGAGTAAATTAGTTATATTATTTGGGGGCTTTAAATTAAAAGTCATGAACACGATACACCAAACGTTATTGCTAAAGGACACATTATAAATAAGAGTTGGATTGTCTCATCTTGGTCACAAAAGCAGCAATTTTTACATTTGTTCCAATTGCGTCTAGCCAAATTATCTTTAGTAAGGATCTTCTTGCGAAATAGGAACCACGCTGGGAGCGTTTTCCTTTTAGGACAACGATGAGCGTGGCGGCGCACGACTGGGCGTGACAACGGCGCGTGGCTAGGAAAAGCGGCGGCTCGTGGCCTGGAAGCCGGTGACAGGAGGTTAGGGTGAGGTATTCCTCGATGGATGTGATGGGGAAAAAAGCAGAGAGAAAAGGATGGGGAGAGAAGCGGCTCGGAAGGGACGAGGCTCATGCCTGGGCCCGTACTGGACATGCGTCGCTCGCTCGACCCGGGGTACGCGTCGCGAGGATCCCCGATGTATCGAAGCATTTTCTATAATTTTAGCATCACATTTATTTGTTCGGCTTGCGTAATTAGTCAAAGTACTTTGCCATGTAGACTAATTAATTAGTGCGTCTTGGCGGTCAATCTATACCAGCTAAGAAAAATACGTATCAAAATCATACAAGTCACCGTATTAAGCCACTTAAACAAGTTTGGTGATCGTATTTAGGGTATTCCGAAGGTCCTTGACCAAAGTGGGACCACGCGTCAAGTTCAGGTACTGTAGATGAATTTTTGTCAGAAAAATGGTGGACTCGGTACGTACTGTACTGCCCTAGATTTGCATGATTAGTCTAGGAGTGTAAACGGATAGGATAATTTCCGCACCAAATCCGGTTTTAAAACAGTTTGAGCAATCCATATCTGGTTTGAAGGAATCCGACAGATAAGGATATTCGATTCCGAATTTGACACACGGATATGGTATGTAAAATAGCTCCAAATATGAATCATTCAAAAATTAAATAGGATTAACCCATAGTTCTAAACCGAATAATCCGATTTTTTACCGAAAAGTCTAACCTAATAGAACACAATTAGTACTTAGTGAGTTGTTGAGTTCGTCCATTCAATAAAAACTCACGTACATAATGATTGTACCGACTATGGAGTACATCTTTCTTAGGCTATTAGGATATTGAACAATTATTTTTGGTTGAATGGTTCGTCGAAGTACTTTATGCGTGTATATATCCGTTTAATTTTTTCACCCTAAATCCGTTCCGTTTCAGCCCCCGAATCGGCGATATGATATATCCGCCTCCAATCCGCAACCGATCATTATCCGCACCGCTCCGAATCCTATGAAAAAATATGGTATATTATATGGTAACAGCATAATCTGATCTGATTCGATCCGTTTACATGCCTAATTAGATCGGATGGACGGAAAAGGTCCGCACGCGTTAAGACCGGGCAGGCAAGAAATAGATTTTGTGTTATCCTTTCATCATTTTTACTAGGGAACCGGTGCCATATCGATTTTTATTTAAAGGCTCCGCTGCTCTAACATATATATGGTTCGAGTCAAAACGGCTCTTGTACGAGCGCGCGAGCGGTCGCGCGGTCTCGCGCTAGCGACGTGCGCGTGCGGGCCCCACCCACGTTCTTCCTCCTCCTGTTCCCCTCCTCTTAATTTTCTTCCTCACCCGAGACGGCAGCGGGGACGAGACGGCGCCGACGACGCCGCCGCGACCGCCAGGGAGCCGCGGCAGAGAAGACGCCGTCGAGACCGGAGCGAGGCGGCAGCCGAGCAATGGACTTAACGGTGGGGGTGGGGGTGCTCGCCGGCGACAAGGTTTAGAGGGGTGGTCAGGGACGGGCGGACCGACGGAGGTAGAGAATTGAGGAGGATGGGGCGGTGAGGCAGCCGCGGGTGCGGCAGGCGGTTCGGCTGCCGGCGGCGGCGGGGGAACCCTGTTCATCTTCTTCCCGACCGGTTTGTCGTATGCTGTCGGAACGCCTCGCGCGGGCTGTCGGAAACCATGCGATGGCTCGCGCGCGCGTAAGCTAGACCGTCCCCCGAGTCGAGTAGCACTGGCTGAATTTTTCCATTCACAACAGGTAAGTACTCATCGATATTCGTGCCGACTACAACAATCTGAATCGCGTCGCTGGGATAGGGCCTCGGGGTGAACGAACCTGAATGATCTTCCGTCCTCACAACGTGGCCAACAAGTGGCGTATTTTTCACCAAAAATGGCCTTTGGGGCAAACTAACAACACATGTGGCCTGTTTGTAAAACTAATTCCAAATCTGGCCTCTGGGCTCGGCGCCAAATGGGCCGGCGCCGACGTTGGGCTGCTCGGCGCCAAGCAATTTTGTCACCAGATGGGCCGAAGGATTCGGCGCCGGCCCAAATGGCGCCGACCTAGGTTCGACGATGGCCCATCCTGGCACCGAGCAGCCCAACTTCGGCGCCAACCCATTTGGCGCCGAGCCCAGAGGCCAGATTTAAAATTAGTTTTCCAAAGAGGCCACCTGTGTCGTTAGTTTGGCCCAAGGGCCACTTTTGGAAAAAAAATACACAAGTGGCATACACAAGAGGCTTCATATATAGAATATGTAAAAAAATTGTACAGCCGTTACCACATGGTTCGATTTGTAAACTGTACGTTGACACAAGTTAAATGGGAATGCCCTGAAAAAATTAAACTACTCCAATATGTATCGCAGTGATGTCAGTGTCAGACAGACGGCATTAGTTAAATAGAGAGAAAAGCTCATTAAATCAAAATAAAAGTCAAATAAACGACTTACTCCATACTAGAAAAATGAAGAAACAGGAGTAGCAACTTGGCATCCACTTAAAATACTGATCAACGCCGTGCTGGTTGCCTTCATACTGATCTTACCGCCGCTCTTCTCCCTTCTCGGCGGGCGCATTGGCGAGCAACCAGCAGCGATGTTACTACTAGTTAAGTAAGTTAAGTAGGCTGGTAGCTTGGATGAATTTGCACTCTAAGTACAGAATCTACGTACGAGATAAGTATTTTTATGTGAATCCAGTGACACTTGATAGTTGTGTATTGCGGATTTTCATCTTCCACCACAATTATATACACATATTAGGACATCACATAAAATTTGGAGAGATTTCGACATCTCCTCGCCCCGACAGCAGCCGAACCCTGACCCGTAGGTCCCGTGTCGTTTACCCATTTGCTGACGTCAAAACGGAGTTAACCAAAGGATTTCTCTATTTGGTTGTGCTAGGATATGTCATAGGAACATGAAAAAGCAAATTGAAATGTCTCCTAAAATATAATATTATAAATACATGCGGGTAAAAGGCACCTAGAGAATAATTTGCCGCTCAAAGTTTGCCCGAGTGTCAATCCGTTAGACGACACTCGGCAAACAATTGTCGGCGTCACCGAGCAGTTAAGGGCGGCCAGCATGGACAAGTGTCCTACAGGTTTGCCGGGTGTATTTGCTGTATTCACCGACTGTCCATTTTTGCAGAGTGTATTTTCCCATGTTTACGGAGTGTCTTGTGTTTGCCGAGTGTATTTTTAAATACCCATACCTCTATGCCGAGTTCCGACAAAAAAGCACTCGGCATTTAGAAAGATACTCAACACCAACAAATTTTTCCGGTAGTGAGTGTCAGAAGAGGAAAGCTCATTAACTCGAAAAAGTCAAACGAACGAAGTACTCCACACTAGAAAAATGAAATATAGGGTAGCAGTTTGACATCCACATTAAAAAAAACACACACACACACACACAACACAAAGGCAAGAAACGATATAGACCCATTTGCCGATTTAATGTAAGTTTCAAGGTATTACTAAACAGGACACTAACCGCTGAGGTAGCTCAGGCAGTGATTAGACCCATGCAGACTGCGTTCATGCCATGCCAGGGAGACATATCCTTAACGGGGTTGTGGTACTGCACGAAATGATTCATGAGTTACATAGGAAAAAGATGGATGTGGTACTTCTCAAAATAGATTTCGAAAATGTTTACAACAAAGTTAATTGGTCTTTTCTTCAACAAGTGATGCATATGAAATGTTTTGGCCCAGTTTGGTGTCAATTGGTGTAGCACCTCATCAGACGTGGTAGTGTAGGGGTCAATATGAATGATTACATAGGTCATTATTTCCACACACATGAAACGACCTGAGACTCAACCCTTCATCATCCATTTTTTTTAAAATTGTGGCTGATATGCTAGCTATTCTAATTAATCGAGCAAAGAAAGCTGGCCAAATAGCTGGTGTTATTCCTCACCTCGTGGATGGTGGAGTCTATTGTGCAATATGCAGATGATACCAAAATTTTCATGGAACATGACTTAGAAAAATCTCTAAATATGAAACTCATTTTGTGTTTATTTGAACAAATATGTGGTTTAAAAATAAAGTTTCGCAAGAGTGAATTATATTGTTTTGGCAAAGCTAAGGAAGCTGAAAGTGACTATATGCAACCTTATGGGTGTGGGACTGAGTCTCCCCCTTTCAAATATTTCGGTATACCAATTCATTTTCGTAAGCTAAAGAATAGTGATTGGAACACAGTCGAGGATTGTTTTAAGACAAATTAAATAGCTAGTTAGGGAAGCTATTGTCTTATGGTGATCGTCTTATTCTCATAAACTCGATACTCACAAGTCTATCAATGTTTATGTTATATCTTCTTGAGATACCAAAAGGGGTACGAAAGAGACTAGATTTTTTCTGTTCTTGTTTCTGTTGGGAAAATGATGACCACAAAAGAACGTATAACTAACTAAGTGGAACATCATGTGCCGTCCAAAAGACCAAGGTTGACTAGGAGTAGAAGTGTTGGATTTAAAGAAAATATGTTTTATAAGTAATGGTTGTTTAAGATGTTAAATGAAGAATGGATATGTCAAGAGATAATCCATAACAAATATCTTCAATCTAAAACGTTGTCTCAAGCAATGTAAGAACCTCTAGATTCACCTTTTTGGAACGGCCTTATGAAGGTTAAACATGATTTCTTCAATAGAGCCTCTTTAAAACGTTCGTAATAGCATGAACATAAGGTTTTGGGAGGATGATTGGCTTGAGGACTCCCCCTCTTTCCAAAGTATCATATGTTGTATAATATAGTCCAACTAAAATAAGTTTCAGTGGATAGCATTTTCTCGAATACAACTCTAAATATCACCTTTCATAGATCTTTAAAAGGAAATAAGTGGGACATGTGGCTAGAGCTAGTCACCCGCTTGATGATGTAAAAGTTACAAACACACAAGACGTGTTGGGGTTTAACTTCCATGGGAAGTTTCACCGCTAAGACAATTTATCTAGATTTACTTAATGGACATACGAATTACCTGGACAAATATAATTGGAAAATGAAAGTACCACTGAATTATGAGTTTCACATGGTTCTTACATCGAAAGGTTATAACTAAAGACAACTTAGTAAAGATAAATTGGAATGGTAATATAAAATGTTATTTTTGTGACAAAGATGAATCAATTCAACATTTCTTCTTTGATTGTCTGTTTGGAAAAAAAATTGGCGAATAGTGCACATGTCTTTTGGTTTGACACCACCTAAAAACGTGACCAACCTTTTTGGGAATTAGCTGAGTGGTATTCCTAAAATAGATCTTACAAATATAAGAGTGGGTGTATGTGCAATTCTTTGGGCTATCTCGAATGTGTGAAATGACCATATTTTCCGAAGGGAAGATGACCATGTTTTTAATAAGCCGAAAAATATATCTTTTTCTACAGGTTATTCTCTTGGTTCTGCACTGGAGCCGTCTCCAACCAATGGATCATGCCATGGATTCTGGATGCAACACTATGAGTACTAATGCTTACTAGAGCTGAGCTTTTAGGCCTTTTTTTAAAATGGTTGATTCATGTTTCGACGATGTGTGATCCATGATTTGTTACTCTCTTGTACTGAACGAATAAGAAAATAAAGTAATAAAATGCCATATGTATCACTTTGGTGCAGAGGCCAGGGCCTGACCCCATTTCGAAATAAAAACACAACAAAGAGGTGCATCACAAGATTGTAGCACCACCTTGTGGAAAGTCGTCAAACCACACGCACCGAGAGCTGCATAGCCACATGCGCGTAGCGGCACACAAGAGAGGGGCATAAGCCCCATCAACTAACGCCGCCGCAGGTGATGATGAAAACGACGCATCTGGTTAAGCTAAGCGATGGATCTCCCGGCGATCAACACCGTTCTCGTCGCCTTCATACTAGTCGTACCTCTGCTCGTCATCCTCCTAGGCTGGCGCATTGGCGAGCAGCCAGCGGTCTGGATCAAGACGGCCGTGTCCGGCATACGGCGAGGTGAGACTATAGTTTGCACACTTCAGCTTTTCCAACGTCGACTTCAACTTCTCCAAAACTCGCTTCAGATTCACTTTTCAAAACTTTATTTTTCTATTAAAAAACCTAAATTTATTTAATGGAAAGTAGTAACTAAATCATATACAGGATGCGAGAATTCCAAGGTGAACTCAAGCCAATTACGATTCGAAACATTTTGAAGCCATAGTGCAGCACAACGCAAAGCATAGACCAATCATCATCAAAGTTTAACTCTTCCCATATGAATTGACATTTTATATATGTAGAAGTCTGTCGACGATATGTGGGACCAGCCCGTACCTCTATGGTACATGTGAAATTTCCTCGCCGACAAGCGCCCTCAATTTGGGCTAAATAAGAGTGATTACCACAGACCAACAAGTGTTAGCACCAGCTGTTCAAAAATTTAAGTTGTTGGACTAGCTTGCTCCTGCAAATTAAGAAAATTATTGGGCTGTAGTGTAATTATAGTAATTAATTGAAACGGGAATCCCGAGAAAAAACTAATCAATCTTAATCGAATTTGTGTCAGTGTCAGAGGAAAAAACGCAAATTAACTCGAAAAAGTCAAACATACAAACTACTCCACACTAGAAAAATGAAATATGGGTAAGCAGTTTGTCATCCACTTTGAAAGAAAAACACGACAATAATGCAGTACAAGATTGAAGCCACCTTCTGGAAAGTAGTGTGCAAACCATAGACACGGAGAGCAGCACTAGCCACACGCGCGCTGCGGCACACAAGAGAGGGCCAACCCCAGTAACTCCGTGATGAAGACGACGCAGCAGGTTAAGCGGTGGATCCCGGCGATCAACGCCGTGCTCGTCGCCTTCGTACTGGTCGTACCTCCGTTCGTCATCCTCCTCAGCTGGCGCATTGGCGAGCAGCCAGAGGTCTGGATCAAGACGGCCGTGTCCGGCATACGGCGAGGTGAGAGAGACTAGTAGCAAGCAGGGTCTTGTCTTTCAGTTTTCTACCATCTGTTTTATCCGCCTCGGGAATCTGCAATGTTTTTATGACTGCTTCCTGTAGACGTTACAAGTAATTTGGTTCGGGTGAATTTTCTTAGTACTGTACTTTTTTAGTTCTTGTAATTTGGTTTGCAATTAGCCGGAATTGAACAATTTGGTTAGCAAGTAAGAATTTTATGCCAAAACGATTCTTATTTTGGGGAGTTTCATAACATGACGAAATACTTCTGCATGTACAGACGATGCCTCCATCTTGCACCGGGAGACAACCACTCGCGACGAAAGGCTTCTTGGCGGTCTCTTGGTCGAAGGCTTCGATCAAGAATCCTGCCACAGCCGGTACCAGTCCGCCGCGTACCGTCGGAACCCCGGCAGGAAACCTTCGCAGTACCTCGTCTCCAAATTACGGAGCCAGGAGGCCCTGCAAAGACGGTGCGGCCCGGGCACCGCCGCCTACGCCAACGCCCTGGCGCAGCTCAAGTCTGGCAGGAGCGTGGCGTCACCGGAGTGCAGGTACGTCGTCTCCATCTCGTACCGTGGCCTCGGCAACCGGATCATCGCCGCGGCGTCCGGGTTCCTGTACGCGGTGCTCACCGACCGCGTCTTCCTCGTCGACCCCAGCAACGCGATGGACGAGCTCTTCTGCGAGCCATTCCCTAACACCACTTGGCTCCTGCCTCCGGGCTTCCCGCTCGGGTACCGGGGCTTCTACCTCCCCACGCCGGAGAGGTACGGTAAGATGCGGGAGGACGGAGTACTCAGAACCGACGCCGGAAACGGCTCGGCCGCCTCGGGGGATCTGCCGGCGTTCGCGTACATCCACCTGGATTACAACCAGACGGATCACGACAAGCTCTTCTTCTGCGACGACGACCAGCGGTTGCTGTCCCACATCCAGTGGCTGGTGATCCGGTCCGACAGCTACATCGCGCCGGGCATGTTCCTCGTGGAGGCGTTCCAGGAGGAGCTCCACAGGCTGTTCCCGGAGCGCGACGCCGTGTTCCACCACCTCGGCAGGTACCTGTTCCACCCGACCAACCACGTCTGGGGCCTCATCACGCGGTACTACGACGCGCATTTCGCGTGGGCGCAGCGCGTCGTGGGCATCCAGGTGCGCGTCTTCCCATGGCGGTCCGAGTCGCCGGAGATCCTGAAGCAGATCAAGACGTGCACGCAGAAGGAGGGGCTGCTCCCCGCTGTGCTTGGTGACGAAGAAGACGAGCCGGTGGCGGTGAAGACGGCGGCAGCGTCGCCCCGTGGTGCCAGACCGACCGCCGTTCTGATCACCTCTCTCAAGGCCTGGTACTACGACAACATGAAGGCAGTGTACTGGGAGCGCGCGACGGCGAACGGCGAGGTGGTCGTCTTCGGCCAGCCGAGCCATGAGGAGATCCAGCGGTTCGGCGTGAAGTCGCACGAACACAAGGCCTGGGCCGAGATGTACCTGCTGAGCATGACGGATACGTTGGTCACCACCGGCGAGTCTACCTTCGGGTACGTGGCGCAGGGGCTTGGCGGGATGATGCCGTGGGTGATGGACATGGGGACGATCAACAGCACGGTGGGCTGGCCGTGCAGCAGGGACATGTCAATGGAGCCGTGCTTCCACATCCCGCCGACGTACGACTGCAAGCAACGGGAAGACGCCGGCAAGATCGTGCCGCATGTGCGACACTGCATGGACCGGCCCACGGGATTAAAGCTAGTTGGCCGAAACGATTGGTGAAAAAAGGGGGGGCAAAGAAACATGGAAAATTTTATCAAATATTTTAGAGCGCAACTATTTCACAATCATCAAAGAATAAATGTTTAGAAATGCGAATGATACCTTGTGGCAGAGGTAATGCTAATCATTCAAAAGCAAACTTCCTAAACATTTACATAAAACTGATGAACTTTTGGAATTAAAATAAAAAAACACATCACTAGTATATACTACGACATTAAACATCTCTCCCCCCCCCCCCCCCCCCCCCCCCCCAAATCGCACATGGAATAAAGAAACTGTGTATTATGTAATACATTCAACATTATACATTTCATCAACCGCATGCAGAAATTTTATCGTGCGTGATGTCAATGTCCTCCCACACGATTCGGTATTGTGAAACGAACATGCTTTCTCTATTGTAAACGTCTGCGATATGGGCGGCCATCAGACACGTTTCCTAGAGGAAAATCGTCAGCGATACTTTTCCAACGTTTAGAGGTAAAAAAGAGTGTGTGATATGCACACTTATAACAAACCGTGTGGGAAATCATAATTGTCTGCGTTTAATTTCTCGCCAAGCTTCCTCCCCTCCTCGCCTTCCCGGCCTCTTCGACTTCCTCCATATGTCACCCGTGGAACGTGACATTGATGCATCTTCCTCGACAACATCGACGAGCCCCCATAAGACCTTCTGCCACTCCCCATAAAAATTTATGTCACTTCCCCAAGAGACATCGAAACATTTATTGAATACTATAGGATGCACCAAATTTTACAATGTATGTTTGTAATTCACACTTCTCCAAGAATTCACATTGTTCTTTGGATTCTAACACGCAATAGGATGATGACAAGAGCAACTTGAAAAATGAGAAATATCCACAAGTATAAAAGACTATGTTTTTGCAATGAAGATTAATCAGTTGAGCATTTGTTTTTTCATTCCATTGTTAAAAACCAAATTTTCCATGTTGTTTCTTATTTCTTTAGCTTGAATATAGGAGAAAACTATGAATCAATAGCTTGAATAATTATGGGGGTATTTAGCCATTGAGTGGTACAGATTGTTGAAGATTATTCAAAAATTGGAGTTGAAAGAACAAGCTAATAAGGTGGCACGGAAGTTGGACCGAAATGTTTTTCATTTAAAACCTTGTACAATGCCTCGCAATCCAGCCCCCGTACTAAGTATTTCAAAAATCTGTGGTCCCTTAAGCTACTCGCGAAGATCAAGATCCTCTCATGGTCGGTGATTTGGGGGAGAAACTTTACTATATACAACTTAAATAAAAAGGGTGGGAAGGTGCAACACAATGCCGTTTTTGTGTTGTGGATAAGAGCATATGTCATTTTTTTTTTTCACATTCCCTGTTACTAGTGGTACATGGGGCGTTTTATAGTTTGCTTTTGATTTTCCTACTCATTTGATCTCTGTTTCAGAACTGGAAGAATGGACATTGTGGGGAGGGTTTCAATCATGGGCGGAGCCAGCTGGTAGTCCAGGTGGGCCATGGCCTACCCTGGATTTTGGACAAAAATTAATTACTAGCTATTATTCTTGGCCGAAAATGACAGCCCACTCATTTACTAAATAGAATTAGGCTAGCATCTCATCTCATCGCTTCCTTCTTTTTTCTCATGGTCGCGGCTCTCTGGGTCATTCTCCTCTGCTTCCAGACTGAACTACCACACTCCCTAGTTCCCCCGTTGCTCCGGTCCTCAATTTCGAATTTCTTGTAACTTTGAGCGTGTGCAGTCTTTGTGTGCAGAAGTAACAAAACATAGAACATCTATAATATTGTGACACCAGATTTAGCTATTTATATTGTTTTTATATAAGATAGTATGTTGCATTTTTTTAGTGTGGCACACCCTCTGAAAATTTTCTGGCTCCGCCACTGGTTTCAATAATGATTTGCTTAGCTGGCTTTTTCTAGACATTGTGGAAAACTAGAAATGAAGGTTTCCTTGATAATACCATGACTAGGATTGTAGTGAGTTTTTCTTTCATATTTTCTATTGGGTGATTTACATAAACCAACGGTGCAAAATGCACTTTGGTGAGGAACTGAGAAGCTAAATACTATGACTGTGGAGATATTCTATCGTTCGCGAGGGTGGGTACCGTCAAGTTGAAGAATATATAATGGATAGCGGTTGTCAGGAAAGATTTATTTTGGATATTACTTCAATTGGCTGTTAATTTGTTCTTAGTTTCTCAAGCTTATCCTTTGTTTTGGCCGACTCATCGAACATGTTGTGTAAGTTAAATATTGATGTGTGCGTCAAATACCTTGTAGAACAAATTTAAGTTTTATTAATGAATCTGGGAGCATGATCTCCTTTGATAAAAAAAAGGTGATGGGCATACAGTGCATATGGTGGAAATATGGATTGAAATTTTTAATCCATGTTCGGCCAGCTGGCCACGGTACAACAGGGCATGCTCTCTCCCTTCTAAGCAAATCGTACATCTCCGTAGCCATGTGCCCGGAAAACCTCTTCACAACCCCATATAGATCACAAAACCATCCTGAAATCTGTCTCGAGTGCCCTTCCTACGGCCTGATGCTCCATCCCCATGATGTTTTGCGTGTCGAGTACATCTACCTCAGACGTCCATTGGCAACACCTCCACGAGCATACGATGTCCACCAGGTTGTCATTTTCCTCAAGTAGCCCTCATCTCCATCGATTGTGATTCCCAAGCATCATTGGGTTCAGGTAGCCAAGCGATTCTCTTTTCTCCTAGAAAACCAACCTATCACCTGTACCTCTTTGTTCATATCCCAATTTAAGAATTCAAAAACTCTGGAAAATTCTTTAGGAGAATATTGTGTTTGATCCTACAGAGTGAGAACCTTTTCATTTGTTATCCTGCCTTTTGTGTATTACTTAAATCTCGTAAGTAAGGGTGGTTTTGTAATACCAACATAATACCAACTTAAATCTAAGTTATATTTCCAATAGGTCTTATTGCCCACTTTCCATCTAGGCTCTCGGGTGAGGTGCTCCATGTGCCGACAGTACAGTGCTTCCTAGTGTCTTTTACTAGATCAACAAACCCGTTTTTCAGTATCCAACTTTTTTCTTACCTATAGAGTTTTTGGCCTATGCATCGTTGTCGACGCCTCCATTTTGAGAGGAACGTGATCGGAGGTGATGCTTGACAGCGTAGACAGAGTTGAGTCAGGGCGTAGCGCGTCCCAATCTTCATCGATGAAAAATCTTTCAATTCTTGTGAGCACTAGGGTTTCTTGCATGCTAGACCACCTAAGGTCACGATCGAGCAGAGGTACACCTGAAGGTCTCGAACTAGATAATTTAATCGTGAGGTTTCTGTCAAGGTCGAACGACCAATACTCCTGTATTCGCTGGAACTGGATCGAACTAACTTTAAAACTTGAAATCTCCGGCCAGAATCCAAGGCCCTTAGATGATGGGCTGGATTTGTCCCTTTCCGAGGTCAGTCGTCGGCCCTTACACATTCGTGGCCCAGAAATGAAACTCTGAACTTTCTGACTGAAGCAGAACTGTAACTGATCTGGTTTTACAAAAACTATAACTGATCTGGTTTTACAAAAAGCCTAATTAAAAAATCCTTTATTTTTCTTTTGCAAATGTATGGTCGCCGAGATCTTGGATGCTTCCCTTGACGCCTTCAAAAATTATACAGGGTGCGATACTTATGTCACTATGCACTACGAGGAACAAGCTTCAGCCCCCAGCCCACGTCTTTGCAGTGCTGGACATGGGGCAAAATCTTCCCGGTGTCCGCTCCTTGCTTGATCCTGCAGTCATAGAACGGCGGCGCGTGGAAGCACGGCTCCATGGACATGTCCCGGAAGCACGGCGGGTCCGGCACCACGGAGATGTTCTCCGGCCTGTACATCACCCACGGCGCCAGGCCGCCGAGGCCCTGCGCCACGTACCCGAACGTCGACCAGCCGCTGGTCACCAGCACGTCGGTGAGGCTCAGCAGGTACATCTCCGCCCACGCCTTGGCGTCATGCGACTTGGCGCCGAACTGCTGGTACTCCTCGTGGCTCGGCTGGTGCACGCCCACCGCCTCGCCGTTGGCCGTCGCGTGCTCCCAGTACATGCTCTTGATCTTGTCGTAGTACCAGGAATTGAGGGACGTGACGAGCACGGCCGTCGAATTCCGGGCATCCTGTGTCGGTGGGATGGGGGAAGGCTCGACCCGGCCCTCAGCGAGCTTCTCTGGAAGTAAGCTCTCCTTCTGCGTGCACCTGGTGATCTGCTCCAGGACCTCCGGAGACTCCGGGCCGGCGTCGAAGACGCGCACCTGGATGCCGACTCGCTGGTGCGCCGCCGCGAGGTACGCGTCGTGGTACCGCGTGACGAGGCCCCAGACGTGGTTGTTCGGGTGGAACAGGTACCGGCCGAGGTGGTGGAACACGGTGTCCGGCTCCGGGAAGAGCATGTCGAGCTCCTCCTGGAAGCCCGTGGCCAGGAACAGTCCCGGCACCATGTAGCAGTCCGTCCTCATCACCAGCCACTGGATGTCCCGGAGAACCCTCTGGTCCTCGTCGCAGAAGAACAGCTTGTCTTCATCCGTGTTGTCGTGGTCGAGATTGATGTACGCGAACGACGGCAGTTGCTGCGCCGTCGACGCGGCGCCGATCATCTTTTTCTGCAACATGTTCCCGTAGCTCTCGGGGGTGTCGATGCTGAAGTTCGTGTAGCTCGTCAGTGGGAAGTCCGGCGGCACCAGCCACGTCGTGTCGGGGAAGGGCTCGCAGAACAGCTCGCCCATATCGTTGCTGGGGTCGACGAGGAGCACGCGGTCGGTGAGCACGGCGTACAAGAACGCCGACGCGGCGGCCAGGATCCGGTTGCCGAGGCCGCGGTACGATATGGAGACCATGTACTTGCAGTCCGGTGACCCGATGCCAACGGCGCGGCCCTTCCGCAACCGGAGCTGCTCAGCGGCATCGCTGTAGGCGGCGGTGCCCGGGCCGCAGCGTCGTTGCAGAGCCTCGTGCCGCCGCAGCTTGGAGACGAGGTAAACGGAGGGTTGCCTGCCGGCTTTCCGGCGGTACATGGCGGACTGGTACCTGCTGTGGCAGGATCGCTCGTCGACGCCGTCGGCCAGGAGGCCGCCGAGAAGCCTGTCGCGTCCGGTCGCTGATCCTGGCACACAAAACAGAATGGAAATCGTCAGGCGAAATGTCCTGAATCTTTGCCTGTACTCGGACGAATTAGGACAGCTAGCATACCCAGGCGTGAGCCTTTTGCGGCGCCGATCCAGACCGGCGGTGTGCTGGTGTTTGCGCGGAAGAGGAACACCATCGGCGGCACGGTGACAATGATGGCGAGGAGCATGGCGTTGACCGTGCAGCGCCAGGGCCTGTACCGGCGGTCGGCCCTTTTCAAGCGTGGCGTCATGCACGCCGGCGGCGCCTCCTCGGCATGCAGCCAGTTGTTGCTTGCGGTTGACCGCTGCCGCTGCTCCGGCAGTGGCACCGCGGCGCTAACTACACTGCCTGTCTCGGCGTCCATTTGCGTCATCTCTCACTACACTAGTAGCGCCAGTGGGTGCCTCACTGATGTTCAGCGCATCAGCTCGGAGACAAACACGGGACATGATCTATTGAAAGCGTCGTAGTGGACTTAGCTCAATATTTATTCACTGATTCACTCTTTGTGATTCGTGAACAAACTAATTCTTCTCCTTACTCTTTTTCGGGAACTGAAAAGAGTAAACTTTGTTTCGCCAAAACAGCCAGCCTGTTTTCAATCATAGCTGTAAACTTTGCAAGTTTATTTTGTCACATGAGAGTATATAGAGTATATACTCCTGTCAGTGGAAATAATATTTTAAAATGTCAAGACAATCCAATAAAATATTTGACGCATATAGCGTCGCCAAAATTCACGGAAACCCGACATATTTGATGGCCTGTTAATAAAGAAGATAAAAGTGTCTCGTGAAAAACCCTTTTTAGCACCGGATTTTATATTTTTACAAAAAATGTCTGTTTTTCATGAATTGACTTTGTGACTATATAGGATATCGAGATATACGAGAGATTTTTTAAGGACTTTTGTACACTTCAAAATTCGTTTAAAACGCATTTTAAAACCCTGGAGGAAATGCTTGCGAATACAAAAACGGCCCTCTCCATTGCGGATATCGAGTATAAAGAATTAAGATATATATGAAACCGATAAATCACTAGAAACAGGGTGAACTTGTCGAAGTTCTACTCAGCACGCTCTCTTTGCTTCAGTTGCTGCGTAATTCAAACCAAATATCCTTTATACCGATTTAACGATCTTTATACTTCCAAAACTGGTATGAATGTACTTATAAGTACATGTTCATTGTGCTTTCAAACCTAGTATGTTTGGACGCCACAATTCCAAGTAAATTTATGGTGTACTTTCAAAATTAGTACGTTTGTACTTGGAATATAGACATGTCAGACTTCAACTGCAGTGTACTTCCAAACTTCTACTATTATACTTAGAAGATTTGTGGACGCACCGCAATTCCAAGTACATACATCACTACGGGAAAAACTGGCACTGCCGTGCGGCACTTCTTTGCCGTGCGTCTACGCACGGCAAAGATTTCTTTGCCGTGCGGCCGTCGAGAAGGCGCACGGCAAAGGTACAACGCACGGCACATAACAACGACGACGCACGGCAAAGAAACCCGCTCGGCAAAGAGAAAAACCAGCGCACGGCAAAGGGAACACGCACGGCAAAGAAAAAAGAAGGCGCATCACGGCAAAGGGAACACGCACGACAAAGAAACCAGAAGGCGCACGGCAAAGGTACCACGCACGGCAAATAGCCTTTGCCGTGCGGGGAGAGCGGGCGCACGGCAAAGCAACCTTTGCCGTGCGTTTTTCCCTTTGCCGTGCGTCTTATGGCATTTTCTTCTTTTACTTCATTATTGCACTTAATTTATACTTATATTTATTCTTTTAATATATGACAAGTACTACATCTTAAGACAATGTGTGTATAGCCATACTTTTGCATTCCGATGCTCCGGAGGTCATTCCCCCCACCCCCACCACCCCCCCCCCCCGAAACAGCGGTCTGTGGGCAACGGCGATCTACCCCCCATACATTTCTCCGCGCGAGGTTCCAGTTCAGCCTCCGGAGCACCGTGAGGAAGGTCACACCGGGGATCTATGTCTTGCACCATTTGGTGAATCACACATTCCAACACACTTCCACACATATCATACAAAACAACTTCGGAACAAAACAAGACGCCTGGAGAAAGAGGAACAACATATGAAGAAAACATAGGTGGGCACACACACACAACACACAACATAGGTACTCAACATAGATGAGAACACACACAGTACTCAACATAGGTACTCAAACTAACTACGACCAGGTCCTAAGCCGTGCGGTGCTGAGCCGCGGATGCTCTGCTTCCAAAGAGCCGGAACCATGAGAGACTCGCTCGCGTCATAAGGATTCTGAAGTAGCGACCAACGCCTGCTACTTGGATTATTGAACAAATACATGTAGCGAAGGACGTGCTCGTCCTCCTCCCTAATACGGCGACGTACCACCTCCTCGGGGGCCGGCGCTCTGAACACATTCCGTGGCCAATACCACCAAAGAAGATCCGGATCGACGATGCGACCTGGATCCCTCACCAAGGTCCCCACCCCGGAAGGTAGCCTCTCCCAGTGCCAGCCGGCGGATGCCAGTCCCGGACATCGCCATCCGGGTTGATCAAAAGGGGCATCGGA
The DNA here is from genome assembly GCA_012064385.1 of Puccinellia tenuiflora. Classification (NCBI taxonomy): domain Eukaryota; kingdom Viridiplantae; phylum Streptophyta; class Magnoliopsida; order Poales; family Poaceae; genus Puccinellia; species Puccinellia tenuiflora. The sequence continues at coordinate 352,535 of QRDG01000799.1, read as the reverse complement.
AAGGCCGGTGCGGAGGAGAAGCAGCGCGTGGAGGAGAGACGGCGGCGCGTGGAGGAGGGCGACGGGTTGGCTCGAACCGGGGACGAGGTAGTGGGTATTTATGCCCAATTAGGAACAAGCACACGGATCGTGTGTTTCCTTCGAGCGTTTCGGAGCCGTTGGATCAGCGGTGTGTTTCTTTCTGGCGCTTGTGAGCCGATCGATCAGCGGGCATGTAGTATGTCCAATCAGCATCAAGCACACGGATCGTGTGTTTCCTTCGAGCGCTTGTGAGCCGTTGAATCAGTGGTGTGTTTCATTGGAGCCCTTCTGAGCGGTTGGATCAGTGTGTGTGCTTCTTTTGAGGGGTGAGCTGTTGGAGCAGCAGAAAGAGTGAAGCGGAGCCGGCACGCTGCGCAAGTGGGCGCTCTCCTGCGCGCTGCTGCATGGCTGAGGACGACGGCGACCAGCTGCAGGCACTCACGAGCAAATAGATAGAAAAAATAAGAGAGAAAAAATAAACAGAAAACATAAGAAAGAAAATAAACATAAAACATAAGAAAGAAAAAAGAAGAGAGAAAAAAAAGCCCATTACTACCGGTTGTAATATATAGGGTCATGTGGCTGATCCAACACTTGGTTTTGCCCATCCGGCAAGCTTGCGCATCCGTCTCGCGTCGTCGTGAGCAGCAAACGACCTTCGATCCAAACAGCCCCAAGACGTCTCTGATGATCTAACGACCGTCCCAAAAAGTGTTGGGAATGTTGTAGCTCATCAGAGAGCCTGGAGCTGCTTGGATCCGACCGAGGGGCATGGCTACCACTTCCACCACCACCACTCCCACCTCCTCGGCAATTCATCATTGTGTCACACCCTAATCCAGTGGTTGGATTCAACCTACCCGAGGGCTTGTGTTAGGGAACCATGCCAGCGGGTAGGCTAAATCCAACCATTGGGTTCGGTGGCATAGGTAGACGCTCGTTGTGTGCCGTTCGCTGCAGGGACCATCGCTATTTATAGGCGATTGGAAGGTGTACCTGTGGATGAGGTGGGAGTGCAGATCCAACAGCTCACAAGCCCTCAAAAGAACACAACCCCTGATCAAACGGCTCACAAGCGCTCTAAAGAAACACACGATCCGTGTGCTTTCGATCAAACGGCTCACAAGAGCTCGAACGAAACACAACTCTGATCCAACGTCTCACAAGCGCTCGAAGGAAACACACGATCCGTGTGCGCACAATCCAACAGCTCACAAGCACTCGAAATAAACACAACTCTGATCCAACGGCTCACAAGCGCTCGAAGGAAACCACACGATCCGTGTGCCTTCTTCCACCGCTTCCCGCCTTCGTCTGCCGTGCATCGCTTCTTTGCCATGCGCCGTCGCATGGCAAGAAACATTTGCCGTCCGGCACAGAGACAACGCACGACAAAGATAGCCGGTTCATGCAAAGTATATCTGACGTACCCCCCGGAAACGGCGGTCTGTGGGCCCCCGGCGTCTACCCCCTAGATTTCTCCGCGCGAGGTTCCACCAACATACTTTTTCATAGGTTTAGAAGTTTGTTTAGGCATTAGACAAATGGAAAACCAGGTTTGGTAAACCCTTTCGCACATTCTAGCCTCGGGTATACCCGCAAGCGGGACACTTCAACCCGCACGTCCAGGATTCTTCTAAGTGTTATCGGCCGAAAGTGAGGAAGCGTCACACCGGGAGCCTATGCCTTGCACCATTTGTGATCACCCCTCAAACACACTACCACACACTATCCTAGGCCCACATGCAAGTTTTGGTGGGATTCCGGTGCTCCGGAGCTCATAACCCCCGGAAACGGCGGTCTGTGGGCCCCCGGCGGTCTACCCCCCTAGATTTCTCCGCGCGAGGTTCCACCAACATACTTTTTCGTAGGTTTAGGTTTGTTTAGGCATTAGACAAATGGAAAACCAGGTTTGGTACCCTTTGGCACATTCTAGCCTCCGGTATACCTGCAGCGGGACACTTCAGCCGACACGTCCAGGATCTTCTAAGTGTTATCGGCCGAAAGTGAGGAAGGTCACACCGGGGAGCTATGCCTTGCACCATTTGGTGGATCACACCTTCCAACACACTACCACACATATCCTAGGCCCACAGTGCAAGTTTTGGTGGGATTCGGTGCTCCGGAGCTTATACCCCCCGGAAACGGCGGTCTGTGGGCCCCCGGCGGTCTACCCCCCTAGATTTTCCCCGCGCGAGGTTCCACCAACATACTTTTTCGTAGGTTTAGGTTTGTTTAGGCATTAGACAAATGGAAAACCAGGTTTGGTACCCTTTGGCACATTCTAGCCTCCGGTATAACCCGCAGCGGGACACTTCAGCCCCACACGTCCAGGAATCTTCTAAGTGTTATCGGCGAAAGTGAGGAAGGTCAACACCGGGGAAGCTATGCCTTGCACCATTTGGTGGATCACACCTTCCAAACACACTACCACACCTATCCTAGGCCAAGTGCAAGTTTTGGTGGGATTCCGGTGCTCCGGAGCTCATACCCCCGGAAACGGCGGGTCTGTGGGCCCCCGGCGGTCTACCCCCCTAGATTTCTCCGCGCGAGGTTCCACCAACATACTTTTTCATAGGTTTAGGTTTGTTTAGGCATTAGACAAATGGAAAACCAGGTTTGGTACCCTTTGGCACATTCTAGCCTCCGGTATACCCGCAGCGGGACACTTCAGCCCACACGTCCAGGAATCTTCTAAGTGTTATCGGCCGAAAGTGAGGAAGGTCACACCGGGGAGCTATGCCTTGCACCATTTGGTGGATCACACCTTCCAACACACTACCACACATATCCTAGGCCCACGTGCAAGTTTTGGTGGGATTCCGGTGCTCCGGAGCTC